>SEMN01000167.1:382299-857299 GCA_005408345.1 Macquaria australasica
GAAGGGAGGAAGGATGGATAGGATAAAGAAAGGAGGACTGTTGAGAAAGATGACGTCACACAGAGTTCTGGCTACAGCAATGAGATGGAGATAAATGGAGGCAAAGATGGGAACAGAGACAGAGAGAGACGGAGAAAGAGAGAGCCAGGTAGCATCAGACAAGAGGTGTAAATAACAATAATGAGCTTGTGCAGAAAATAGAGAGCGGAATGAGATTGAGCGACATAAAGGAAACGAGAAGAGAGGTAGAGTCGGCTGACAGGGGTTTGAGTAATGTCATCTCTGTGCCATTCGACTAAAGCGAGATGACAGAGAGGGAGGGCAGGCTATGACAGAAATTGCTGCGTGTGGGGAGGAAAAAGTGATCAAAAGAAAATGAGGATAGTCAAACATGGTGACAGAGTAAGTGAGAGGGCGAGAGGAGAGGAAAAGACAGAGAGGATGGTGTCTGACAGGAAGGATGTGTGAAGAAAAGCTGACAGAAACAAAGGATAAAGAAGGAAATGAGATGGAAGACAGAGAGAAAGACAGACAGACAGAGATTGAGCGAGGTGTGAGTAATGTAGTCACTGTGCTGTCACCCTAATGAGACTCAGCTTTGCTTTATGGATGCATCCTGCATCTCACAGCAACTTCTCTGTTGGTATCAACCCAGATTAATGGACACACACTCATTCATAAACACACACAAAGTTAGGTGCAAATTACAAACGGGGAAATTGCAAGCATTCCACTGTGCATAATGCTTAGTAGTACCACAATAAAGCTGTGTAATAATCAATATGGGATCATTTGTATGCTTGCTGCTGTGCTGCAGTTGAAATGACTAAGCTGGTTGAAACAATGCAGAATATCAAAACTGACGTTTGCCAGCACTTTGGGACTCATGCAGGTCTGGTATGAAAACTTTAAGAGTACTACTAAGCCTCTGAAAACAGCTGTATAATGTCTTTTGTGGTTCTGGAGGAGCTTTATCAAATCTGAGAAAATAACCCTGATTATGCCATAGTGATGTCATCAGAGGTTATCTCATCTTGGACTACAAATTTATATCAGAGTTTGCATCACAAACTTGTGATGTGGAGTTTGAAAGACACGGGTGTTTACCCAAGTAAGCGAAGGTCTAAGACACTATCCAGTTGTGTTATGAGAAATGTAGGGTCCAGGGTTTTTGGAGACTGTCCTCCCATAAAAAACATCAGAATCAGTTGTTTCAGCAAGTGTTTCAGAACGACATATGTCTACGCTGAAGTGACAAAGCCCTCTAGCAGCCTTGGTAATTACAGGCACAATGGATGAAGTCAGTCAACAAAACATCAGATTTTAACACAGGAGGCTGCTGTTCGTTTCCCGTTTCCTTCTGACAGTCGACGTTGGTTTCTTTTAACCATGACAGCCAATCAGCAATTACAAACACTCGGGTTGTTATAGCTTTCTCATCAATTAAGTATAGCCTTCTTTCTTTATTACACTGATTATTAATACAGTAATGAAATAATGTACTAAATGACTAATGAAAAAGCAAGAGCAAGAAAAATAGAGTAGCCTGCAGGATACTTTTAATTTTGTTTAATTGTTGAATCTGCCCTCTTTTCTCTTGTAAAACAGTCAGTCATGTAACTTCTTTTATCTATGGGCTGTAGCTCACCTGTCGCCAAAAAGCACAGCGTTATCATCAGCCGTTCCCCTGGTGAAATGCTGTCTCGATAGTTAGTGTTTTCTCCTCTGATTAGAGGTGACACCAGCTCCTCTAAATGACGGAACTGCTCCGGGAATAGACGGGAGAAACTGACAAAAGAGGGGAGATCTCCTGTCTCAAGTTCACAGCATAAATTTGCATAAGCCCCCTGGGTATTCCTGGACAGCTCCAAATTCTTGACCCTCTCAGTTTTTTATGTTTTCGCCATTTCATCAATACTAAAAATGCAACTGTAGCAAGTAACTCACTATCACTATTATCATTCATATTTTAAGACACTACAAATTATATCCAGCTGCAAAAAATGCCTGAAAAGCCGGCAGTTACAATGGAAGTACAAAGGGTCGTTGCTATGGAAACGATACGCCGTCTCGTCTCGTCGCTTTGGTGTAAACTGGCAGGTTTCAGAACGTTGCAGACCGGCACGTTGCAAGTAGTTGCAAGTTTCAACTCATCTCGTCGCGAATCTTTGGTATGAACTGAGCTTTAGACCTACGATCTACTCTGTACCTGCAACCTGTGGTGAATCAAGCCTGTCACATGGGACAGCATGCTTTGTCAGTATTTGACTTTCCTTCCCTGCCATGTGTCAAGCCCATGAGATTGGAAGTCATGAGTTTTGTGCACTCAGCCATCCCACTTGGCAAGCCACTACCCTTGTAAATTAGGTGCATACAAATTTAAGGTTCACAGTGTTGACTGCATGGTTCATTTCAAGATCATTTAGTTGTCTTAATAGTTTAAAACAAAAGTTTACATTTACTTATACAGTCTACATGAGCTTGTACTTTTACAAACAATGTCAGCCTTAACGGTAAGAGACTGTTTGCATTAAGAGATATCCATTTGGCCAGAAACAAAATAAAAAGAGGTAATGACAAGCGATTTGTCCTCATTTATATCAAACACTCCAAAAGAGGTTCACAATAGGCCACACATTTCCATTGGCCCAAATTGAGGGACTACTGTTTAGAGAATAAAGGCACGTCGAGGCTGGATCCATTCAGCAGCACTGGACCATCTCAGCATGAATGACGTATTCATGAGGTATTAAGTATGGATCTAGTTATCAACAATAGTACTTTTTAATAATGCACTAGATTATCTAAATAACAATAGATTCAGCCCTAAAACATAGTCTGCCACTAAAGTGACAAATTGATGCAACAAAGGACTCTTTGTGTCTTTTCTTTACTAATTAGTAAATTTGAAAAATAACAAAAAACCCAACAAAAACCCCCAAAACAAAACGCCTGGAAGCTACGAGCTTCCAGCCCAGGTTCAGTCTTTCATCTTTTACATTGTATTTCTAATCCCAAGCCACGGGATGTGCAACTGTTACACTGACCCAAATATTCCTCTGCGATTCATTTGGCTTTGTTTTGTGTTTTGTAAACTAAATTAAGTTAAGCACTTTCTAACTATCAAGTGGCTTCTTCAAAGTTACCCACCTGTGGGGACTAAACATGGTTTTGTTGGAACAGGGGAGCTGCATAAATGTAGACTATACCATAGAGACTCAAATTAATTTCCATTCTCGCCCGTCATCAACATTCATGACAGAACAGAAGAGAATTCACCTGGAGCTTCTTTGTGGCCATTAGCAGAAGGCTGTGGTTGTACTGGGCAGGTCCCAGGTGTGAATGGGTGTAGCTGTATGAATGTAAAGCAGAAGAGTTCTGTGAAAGAGAATACGTGCACAGCAAAATCCTTCCCTGGATAAATAAGGATAATAAAGATGAGTGAGTGCAAAACAGAAATAAAATGTTGGAGAGAGTGGAAAGTTGAAGGAAAGCGCTTTTATTTAAAAAATATGTTTAAAAATGCATTTTGATGTACAGTGAAAAGCTAATATGAGGCTTCAGCAGTATGAGTTAGACAATTTGAGTATGTATTTTCAAAGTTAGTGGGGGTTTTTTTTGTATAAAATTCCCTATTTCCTGGACAGTGCAGTGGAAGGATATGTCCTGCTAGTTGCATTGCCGGAACAAAACACTGACAATAAACCTTCAATCGACTAAAAGAAGAAAGATATTGACTTGATTTGGATAACTCTAATTCTTAGACTGCTGAAGCCTCATATTAGCTTCAGCTAAACTTAAGAATGCATTTTCACACAGAACAAAGATTGCAGGTTTTGTCGCCCATTTCTTACAGTGCAAGACGAGGGCTCGCTTAACAGCCGGCATGGAGAGAGGAGGATTGATTACATAATCTAGTGTCGCATGTGAGTACTGTATTAAGACAGACCTGGAAAAACCCAAACAATTCTCACCCAAGGTGTCCCATGGAAACATCCAATAGCTTTTGCAGAGCTACATCTTGGTTAAATTTTGACAAATTGTGCTACTGTAACAGTAGTTTGCACGCATTCTTTTTTCAATACGATTGACAATTGCAATACACACTTTGGGTGTGTTTTGTCTTGTCTTCCAAATTGTGGGGTTTTCATAACTGATCATATTGGTGATTTGTGTTCTACCTGTCTGATGGTCTGACAAGTCAAGAAACACCACAGTGACAGGATATGTTAACAATTAATTTGAGTAGAATGTAATGATAATCAGTTGAAGTAAAGTCAAAAACTACAAAAGTCAAAAAATACACAAATAAGTCCCAAGTTATAAAGACATTAAATCATCCCTATGTCTGTAGCTCCAGTGATCCATGTTAACATTTTATTGAAACACTACTGATAGTGTTATCTCAACTGTAAGAAAATGAGAAATGTATTCATCTTATATGGTATGCGTCACAGTCTAGCAATTTACTGTAAGAGTGTGGTACAATTTACAGAAATCATGACATTTAAATCTGTCATGAACTAACAGACTACTTTCCCTTTTCACACATCGAAGGTGTCAGACTGTGGGAGACTGTGTTGTTGTGTGTAGTTTATGGATACCCACCTGAAATGCTAAAAACTAAACAATGTCTACATTAGCCGTGTTTACTTAATAACATTTCAAATGACATATAATAATGGTCACCAATAATTTGTAGGTTAATTATAAGTTGAGAAGTAAGGCGAGTAGTTCATCATCACTCAACAGTGTGTTGGCATTCAGCCAATGATTTTTAGGGGACACATGGATGATTATGCTGTTTATGTTCTCGTCAATTAATCACTTGGGTAATTTGTTCACTTTTAATCTGCCGTTTTACTGTGACCTTTAATTACCTTTTTATCAAATTGATCCTGTTATGGCTTCATTGTGTTTCATCTTGGTTATTGATCTTTTTGTAATTGTATTGTGAATCCTTTTCTGTTGCAGCCCTGAATGAAAAAGGCTGATACCACTTGATTCAACTTGTGAACAATCTCAAAAAAACATTGCATTTTTTCAGAAGAGTTGTCTTGAAATATTTCTGTATTCAGCAGGTGTCTGGGAGGCATACTGAGGGTTTTAGATTGAAGTCCAGGCTAAGGTCTCCAGTTAATAAAATGTGGATTCGAGATGGTACGCAAGCGGCCAGCCACAGGGCACGTGTGTGTCTGTATATGTATATATGACCAGGAGAAAAGAGATGAGGAATGCAAAAGTGGATTAAAGTAAACAGAAGCAAATAATGGCACACAGAAGGGGGGAAATGGCAGGACAGAGAAATGTTACCAAACATAGTGGGGATCTCCAGTGGACTGGATAGCTAGTAAATTGAGATGGAGCAGGTTATTATAGCAGACAAAAGCAACATGTGGTGAGAAGGATGGAGAGACAGTGGCAACGGATGGTGTCAGAGAGAGAGGAATATGCTTGGCCGGTGATACTGATGGAGAAAGAACATGCAGAGAGCTGGATTGCAAGGGAGAGTGTAGCAGAAACAGACAATTATTATGTTTTTATTAAATTGTGATGCAAGATTTTGAAAGCAAATTTCTGAAATGTCAGCTAAATAAAATGTCAATCAGTGCATGTTTCCATCAAACTCCGTTTATGTGAAAATAATCAAGAGGATGTGATAAAATGACATAATAAACCAAGCAGAAGTTACTCTGATGCTTGAGGGCATGTAATTGCTGCTGTATGTTGCATAAACGGGAACACACACCGGTGGGGTACGATGTGCATCAAAACCCACACAACGGCTGCACTGAAACATATGTCATGGCTGGGTGATGCACGTGAATGTGTCAGGATACATAACTGTCCTATTTCCTAGCATCGACACACATCAACACTTCAGAAATGCACATCACATTTCAGTCTGTCAAATCACGTGGAATTGATTTTTATGTGTACATTGTTGATGTGAAGGCGTTGAGCCTTTGACTTTGTCACTCCCCAAAAGAAAACAAGTCCAGCAAAACAAGGAGTAGGAAGTGACAATAATAACTTTGCCCCTACCTGAACACAAGAGCTTACAGGTGGTGCTTTCAGCTGAGCGGTGTGGCAGTTGGGTGATCTGACGGCTACACCAGTACACCACCATTATGAAAAAGGTGCATTGGATATATGTAGCAGTGAAAATAGTACAACATATGAGTTTAGAGGAGGGCTCAGGTTGACTGACCAAACTAGTTTGTAGGCTTTGCTTCATCTGCTAAACAGATTTCCGGCCACCAACTACTTCAGTATGATACAAGTTCAAGTTCAGATTTATTGTCACATGTACAGTGATCATCATTGTCATCATTTGTGTACTTAAATAAATATAGACCATCCATGCAATAACATTTAAAGTCCACAAGGACTCTCACAACCCACACAACCATATACCCAGTGCACTCACCTTTATCATTGGGTATGTGGTTATGTGGGTTGTAAGTATTACTATTATGTGGGCTGTGAGGGTTTTGTGTGCCTTAAATGTTACTGTATGTATTTATTTATGTACATCAAATGACACATTGCTACATATTACGGCAAATGTGTGTTGCACTTAGGATTTTTGTGCTGTTTTTTTTTTCTTGATAAAATAATTTAACCCCTCTGATCCATATTTACCCTGACATGTTTTGTGATTTTTATCAGTTGCTGTGATAGAGAGGGGGGTTGATAAAAAAAAAGCCCCCCCCCCTCTGAAGTCTCAAAGTTGTAGTCAGATACTGTACACCCCTTACACTTTTGATTCTGTTTTTTGGGCTTACTGGTAGAGTGGAGGCATGTATTGATAAGTGACAGCAAGACATGAACACTTTTGTCTCCAGTCAAAAAAGGAGAAGCAGGTATGTTAAGGTGTATCTGAACAGTTTCTGTCAGCCTAACCATCTTTTTCAACCAAGCATACAAACTGTTTTGAAATTTGTTTTTCTCAATTTTTTTTTTTTTTATGTGCGAACTGATGAATGAAAGAGAAAGAGGATGAGAGAAAAAGCAAGTGTGAAACTAGAAAGTGTCAAAGAATGGAAGGAGGGAGCAAGTGACAAAGACAAGCAGTTCTGATGGAGTACATTGGTCCCCTTACAATCCTATTCTTTTGATTTTGTTTTCTGGGCTTTTTCGGGCAGCAGGACTTTGTAGAAAAAGGAGAACGTCAATGTGTATTTGAACAATCTGTTTCCCTCAGCCTTTATTGCATCTTCTCTTTTTCGATATGCCAACTTTTCCACCTCGGGCAAGCATACAAACCTTGAAATATTTTTTTTTCTCAAATATTGGGATATTTATGTCCATATTGAAAATGTGCAGAGGTAGATAACTGTCATGTCCCACGTGTACACCCTGTGTGTTCTGGACTTATTTCCTGTTTTATTTTGAAATCCTGGTTCTTGTTTTCTTGTGTGCCTTTCATTTCCTGTCATTGTTCTTTTCCCGCCAGTTTTGATTGCTTTCACCTGTGCCTAGTTTCTCACCTGTTTCTGTTTCCCTCGGTGGCCACTCCCCTATATATACTGGTCCCCTGTTTTTGTTCCTTGTAGGTTCATTGTCAGTTTTCCTGTGTGCTTATAGTTTTGTGTTTTGTGTCCATGTACCTGCTCTGCTGTTGCGTATTCCCAGCATTTTCTTCATCGGACTTGGACTTACCGTTTGTCTGTCTTTTTGCCTGGCTGCCTTCCCACACCTTCGTGTAAGCCTTTTTGTGTTTCAATAAACCTTTGAAGCAGCTTCTAGTCTGTCTCTGCTGTCTGCACTTAGGTCCTGTCCCTGCTACCACCATAACAGATAACAGGTAGATGGAAAGGTGCCTAATGAATGAAAAAGACAGATGATGTGAGTAAAAGCAAGTGGAGAACCAAAACGTTTTAGAGAATGGAAGGACAGAGCGAGCGACAGAAAAAGGGAGAAGGACTGAGACATAGTGGCAAAATAATAAAATAGTGATGAGTCAAGAGCTGATATCTAGGAGTCATATTTAGAGACTGAATGACACAAGAAATTCCATGTGTGGATTAAATATTAAAGCAGCAAGGGGCGAAGGAGATAAAGCCCTGTAACTCTCTCTACCTCTCTCTTTCCCACTGTCTCTCCCTCCTTCCCCTTCTTCTCTCTCTCCCTCGCTCTGGTGCTCTTTTTCATCCAATATGGTGATGCAAGAGAAAGGGAGGGAAGAAGATAAGAGGGGTAAGGTGAGGAATGACAAGAGCAGAGGAGAGTGTGAGAGAGAGGAAGAGGATGAGAAGTCTGTGTCAGTGTTTGACGTAGCAGAGTCATTAAAAGTGGGCGAGTCATCCCGGCTCCATGTGGGAGTCCATTACACCAGATTGGCTTATAGTGGGAATAGGACTCATTTTTACACTGGCCCTCATATCTCTCTCTCTCTCTCACTCTCACTCACTCTCTGCTCCTTCCTCTCTTGTGAACCCTTGCAACTTAAAAGGGAATGATCTGTAATTAGTGAGGTGATAGTCATGCAGAAGGGTATAGCTGACTGAAAATGTAAGGCATTGTCATAGGATAAGAACAGATTTCTTCCACAGTCAAGTGTGGGGTGGGTGGGGGGGGGGTGAAAGAGTGGGGGATAAAAAGACAGAAACAGAGAGAAAGATGTAGAAGAAAAAAGGAAGAAAGAGACTCTTGGGGCTTATCTTTCCGACAGGCTTCAGATGCATGTTAACACACGAAAGGAGGCCTCAGCCCCTATTTTAACACATCACTGACACATGTACACTAACACACAAACATGCACTCAGTGATGAAAGACTGCACAGCCCTGGCTTTCTTTACATCTCTAAGTAGTTCTCCAACACATGGGCGCAGAAACACATTGGTATTCATAATGCACTCACATGTTTATACACAAACGCACACACCAGCATCTTTGTGCTTCTGTACCTGCGAGGACCTTCAGTGATATAATGTATTCCCCAGTCCCTTGCCCTTACCTACTGATAATCTTAACTTAACAGCCTGTTAAAGATGTAAGGGCCCGATAAAAATGTCCTAATTTCAACATCAAAGCAATGGAGGCCGAGATATTTGGACTTTTAGTCTCTAGTATGGATCAAGCTTCAAAAACACTAGATCCTACATTTCCCATAATGCAGCATGATAGCATCTTTCATTAGACCCGCCCTGCCTGGTAAGCACCCATGTCTTTCAAACTCCACACGCGCCACCGCTCAGCCTCGCTTCCAATTTTTCCCAGTGGCCAGCGGTATTGCAGCGGTATTGCAGCGAAGCATTTTCTCCATAGGCCACCATTGTAAAACTGTTGACAGGACACCTCGAACTGCAAACAAGGTCAATTATGACTCCTTCTATTATGAATTTCCATGGAGGTTTTATATTTGTAAAACTTTCCGCAAGCCGAGAAAAGCGATTTAAAAATCAGTGATGTCATCACAATGTAAAGTCTATGGGCTGAGCGGGAACTCGCGAGTGGGGCCAGCGGGGGAAACACTGCTGTGCATATTCATCTGGGCTGCATAACCCGGAAGAAAACCCAGAAGCTAGAAACGTTTTTTGGCGTATGCGCCAGGTAAGTAATTCTCATTGGACTGAAGAGGTGCCATCTTTGGGTCCAGTATCCATTTCTTATAATACATCTATGCCCCACACCCCCAGTTTGTAACACAGGCTTTCTGTTATAAATATGGAGTCTCCAAGCCCAAGCCAAGATAATGTTGATAAAATCATCAGGGTTAATTTTTTTTCTTCCTTGGAGACCTTTTGCTTCAGAGCCGCTGAAGTGAAAAAAATGTCTAAAATTGGTAGTAACTGGAGTCCCCCTTTAAAGTTAGGTGGTCATAGTTAAAAGAAAATAACATTGAGAGTTGGTAGGAGATGGGATGTGGTCCCCTGTGTCAAAGTCACACACTTTGTTATCCCGTTCATCCACCCTTGACCTCCTCCCTGTGAGGTTTTGTGGCACAATGTCAAACTACTACTGCTTGTGGAATTTAGCGACAACAGTCATTATTCACATGGCCACAAGTCGCTTGTTAGGAAACATAGGTTGTTTTAGGTGTTTTGAACAAACAATCCGTGCTTCTTATTTTCTGGTGAGGACAGTCTCCCCAAAAATATCCTCACACTCACTGTCTAAAACTCAAATTGGTTCTCACGAAGATACCAAAACACGTATATTTGCATGATACTGTATATGTGTTGCTGCATTGCTGGTTTACACTGTGATGAATGTAGTTAAAGCGCTCTGGCATCGTCTGAACATTGCTCGCTCATTAACCTCGTGGTTCCAGCTCTATTAAGATGGAGGGAATCCATTTAGCCCGGCTCGGCTCTACACACACACAAACACACAGTCTATTATACAGTCAGACATACACATTTCGCAGCAGTTATGACTATGCGGGGAATCCACTCAAATAGTCAAACACACATGAACATGCACACAGGCAGGAACATACTCATTTCTCAGCAGCAGAAACCATGCTGGGAATACGCACACACACTGCCACTTCACAAATCACCACAGCTGAATAAGAACACATTTAAAAGGCATCATTTGTCGCCATTGGAAACACACATAGTATATCCAGTGATACCACTGGGAGCTCTGTATTTAATATCTTTATCACTTTATTACTCCTACGCACACGCACACACACACGCACACACACACACACACACACACACACACACACACACACACACACACACTCTCATGCCCATAGAACATGTGTCGCGGTGCCTATGGGAGCTCTGTATATAACATCTCTATCACCTCCCAGCAGTATTATGCCGTTCGGCACACGCCACACTGTCTAATCCGGTTAGGCGTGTCGCGGCTGAGGTTTCTTTCTAAGCAAACAGCAAGTTTAAACGGTCACATAAAGCCCTTACTACGACAAGGATTAGGAACTTTTAACCATTTACGGGATTACGGGTGGTATTGAACGCAGCCCGTCCTGAAGGTACAAAGCCACTCGGGGTTTGGTTCCTCTACTGTTTGTAATTGAATGCAAAGCTATCGCTCAGAGCGTGTCATTACAACTCTATTGAATATCTTTATGCATTTGGTTTGATGGCAAATTATACTGTGGTAATGGAATATTGTCAGGAATAAGAAGTGAAGCCCCTCAGAGAGAACATGCAGCTTTTTGGAAGGTAATCCTCTGAAACATGCAGCTTTCTGTATCTATTGTTCATTTGCGACCCGTCTTGTTGCTTGTTGTTTACCTCCTGACATTTGTGTATGTGTCTATTCTACTGTAAGACATTTCTGCTGACCCTGGATCAAGGACAGATATGCTGTCAACGGGCCCCTTGGAATAGTCTCTATGGATCGGTAATCCATTGGTGCCTGGGATGACAACAGATAAATTAGCTGCTGGCTAACTCTGGTGCAATTACTTTTTAATGAAAGGCAAGATTATATTCTCCTAAAAGCCTCCTAATTGAGAGATCTGACATTATGGCTATATTATATCTTTGGCAGTGCAACTACATGTTGATATTTTCCTGACTTTGAAATGTGCTTTGCACATCCATTTGGTTGTGCTCAGTGCTGGTATTGTGTATTAAGAGAGGCAATTCATTTTGTTTTTCATTCTCCTGTGAGATATTTCTGCTAGCCCTGGATTAAGGATGGACAAGTGGGCCCCAGGGTACAGTGTTCATGGAGGCCCATTTGATTATCCCACCACAAAATGGTTAACCCATCCAATGAAAAATCTCCCCATTGTCAGTCTGTGAATCCAGTCCATCTATAATACAAATGCCACAAATTTATAATTTTTAGACATCTGTGTTTCTTCTTAGGTCTACATTCCAGTGTGACACCTGTAGTTTAGAGTAAACTGACTGTATAAAAAAAACTAAAATCCTCCAAAAATGGAGGATAGTTCATATTATTCTTTCTTCATATAATCTCCTAGACGCCTCCTAAGGTTTGACATTTTGGCCTCTATCTTTGCAGTGGCAAAAGCAGTGCTACCACATGTTTGTTTGAGGAGAATAGGTGCAAAGAGATGACAGTTACATGCATATGAGGTAGTTTAAGGCAAAGTGTTGGTATTTAAAATCCTTCTCCTCACCTTCAAAGCCCTAAATGGTCAGGCACCATCATATCTTAAAGAGCTCATAGTACCCTATTACCCCACTAGAGCACTGCCCTCCCAGAATGCAGGGTTCCTTGTGGTTCCTAGAGTCTCTAAAAGTAGAATGGGAGCCAGAGCCTTCAGCTATCAAGCTTCTCTCCTGTGGAACCAGATCCCAGTTTGTGTACGGGAGGCAGACAACCTCCTCACATTTAAGAGTAGGCTTAAGACTTTCCTCTTTGATAAAGCTTATAGTAGGGCTGACTCAGGTGACCCCTGAGCCCCCCCTTAGTTATGCTGCTATAGGCCTACACTGCCGGGAGACTTCCCATGATGCACTGAGCTCCTCTCTCCTCCTCTTCCTCTCCATCTGTACGCCCTCATATCCCATCAATGCTTGTTAGTTATTCAACTTCTTCCCGTGGTTGTGTGCTTTCTCGCCTCTCTCTCTCTCTCTCTCTCTCTCTCTCTCTCTCCTTCTGTTGCTTTCTGCAGGTATTTCTGCCTCCGGAGCTGTAGACTCTGGATCTGTGGTTGCGGCCACCTGCTGCCCCCGTGCTCCTGCTCTGCACCCGCTGCTGCTATTACTGTTATTGCTCTTATTATTAGTATTGCTATTATAATATTGCTCTTAGTATTATTTCTGTTGGTGTTAACATCAATACCATTACCACAACTATTACTTTACATCTCTATGTGAACTGTACTATGCTGCTGTATGTTCTCTTTCTTCCTGCTCTCTCTCTCCCGCTCCCCCCCTCCCCCTTCAACCCAACCGGTCGAGGCAGATGACCGCCCACCTAGAGCCTGGTTCTGCTCGAGGTTTCTACCTGTTAAAAGGGAGTTTTTCCTTGCCACTGTCGCATAGTGCTTGCTCTGTTGGGTCTCTGTAAGAGTCGGTCTAGACCTGCTCTACTTGAAAAAGTGCCCTGAGATAACTTTGTTATGATATGGCGCTATGTAAATAAAACTGAATTGAATTGAATCTTTTGTAATGGCTTGTCACAAGTGAATGGCTGAGAGAAAAATGATTGATCAACTCAGCCTCTGCCTTATATTCCAGTTGTGCATAGCACACTGTGCTTATATGAACCAAAATAGCAAGTGTGCTTGGATATGCCATCATTGTCCTTGTGCACTCCTAAACCTTTACCAGTCACAGATTGAATGCATTGTATTGTATTTGTTTGTTTACTCAGTATTTTCAGTATATATCTAGCTGAAGTTGAAAAAATATTTCCAGGAATGCTTTTGATGCGTTTTGTTTCTCAAAGAGATGTTTCATTCTCGTGACTGTTTTTTTCAATCCAAAGTCTCAGTCAGTGATGAAGTCCTGAAACACAGTCACAGATCACTAAAAAATGTTGACAAGGTGTATGTAAATGATACTGAAGCTCCCTGGACTTGCCTCTCTGCATCTAATGCGTCATCAAAAAATGAGCTTTAACTGACAGGGGTGTTCTCCAGTGAGAGTGAAGCAGCAGTGCCCTCCCTTCATTCTGTAATCCAATAGTAAAGGTGTCATTAGTAAATTAGCAGTGTGGTTGATTGATATTGTAATAGGCTAATCAATAACACTGCATTCCCCTCTGGTTACTGATGCATAGACTGCAGCACCTGCCAAGTTTCCTTCTCTCTCTCCACCTCCTGCTCTCTCTCTCCCTGCTTTTTATTAAGCTATTTCTCATTTTGCTGACTATATTACTGTCGTATCTCTCCCACAATGCCCCTGCTCCGATGCTGTCTCCAAATCCTTTGAGTTTAGCCTTAAGTATATTTACCTTTTATAAAACTGATAAAACAATCATAAAAGACAAAAAATCCTTTGGGCTTAATAAAACATCTCACCTCATAACAAAAGAAGTTATGAGTGGTAGACAACTAAATCATATCAAAACCCTTCCAAACACAAGAAAGGACACAGCAAACATTACAAATGACAAATGAGGGAAATAAATAGATAATGTAGAAAATAAACTGCCTTAGCACTGCGCAGACTTACCTAGAAAAACTGCACTGACTGATTGTTTTTCAAACTGGCTGGGTGCTATGGTCTGATTCTCATGTTTACAACTTTATTTTCTGTAGACTGCAAATGGAAAGAAACTAAACTGGATGTGTCTGGTCATGTATATCAATAGGTCCTAGGCAACTTGTGTTAGATTTTTCAAGTTCTTCCTAACTGAAGAATCTAAACTGAAGAGGGGTTCTTGAACTGAATCAACCAGTTGCACTTGACTTAGCACTTCTTGACATACCATTGTTGCCATAGAACGGATTTTAAAAATGTTGACAATGAATGTTAGAAAAACTTGTCATTGAACACTAAAAATGTCATTAAACATTCAGTGTTTCATAGAGTATCAATATTCTTGTCTGACAATAGGGTTGAAATTCTAGTATAAATTGATTGCCTGTTGCTTACTTGTCAGAACAAAGGGCAGAGCACCTGGTTACAGTGACCAGACTTCGTGGCACCATGATTATTGGTTATTAAAGATTGTTTTGTTTAAATACTCTTTAACCAAACCTTAGACTGGTTAACCTAAACTATCCCTCAAGGGGCCTCAAGGATTCATATTAATAAAAACAGATTTTTTTGTAACAATCAGAAGTGGGCCTTGTTCTGTTTCCAGTTCACAAACCTCTACTACTCTGTTTACTGGCACATTACAGCCATGCGTAAAGCGTAGCCTATACCGCCAACTTCTGAACAAACTACACTTTGCAACGAGCCTAGTTTATTTGCTCCAAACCAATTGCATTTCTTTTTTGCAACATTTCAAAAGTTCGCTTAAAAGTCGCTTGACATTTGAATGGAAACACGGCTTGTGACAGTCAGGTGTTGTATTGCTGTTGTCTACATGATCAGATTTTGAGATGTACATGTAAGAATCACTTTGACAGCCTTCATACAGTACAGATATGGAGTTCACCTAATGTGATTCATTTCTTGTAAATACCTAAACATAATAATTTTCTTCATAAAATCTCATAATAGGCAATTATTACCATTCACTGGTGTTTTACATTGCTGGTATATGACAACCTGCCCTGACAGCTACTTCATATTCAAAGCATTTTATTGCTTTCTAACCCTGTGATTACTTACTAATGCTGCAGATCTGAGGCTTCTGTCACCTGCTCAGTCATGTGACCCTTATTTTTATCCCTGTAGTGTCTCCTCAGATATCATACTGTAATATGATAGCTGCATCACAGCATCAGGGATGAAGCTTTCCTTTGGCTAGGATAAACAGTATTGGTTTTTTTGTATTTTGCATAAAGATAATATATAGTATAAGCGCGTCGCTTTTGTTGACGCATTCAGTCAGGGAAGAGCAGCCATCATTTTTATAAATAGTCTATGGGTTCAAGATGTAAATGAGCTACAGAGAGGCACAGAGGCTCTTATAGAGAACAGGGGGCGGGCATTTCCTGTCTCAAGCCCTCTCCAGATGAACAACTCATAGAAGAGATAACAGGCATAATAACAAAAGCTTGCCGTGGCAACCGCATCCCAAATAACCACAGCGTATGCGATGAATATTAGGCGCCACTATCATGAAATGGAATACATACATAGATATCAGGGAGACATATGCAACCATATTGTATGTGGGAGAGAGCAATGTGTATACACAGAGGGAGAGTTAGAGCAGGGAAGAAGAGGAAGAAGAGGAGAAGGAACTTGAAGAACCCCCCACAGAGACAGATTTCACACCAGCGGCTTATTTGCAGTGTTTCACTTGCAGCTGCAGTCACATGTTGGCACATCACGTAAACAGCCCACACACACACACACACACACACACACACACACACGTGCACTAGCACGTAAACACACAAAGGCCACTTTCCACCAATCTAGTAAATGTCTGCTCAGGCACGGTGGCATACACAACTGTCTTTTCTGCTTTGCTATCATCACACACACACACAGAGCAAACAGCCTGCATACTTTAAGTCCATTATGATGAATTGCAAGCAGGCCATTTGGGAAACATAATCTTTTCTTACAACATAATCAGACAAACATCAAAAACATTACATTCAGTTTATTCTAATGTCCTTAACTTGACAGCTGTAACATAAAATATTCAACTCACTCAGTGTTTTGCAAATTGTTCTTATTGCATCTCAGGATCTGATTGAAGATAGTTACCATGCACTCACAATGTGTTTATACTGAAAGTATTACGCCTCGTCATGCATCACGAGCACCACTTGGTCTAAAGTGAGACTGCCATTATGTATGGTATTTATCAAAGTGGAGTGACTACAGTGTGCAGGGATGCGATCAGTGGGAATTGTATTATTTGATTTAGATTATTGAGGCTCATGATTTCATTCAAAGTCAGTTCTCAAGCTGCTTTTAGTTTTATAAATTAATTTTTTTTTAAAGTGTTGTTATTTTTGGATGATAAAATGTTACCACTCATGTCACAGCTTCATTGTTTTAATTTTTTTGCAGACAAGTGGCATTAATATGTTTCAAATGATTGTAGTTCCAGTTAAAGACCCTCCACACCCACACAGGTCAGTGATAGTGCTTGATTTGATCTGCTTAGGTTAGAACTGGACAGAGCTATACTAGCAATCATGCAACATCACCAAAATCAATAAGAAAGACAAATTATATAAACCGTCCAACCTGAAGGAATCTGTCACACCATCATTAATACCATCAATACTGGACTGAAATAGTAATAGCAATAGTAAATGTGTTTAGATTTCACAGAGTTCAACTAGTGAACTGCAACACAGGAATTTACACCACTGACCAATTACAATCCATCATGAAAGTGTTGACCATTAAAGGAACTTATCTAAAAGAAGCTGTGATGGAGGCTGTGCCGCAGCATCCATCCACACCATCCCTGTTTTGCAGAATGATAAGCAACATCAATAGAGCTGTTCTCTTTGCATCCATTTTGCCACAAATGAAACTAGCAACAACCAACGTTAGCTACTGCACGACCTGCAAGTAGTCAATATGTCATCAAGCCTCCAACACCACCTATTTCATGAGGACATTCAAATAAATAGACTTTTTACGGCAGATATGTTGACTTGTCATAGCAGGAAAATATCTAACTTGGGAACCAGAGGAACAGAATAGGAATAAGGCAGTTGGCATTCGAGCCCATGTTATTCTCAATGTCTAAATATGTCACATTTAAGAAGCAGGAGTTTAACCTTTTTAACACCACTTTACAACAAGCTTCCTTTGCTGTGCGGACATGGAGTTGGTGGATTGGGGCACAAAATTTTCAGACTTCAGCGTCTTTGAAGGAGTAGGCCCCCAATTCCTTTTATCTGCTGCTGTTGATGCCGACGCGTCTTCATTCAAATCGGCTTGTTTTTCTTCCTCTTCCCATCTTCTAAAAACTGGTAAATTCTGTTCGATTCTTGAAAGTAGGTTGATACACTACACGCTGTAGTCTGTTTACATTTTTCTGTTGCTCAGTACTACATCACAAATTCGTTGCTCTGATTGGTTGTAGGTCTATCCAATTGAAATCCAGAGGCATTTTAGTCTGCGCCCGCTGATAATGCCCCTTGGAAATCGAAAATGAACTGAGAGGTTCCAGACTAATTCGCATTTGCAAATTGGTCTGGCGATGTCAGGCTAGAAAAGATCAGGTCAAAGTAATGAAATAACGATGGCTCAGAAAGCCATAGGAGAGACAAATTATGCACAATAGGCCTTTTTCACAGCAGACATTTTGACTTGTCATAGAAGGAAAAGCACAGGTGTTACTAATAGCATTAACGATGGCTGCATTTTATTCTAGTGTCCCAGTAAGCCACAACAGTGTGACAGTGTCCCCGCATGCACAATTCCAGGACCCTGAAAATGAAGCAGCCCAATGGAACTCAACCATCATTAATTTCATTATTTACACCTGTGCTTTTTCCACCTGTGCTTTTCCCTAATGGGACATGTTAAAGTGTCGCCCGTGAAAAAATTGGGAGTTGGCAGTCATAATGTTATTAATCACTCCTGTGCTTTTCCTGCAATGACATGCCAAAACGTCTCCTGTGAAATGGGTATATTCCAGTGTTCCACTTACTGGTCGATCAAGTCTGTACATGCCCTCACAGTACAGATGTGTAATAAGGCAAAAAAAAAAAAGTTGGGGCAACACCTGTTGGGGTGGACCCTGGGGTCATTAATCTGAACTGTGTGTGATTAGCTTAAAATATAGATGGTGAGGGTGGCAGACTTTAATCACACTATTACCGACAGACAAAATCTCTTAACATTCTAAATTTAAGAGAATGTCAAAGCAACCGCTACTCTCTAAGAATTTCTCAAATGTCAATCCCAAACCAAATCCCAAACACAGGTGAAAGTAATAAGCACCAATCAAAGACTCTCCTGTGCCCATGGTGCTGACGCTCTCCCCCACAACTGCACACTGTCGAGGGCACAATGTCACCATAATTACGAAAATATCTGTGTTTAGCTTTAATATTTCTGTGGCCTCTGGGTCTTGGGCATGGTGACGTGATTTACAGAATATGAGTGAATAGATATGGTTATAGCTTTGACAAAACATGCCTCTGATGGATGCCACTGACCATATTGTATCTGAGTTGGTGTTTCCACTTTAACACTCAGACATTTTGTGGTTATATTGGGATTATTTGGTTATACAAAGTCAATCTGATAAAATCACTGTTCCTTGACATTTTCTCTGCTTTACAGGAAATGATTTCTTCATTTTCCATTTTCTTAAGCAGCAGCAGTGGTTCTCTTGCTGAGGCGATGCATAGAGAAATCCGATCTGAGTATTCTTGCGCGACAAATGTTTTATCTTCTTCCCAGCGGTAGGTGAAAACACACTGTTAATATGCCCAATTTACGGCATTTTCTTCAATCCCCCTGTTAGGAGAGGTGTAGGGTCACGTTACGTAACTTCGCAACACTTTTCAGCAGCTTTTGACTTCACACACTCTCCTCAATCCCCCTCGCTTCTCGCTCCTCCGCTCTCTTCTCATCCCTTTATCCCCTCTGCGTCGCTCTCTCTGTCCCTCACATTTGCACATTTGTTCTCTATCTCTGGCTCTTTCATCCTCAGCCTCTCTCTACCTCTCTCTTTCCCTCCCTCGTCCTCTACCATGGCTTCACGCCTCATTGCGGCCACAAATCTTTCACGGTGCTGCTCTCTCTTGACTTTTCTCGACTGTCTCTCCCCTCGCACCCTGTTTTCGCTGCATCTCCTTCATCTCCCCCTCTCTAATCTCCATCTACCCTCCCTTCTCTTCTCCGTGTGGTTCAGATGTTACACACTATAGACTGTATAAATTTTCCCCAACGATGAGAGGGAGGACAGGACAGGCAGTCAACCCCCTTGCTATCTTCTCTTTTTTCTCTTTTTCCTCCATCCATCTCCAGCTGCCATGTTATACCTTAGTCTTTTTATTACCAGGTTGTAGCAGCTGCTAAACCGATCTTCTCCCAGTGTGCTCACAACATAGAACTCCAAGTTTATAGTCTTTCAGTGAGTATATTACATTAACTGTGAATAGGAGTTTGATTATTTTTCCTCTGTTTTCTTTGATTGTTTGAGGTTTCTGTTCAAGGGCACTGCAGGGATGGATTGTTGTCTGTTGCAGGGGTTGAACTCATGACTTCCTGGACAGTCTCTCTAATGGGCAGTTACAGAATTAAAGCTTCTGTATGTTCAGCTGATGAGAAGTCTATTTGAGTAGCTTTTATAGTCTTCAAGAGCAAATTTAGTAATTGGAAGCAAAGTACTTATATGCGTCAATGTTAAAACTGGCTAAAACCATTTTGTGGTAAAAGTCAATTTGCACAACTTGGGCGACATAATTAATAAAACAAAGTAGAAGCTGCATTGTAAAAATGTACTTCAGCTATGAATCTTCACAGCTACTTTATTTGTCTGTAATTCTCTTTATGAAAATGAGTTTTGGCAACAAACTCTTCTTTCTGCTGTGGCTGCTGTGATGCACTGCTAAACAGTGCATTGCAAAATGTATTTATGCTAGGACAACATACTCTTAAGTGCAACATGGCCTGTTGTTAGATTAAAGCAGCTGATATAGTACTGTAGGTTCAAATAAAATGCTACTTGATTAAACTCATTAACATGTCATCTTTGTTTAATTTGAATCACAGCTGTTTCCTTTAAACAATGCCCTCATACATCCTCTTTTGAAAAGTTTTACCTCCACATACCACCTCTCTCTTTCCTCCCTCAGCCCAGTCTTTCCTTATGGGCTGGTTTCATTATATGCCAGGGTCTGTCAGCTTTTTGATTGCCCATCTCTTTCCTTCCTTCACCCCTTTTCATCAGTCTTTCCCATCTCTCTCAATCCCTTTTTCCATTTCCCCTGTACATTTGGAAAGAGTCAGTCCCCATCACATCTCCTCACTTCCTCCCCTCGTTTGCTTTGATTCCCCAAGCTACAAATCAAATACCAGGCCGGTCATATTTCCCCGTCTTTCCTTCCTCCTCTGTGTCCATCCATCTCTCTCTCTCTCTCTCTCTCGCTCTCTCTCTGTGGGAACTGTGCTGCACTGATCCACCACTGACCACAGCAGGAATGGATTTGGGTGTCAGCTTGGCCCTTATGGGGATGGTGGCCATTTCGTCTACACATATTTCTGTCAGCTTTTCCCAGAAGCACATATTACCTCCTCATTATCTTGGTCCTGTTTGTCTGCTTATTAGCAAGAAATATCAAAAACATAAAAAATATGAAATGTAATTTGGTGGACAGTTTGTGCCACTGAGTGACACACCCTGAATGGGATCTTTAAAAACTGTGAAAGAGTGTCCCTGTTGAATAAAATGTGTGATGATTATGGTGTTTATGTGTTCGGTGATCTGACTGCAGAGGGTGTGCCCTCCAGACATGCTTTCAGGCATATAAAGATCCTCTGCTTTGAATAATAATTTGTGTCAGATATGGTTTTTCCACAATTACTGCACATTACTGCTAGAAATTCTTAAAATTGCATCTGCTCCTTCTCCCTCATTGGAAAATCCAGAATATTATGAATATGGAAATATTGTTCATTTCAGAAGTTTAACTGCTGGATGCAAGATGTCTACTAGACCACTCCTGTCTGTTCTGAGAGTATGTGCACTGGAGGTTTCAAGTTTCCACATCACACTTGTGTAAGTTGCATATTGGACTGTGACTGGCTTCCAAATAAGTTGGTTCTTTAACACTAATTTATAATTATTGGATTATTCAGTGGGCTATCTCCAGATTAGGTGTTTCAGATTAGGTGTATTTAATATGTAATTATGTAAGAGCGCCGTGTGTTCAACAGTCTTTACCAGTAATGTATTGCGTTGTATTTTCAGTTTTTATGTTATGACGTATTTATCATATCACTTCCAGCTTTACCCTTTTTCTAGAGACACGTCAGCATGAACTATAGAGGCAGCCTGAGGAAGAGCGCCAAGCTTGAAACGCTTTGCAACCCAGAGTAGCTGCCAGTCTAAGTCTTTTTCTGTGTTCTTCATGTGCCTGCATTTATGCACATATTGAGTGGATTAAATTTCCCCGCTTTTCTGCATTCAGTGGCTCCCCTCCTTTTTTTCTATGTGCCAAGAAACAAGAGGTTTGTTTCTGTTGTGGATCCAGATCCAGGAATTTTCAGAATTCTGCAACATTGAGCATTGAGCATTTTTTATTATTTCATTTTTGCAAATTTTAAATGAACTACTGCACTTTTCTTGAATGGAATCTGGGTTTGTGGAAGATGTATCAATAAAATGTTTTCATTGAAACCCACATCGAGTAGGATTGTTTGTCCAAAGGAAACGGTTATAAAAAAAATTGGGATGCAGGCTGTGCAGTGCTCTTTTATCTGTCACACACCTCAATTTCTTTACTAATTGTATTGTAAGTGTGCACTTTGTAGCTCTATAATAAAGAAAATTTGGATCAGACTTGGTATTGTAAGATACTCGGATTGGTGGCAAACAGGACATCTCTACAATAAACTGGAACTATCATGAAATATTATTTTAAAATATGAAGCCTCAGAAGCCAATTTCTGTTTTCAGCTACATCCTTCCTTTGATGTAAAAATTAGAAGTCTCTTTGTATTTCTTTGTTTATTTTTATGGTCTCTTTAAAACACATCTGTACACACACAACACACAGATACACATCTTACACTCCTTCACCTGCTTTTCCCTCTGCCCTCTCAAGCTCAAACTGGCCTTGCTCTTTCCATTTCCCTAATTACTGCTCCATCTTTTTCCCTCACGTCGTTCTTCTCTTCTCCATCTCTTTTTGTCGCAGCAGCAGTTAAAGAAGCCCCAGCCACTTCATTAGCCAAGGAGTTCAGTTGGATAAATTTACACTTCAAAAAAGTGATGGAGGGAGAGGGCAAGAGACACAGACAGGAGAAGAGAAAGGCAAAACTACAAAAGAGAGAATAAGGGGAAGAATCTGTGAGACACAAGTTAGAAAACAGGAGGAGACAGTTAAGAAGGTGCGTGGGAGAGACAGAGTGATGGTCTTAGGGAGGCCAAAAATTCATAGGAGACTGAAAAAAAAAATGGAAAAAAGGATGGAGCAGAGAGCATGGCAGTGATGGAGGAGGGTGGATTGAGGGAATGGAGCAGAGAGGAGTGAGAGGTAAGAAAAGCTGTAAATTGGCTGGAGGAGAGAACAGATGGATGAGCAAAGTACTGCAGAGAAAGCTAGGAAAACCACAAGTCTCCAAAGTAGTGAGGGCAAGAAGCACCCCTGTAAAAACCAAACTAACCTCACTCATTAAGCATTAAGCAACTTTAGTTGATGGGTTTGAGCAGCAGTTTTAAGACTTGTCTAAACATAAGGTGTTTCAGACTGGTTTTTTAGTCGTCTCGAATACGTCTACACCTGCTGTGTAATGGTTTGCTTTTCACACACACTTTATGCACATAGTGGTGACCTGAAATGTACTGAATGCATCCTGTGTAGACCCTGATGGGGGACTGAAGCTGCTGATGGGCTGCTTTAACTGTGCCACCTGTGTAGAAAACGTGGTGTTTAACTAAATGGTGTAAATCCAGTTCATTTTTCATTATGCTGCAAAGTGGCATTTCTTCCACCTGTCTGCCCACCGGGGCTGATTTTCTATCAAAGTCGCCACACACAGATGCCTACAGACGTTATACTATTATAGAAGACTTCTTTAGCAACTGTATGGAAAGCACATTACCAGCCTTGATTTACAAGATTTCAAATGCAATGTTTTAAACAGAGATGAACAAATACCATCAAAAGTACAGGGTGTTTTATATAGAATCATCAAAATCAACAAGTTACTAACTTATGCATCATTAGTTACTTAACTGATTGCTTATTTAATAAATGCATGTTATATCATTTGGTGTAGCTGCAATGTGATTCAGATGGCTAGCTGAACCCAAACCTTCTAATGTTGGCTATGGTATCTGTAACTACCAGTCAGCAGACACTTCATCCAGAACAAACCTTCGCTGCTGCCCTTGTTTAGGTTTAGTATGCAGTATTTCAACATATACACTTTTAACTAGAGTGTGTGCTTAGAAGATGATAAATAGAAAGAATTTTTTTCAGCAAATGATACTCAACCTCTTTTTAAAAAGAAAAAAGATAAATGAGGTTTTGCAAAAATTCCATTCATTGCATTTATAACAAAATCAAGCCCACAATTCTTCTCTTATTTGAAATCAACATTGCACCATGGAATCTATGGCTCTCTGTAGGTCTCTGCTGTTAAAACATGACTGTGACTGTTTGTGAGAATACTGCACAACTGAGCAGGCCATGGAAGTGTGTTGTGTAATGATTTTATTTGGTTTGGTACATGGCAGGCTGTTGTAAGGTGGCCTTCATCAATATAAACTAAAGGCAGATGATTTTCTGTAGTATCACCAAATTTGCTTTGGATAATTACACACCTCACTGCCCAAATCACTTTAACCCCTGGATTTTAGCAAGATTGTCACTCCCCCACAGCACGCAGCACATACAGTATCTGTGGGGGTTTGATAGGTTTGTTGATTAATTCCAGGAATCAGTGATTACCTTGCCAGCTGGTGAAATATTTGCCTTTCAAACACCATTGTTGTATACTCTGTTTTGGAAGAAGAGCTCCCTGCTTATTAGGAGTTACTTATTCTTCTGAATTTGATTTCCTTCCAACATAGCTTCTAAATGTAATGCTGTGTGACATTCGTCATTTGGCATGTTGGAGCTTCCCCAGCTCCAACCACGATCACTACTCGGGACTTGGCGTGGCTTCCATATATGGATCAGACCCTCCATATGATGGACTCAGCTCAGGCCTATCAACTGGCTTACTTGTCTTGATGTCGAAATGTGGCAGTATTACTTGTGTCAATTACAGGCCGCTGTACCTCAAAATGACCACTAAAGAAAGAAGTTGCTGCCAAAAGATGTCAGAGTTGACCTAATGCTTCTTTAATAACAGTGTCCTCTTAGGGTGAACTGAATTCAGCAGGAACTCTCACAATTAGTGGTATAATTACAGACCCAGGCAGCAGGCCAAGGTTACATTAAGGAAATTCAGGGAGTGTTATCCAAATTATCAAGCAAAAATTAGCTTAGAATATTCATTTTTAAACAATTTGCTTTGATTGAGAACGTTTCAGTGTGAGCTACAAGCTGTAAAAATTAGATGTCTCCTTGGATGACTTGTTTCCTTTATTTTCTCTCTAAAACACATAGAAGCAAGACACGTAAAACCAAGAAAGTTTATATGCATGATCGTGTGTTTGTATGAGCTTACCTGGATATGACAGCATTTGGTAACACCTGGGCTGACCACCAGCAAGGCAAGTAATGAGCACCTGCAGCAAAAAAGAGAAAGTAATAGTTGGTGAGGTGGGCGCTGAAATAGTTTACAGGCAGTGCTGAATAGATGGGTCTTGAGTTTGGACAGAAATACTGGGACACTGATCATAAAAGAGTGGCCCACACATTCATCACAAAACTAAGAACTTAAAAGTTTGACTTTAGACTTTATGTTCACATGCTGCACAATGATCTACGTTTTCTGCCTTCTTTATAGATTGGACGGGAGAAGGACTGCAGATTTACAGAGGGAAGATGGATGGTTGAATGTCAACCATCTTCTGTTGGGGTTATCTAAGGAGGCAGCTGAAAAGGCTGGCCAGAGAAATGGGTTTAAGACTACAAATCCTAAAACTCAAAGCAGTCATGGTCCAACTTTCTGTTTACAAAGCAACCCAATTACTCAAATGGAATTAATGCTTTAAAAGATTTGCATACAAATATCCATTTTCATCAATGATTGATAACTCAATATTGATATTAATACCCAGTTTTGAAAGTTGATCAAAACACCAAACGAGGGTTTCTCCTGAGGAAAAGTCCACCGCTGCACAAACCACAACTTATTTCATGTTTATGCAAGCAACAACAGCAATTTATTTGGAATAACAAAGATGAGGACGTACAAGTTGTTAAATTGAGCATCTTTATTACTGTACTTTGGGCCACTGCCCAACTGCCCACAGGTTGAATACCAGCTGGCAAACTTTAAGGCAGCATACAGAAAGGAATAACAATCTGTCTTCTCCTTCCTCAGCTCCAGTGGACCTGCTCATTACCAAATGATAAAATGCTGTGGTTGCACTGGGCAGCTCCTACATATATGGGTATTGCACAAATTTAGTTTACAGGAAAGTGTTTTAGGTTAATTGAAAAATTTCAGCTTCAGCTCCACTGCCTCAGGATCACCTTAACCATAAGCAAATGTTTGAGTTTTAGTCAAATTCTCACGCCTTTATCCCTTGAGTACTGTTCATCTGCTGATGCTGTTCATGTTTCTTATCAAATAAAGCACAGTGATACGAAAGACAAGGTTTTTTTGGATAAAAGGAAATGAATGCTGTTTTAGGCTTTCCAAGCATGAAGAATTGCTTGCTATCTGATGTCAGCAAAGTCCACAGAGGGTAAACTAAAATCTGGACTGCTGCTGATTTTCATCTATTTCCCTGTGTGCCTTTAGCTGCTTTAAACATCCTGAGGAACTGTGCTTGTAAGTCAATCATGCCTAGCTTGAGTTACAAGAAATGGAATCAGATTAAGTTTGACTCTCCCTCACAGCGAAAATGTCAAAGCAGGCAGGATGACAGGTTAACAAACCTCTGTCCAATAAGTGAGTGACTTGTGAGTCCATGTGACCTTTGTTTACAGACCTTGTGTTAATGGCTGCGCTCCACAAAACCAGACCGGCACCGTGCCGGGGCTGTGGGCCGAGTTTTCATTCTATCAATCTAAATTATACACATGAAAGGACATATGCTGTTTGTGCCAGCCTGAATTGACGGGTTGAGTGGCAAGAAAGCAAAATGCCACATGAAACAGCAGATACCAGATTTAGATAGCAGACTTGGTACATCGCAGTAAACATTTATACAGCGATTTGAAGCTCAAGGGACATCTACGTTAAAAATGTTGATAATTTGGTTGAGAAGTGAAGGTTTTTTCACCTAGGATACATATAACTGTCATTTGAGCAGCAGTTGGTCAGCAGCTGCTTTAAAATGAAATATAGTAATTGAAATGCTGTTGAAACAAAAGTTGTATGTTAAGTAGAAAAAAACATGTTTCGACCAAATTTACACCAGTTTTAATCTGGAACAGATTGAACAGGCTGTAAATAACCAAATTAATGCCCGCAGGAATGGTTTGTTATGGCTGAATCCAAATGGAAAATGTATTATACTATCCTTGCCAACACTTCCTCAGTGTCCAATAATGAAGGATGAAAACGTTTGGCTGCAATTATAGTTATGTTCCCCACCATTGATGCCACTAGAAGTGGAAATTCATTTCAGAATCATTTTTTGTTCACTTCAATTCAAAGATTCATAGTCACTGACAATGTAGTTTGTTTTTCTATTAAGGTACTGTAAGTGATCGCAACACAATTTAAACGCACATCATGAAAGTGACAGCATTACATTTCATAATGCTGTGAAGTTACAATGCTGCTTATGACTGTCTTCAGTTAAGTTGATGACTCTAAAGGTCCAGTTAGTGTTGCTTTTTGAACTTTTTCATTCAGCTCAGTTCATACAAGCACTGTTTCTGAGGTTAATAGCTCAACAACTAACAAAGTTATTACATCAGGATTACTTACAAAGGACTCGAGGTCTGTCAGAAAACTTTTGACAGGGAACCTGCAAAATCAGCTAATTTGGTTGAAGACACTTTTGATGCAGTAAACTCCATTCAGCTTGAGGATTCAGTGTAAAATATGTGTTTCTTAAGGCCTGTTTCAACATAGCGTTTTTTTCAATTTTTCTCAATGAGAAGTGAGCCTATGCGGCAGCATGCAGCCGCCTAGAGAAAAAGGCACTGCACCCAGCGTCTTTTTTGTGCGACCACTCCGAGCGCTTCTAGTTGAAAATCTCTGAACTTTTCAGAAAGTCGCTGGCGCTCCTTTTCAGGCAACTAACCATATTTTAGATGGGGATTGTCACCCTGGTAACCAAGAAAATGGAGGAGAAACCTGTTCTGGCCGTGTCTGTCTGTCCTGAGCTTTATGATATGTCAGACAGAGACAGAAAAGCCCATTTGTGGGAGCAGATCGGCCGGGCACTGAATGTTGCTGGTGAGTGCTTTTATCACCCTGTGCGGTGTAAGCTTCTTGTTAGCTGTGTAGTCACCCCCTTAACGTAGCGTTGATATTGTTGTAGCATTGATATTGATATTGTTGTCATAGAAACAAAACCCACGTGCAGCATTTTATTTCTCTTGCCTCACAAGCGCTTCATCACGTGCTCCCCAGTGCCCTGCCACCACTTTTCTGCCAGAAAAAAACGTTACATGGACACAGGTCCTTAATGTACTGAAGACTGTTGTGGTACACCAGCCAGTTCAAATAGAGTAGTGCCACTTGCAATTGGGAATCAGGAACATAACCAAACAGAACACACACATACAAAAAAACAAAAAAAACAAAAACAAAAGTGAACTTTCCAATCTGGTTTGGACAGAACAAAACAAACTGATCAAAACTTTAGCTCTTTTTTTATGAATTCGACATGACTTGGAGCGCTCCAGTATCAGCATGCCTTCTTATCACTTGTCAGTGTAATTTGTCCCATTAGGATTCTGTCCCTGTAATCCCCAACTATCGTCACAGGTGGATGCTTCCTTCCACTTTTCACACAGAAACAAGATAAGAAGTTTGGGAGCGCCTCATCTCTATTTTCAAACACTCTCCTGGCTCCTAAGTGTTCAGTGAACAATCAAGATTCTCCGCTGATAGCGTCGCCCCAGCCCGGATTTATCTTGATTACCATCCAAAAGCTTGTTTTTCTAATGGGAGTTGGAATTAATTTTTATCCCCCTGTAGAGCAGAGCAGAGTGAAGCAGAGCAGGTTGGCTGGCTACAAATAGAAAAAAACGAAAATCTTCTGAGACTGAGATGGGGGAAGATGGCGACAGGAAGAGAGAACCAGAGAGACTAAAAAGGAGACATAGGAAAACAGATAGTGATTGAGATGGGTGACAGAGATTAGAGGGTAACAATCAGAGAGGCAGGCTGAGCGAGGAGCTTCTTTATATTGTGTTTTTCTGATTTTTCTTGTTCCCTCCATTTTGCTTTCTCCCTTTGCTGTGAGGAATGTTGTGTCTTGCTGCATGACTCTCCCTTCAAGCCCTTCACATAAAGACTCTTTTGATCATATCTGGCAGAACAGCTTTCCCTCCTCGTATACCTCTACCATCATCTCTCTCCCTGATGTGCTTCTCGATGTCTCTCTCTCATTAAACAGTTTTTCCCGCTCAGCTTTTATCATTTATCTTTTATTTTCTCCTCACATTTCTCGGTTTCTCACCAATGTACTGTCTCTCCACCTGTCTCACTTTTTCACGAATCTTGTTTTCCTCCATATCTCTCTTTCTCTGTCTGTCTCTCTCTGTCTCTCTTCTGTCCATCTCTTTCTGTCAATTCAATTTGACTCAATCCACTTTGCTCTATTGAAGTGAATGTTTGATGAAAGGTACTGCTGAAGTACACAACTGATTAAAATAAGGAAATAATGAACTGGTTAATTTTAAGTATTATTTTAACCTGCATGACTGTGCCTTTGCGTGCGCGTGTGTGTGTAGATCTGTCTTTAACAATAACTGTCAGTGTCTCAATGTGCACTGGATTTAATTTAATTATGTTCTGCTGTACTGACATGGCAGGACAAGAACCTATGTTAACCAACAATTAATCAAGATTAAATATTCAAATTCAGAGAGACATTAACAGATGACTAATACAGGAATTAAACTAAAATCAATGTGGAATCCTTTGTTGTCTTAGTTTCTGATAAGATCACCTCAGTCCTTTTCCTTCTCTTCAGTTCTTTCTATTTAATATTACCTCCCCATCCTCCTCTCCTTGCCTCTCTTGATCTCATTTTGATTCAATTTTAGAAGCTTAAATCTTCTTCCTCCTCATCTCTGTGCTCCTTTCCCCCTTCTCTCATTCTCATTTTTACATCTCTTAATTGAAAGAGGGAATCAATTAAAGAGGAAAAACCAGCTTCACTGAATCTGTCCACAGGGTTGAATTTGGTTTGAGTTAGAGACCATTTTTATGGCCAGTTATTCAAGAAGTAGACAGGTTAACTCTATTGCTGGACAAGAATGTTGATCATGAATTATTTCCCTAAACCACAGACTTGTTTAAATGACAATGTTTTTAACGTTCATTGCAATACTTTTGAAAGTTATTTCTATAATATCTGTGCATGGCAGCTATGGTTAAAGTTAGGGAAAGATCATGGATATGGCACTTTTTGTAGTATATACAGTATATACATATACCTAAACATATACAAACTTGTTCTAATACAGTCACATCGATAAAGGTTTTATTAATAATGACACTAGTTTCTTTTAGGACAAACACAAAGAAATTAGGTAGTAGAAACCATTTCAAACATTGTATTTCTTGTATAGGGATTTGACAGGTAAGGATTGAATTTCTTACTAAAGGTAAAGTAAGGTAGGTCACGTATAAAGGGAGTTGGGAGTTATCTAGATTACGCGTGGTAAATTAGGAGTTTGGTGTAGAGCTAAAACATAGGATGGTTTGGTGATTTTTTTTTAAAAAAAGGTCTCAAACACAAATAAAAAAAAGAAACGTTTATTTCTAATTCAGGAAATTTAGTTTTTATGGCCTGCTATTTTTAGGATTAAACTTAAGATATTTTAAGGCTTTTGTAAAAGAATGTGGTCTCTTTCTCTCTTTATACTTTACGAGCTGTCTCCTTCATTTTTTATCCTCGCCCTCAGCTCCTGGCCAGAAGGTGTTCATCTTTGGGACCCAGACACCTGCTGGTTTTCATTATAGCATCTAATCAGAGGCTGATTTACACCTGGCGTTCCAAATGAACTAAATTAACGGAAGCTAAGGTCATTGTAGGATAGAAAACCAGCATTCCTGTGGGTCTACAGAAACTGAGCCCCACTAGAAGATGAAGCCATAGCAAAGTTATGAAGATCTCTCGGACCATAAATGATGTACTATTTGTTTTTGGTTCCCATCGATTAGAACCATTGGAAAGCCATTCACAGGCATGTCAAAGGTCAATTAGAACCACCAGGTTTCACCAGGCTGACAAATAGACACATACATTTACCAATATGTGGCCAATTGCAGTAAAACCCAGGGAAGCTCATCAGCAATAACATTGGCCTGTGTAAACAGAAAGCAATATCATCTTTGAATGGAGGATCCATATCTTTGAGACCATTGCTGCTCTGAAACAATGATTATTCAATTTATCTAACCCACACCACAGTAAATAACTAGAAACCTCTAAATCACGTACTTGTATGCTGGTTAGTAAATGCTTGTAAGGTGTCTTAACAGTACGAGTACACCACCATTTGCGTCAATATTAATACAGTGTTTTAGTGGTTTTAGTTACCTGTACGAGACCAGAAGCAAAGCATGTTCAAATGGTATAAAATCATAAAACTCTCACATTATGGAGGCAGCCTTATGGGAACCTGCCATGCCCCAAAATAGAAAAGTTACACGATAGGAAATAAAGAAAGTTAATTAATAAACCAATTTGAGAGTTTGAGTTTCAAACACCAGTAATCTTAACCTGGGAATTTTTATTCTTGTTAGACAATAAACAAATAGTTTACATAAAACATAGATCTATAAATACATCATCATTAACCATCATTTCAAGTTAAAGAAACTTTTTTTCTTTATTTTATCCAATGTGAGTAAGCATCTGCTCTGTATAAACATAGTCTAGAGGTTTATACTGAGCATCTTCTTTGGAGTAGCTGGAGTTCATTGCCTTGCTTACTTGCTTAAGGGCATATTGCTGGTTCCCAGATGCCCAGCCAGATTTTCCCAGCTAGCCACACCAGTTACAATCCCACATCTTAACTCTGCCACCCAAAACCTTGCAGCGAGGTGGATTGCCCAGGACAGCAGCAATATGTGTTCCTTTGTAGGAACAGATGTCTTTGGTGCTTTGGGTGAATTGGCCCACGATGCACTGTGTAATGGCAGCCATTTTCAGACGGAAAGTCTATAAAAAAGGCAAGCTGGTTGCTGCGAGATGCAAACTGACTCTTTAACCTGCCACCATCTGTCACTGCCTGGATCAGCGGAACAACCAACACCATGGCCCCATAAACACTCTGATTATGCTCTCTGTAATTAATGGTAGTGTGAGCCAGTGAAGTCACAAGAGAGTCTGGGAAGTTACAAGAGAGATACAGAAAACTGAGTACAGGTTGAATAGAGTAGAATACTCTATTAAAATCATTGGATATGGCAGAATGAAGTATAGTAAAATCCCATCACAAGAGATTACAGTGAAATAGACATTAAGAAAGTGGCCGCAGCATGGAAGAGAATGGAATAAAATATATGTGATTGACAAAAACCTCACCTCACCTCAGTTTCACCACAAGATCAATTTAGTAGTTGTAGTAGGACTTTAAGGACATCCCAACCATGCTGGCAACTACGAGTGCGTGACAACTGAGCAAACTCCAACTGCTGATGAAGATCATGTGATATGATCGAACAGCTGCTAAGGAACAGATATTAAATGTAACTTGAAGTTGTTATGTCAGCTGATGTTTCCAATATCAAGAATGAACTTTGAAACTCAGATGATGTGATGTTTTTAAAAGAGTAGTAGAATATTAGGAGCCCCCCAGAGGCGGCATACCTCTCCCTAAAACCACACAACCTTCTACATGTTTTATTTTATTAATACAGAAGTAAGTTAAGTCATTTTCAATCTGCATATCTGTCCTTGGAAACTGTTTGGAAAAGGGCAGGCACTTTCAAAGAATACTTGGCAGGTGACTGGATGGATCATCTGTCTATCACATCTATCAGGGGCTAACTTCAACCAGTCAGATCAACAAACCATATGATGTAGTAGGAGAGCCGAAACCAGTTGGGAGAAAAGCGAAAACATCTTTTCCAGCCTTCTGTGCCATTCTTTGCTCTTCTTTCAATGAAGAAACACTCTCTAGTTCTAACTGATGCTATAGCAGCATCTAATCTAACCTCTTTTATATTAACCGCCATTGTTGTTTTCAAACAAACAGCTGAAGTTCTTCATGGGATGCTGATTGGTATGAACCACTGTGGTTCAGCCACAAGCGCATAACTTGAAGCCTGGAAGGATGTATTCTCGCGTGATCTTGCAAATCCAGGTGCCTTGCAAGGTAAGTCAAGAAGGCCACAACTAAAAGAATTTAGCAATCATGTCAGGAAAACAGTACTGAATATCAAAACTTATTCAGGCTTATCCAAACTGTTTGGCAAAAAAAAAAGTCTAAATGGCATACAATCTGCTTAGATAAAAAGATTTGCCTTGAACCAAAGAAAGAAAAAAATGACGTCACCTTATGTTTACGTTCCCTTTCAGATTGACGCTCTGTAAACAAACATGATTGAAAACATTACCTGGCGAAGGTAATAACCAAAGATGGAGCTTAAACGCTACATTACACATTACACACATTGTAACTCATATTGTATAAGGAAAAGCAGGAGAAGCAGGAGAACAGGAAGTAGCAAGTGGATAACAACTTTGTTTGTGAGGATGATTTAAACCGTGTCAAATAAAAATCCAGCAGTCTACTGGATGTTTATACCAGGCTGTGTGTAAGATGATGACACAGATCATCCCACGCCTTGAGAGCGGAGGACCCCCGGGTTAATAAGGCCTGTGTGTAGACTGTGGATGAGTAATTTGGCTCTAAACCGTAAACTGAACGTGTGAGTGAGGGTGAGGGTGAGGGCAGCTTATACAAGCTAGATGCAAGGACCAGTTTGTACAGTTGTTGATGAGATCTGTTAGATGTAATGGGAACCAGTGACCCAGTGAAACCAACGTTGATGGGCAGATCAATACCCAGCGAGACAATTGAAAGCAATGTGTATTAGTGTGTCTGTAATATGCCACAACCTGTCGAGCTCAACCTATCCACCTACAATCTATATGTCATCTATTCATACTCTTGCCCTCCTTCGCTTTCACTCTTTTCATCTCCGCTACTTACTTCATGTGTTTTTCTTCCACCTTGTCTCACTGTGTCATCTTTCCCTCTACTTCCACTCTTTACATCTTCTGTGTCCATCTCCTCCCTTTGTTCTCTCTTCATCTGCCCTTCCTTTTGCTTTCATTCCCTCTCTTCCTCCAGCTCCTCTTTCTTTTCCACCACTTCATTTCCCTCTGATCTCTTCAATACCATCTCTTCTTTCCTCTCCCTCCTTTTCTTGTTTGTTGTTTCCAGCAACCTCCCTCAACAAGCCTCCACCTCCACTTCTATCCTCTCCTCTCCCTCTATCCCTCCCTCTTCTCGCCCTATCCCCTCTCCAGTCGTGACTGAATCCCCTCTCTGCAGCTCCGCCCACCTCCCTCCATTTTTCTTCCACTCTTTTACCTTCCGTCCAGAACACGACTGGCACGACTCTCTGTCCAGAGGGAGCCGGCTGGGAGACCTCGGGCCATATGCTACAAGAGGAGAGGAAAGGAGGAGGTGGATGGGGGAGAAGAATAACAGCTATATTGGAAAGAGGGATGAAGGGATGGAAGGAGAAGAAGAGGAAAGAGGGTAGAGAAAGTGGCTCAGTGCCCCACTTTTAATGTCTGTACCACATTTAACCAGTTTGGGATCAACAATTTATCTTTGCTACTTCGGTCACTTCGGTCAGGAGATGTCAACTAAAAATGTGGGGGAAATGTAATAAAGTTTACACACACACACACACACACACACACATTTACACACGCATATCTGTGTAAGATGAAATTTACTCACTGAATATTCAGTCAAATCTGATCATGCATAACAGCAGAGGTGCCTGTGCTCTCACTATTTTTCTCAATGGTTCTTGTTCTTACTATGCTTCAGCTTTCTCTCTGCAGCCGCCTCTTCTTAAACGCATTGTACTGTATATCTATGCATTACTTATAAGGGGTCTCATTTACATAATCTATCACCTAGCCCCATGACCATAACCCTAAAGCTGCCAGTAAGCTTCTTCAGGATTCAGATGGTTGAAAAGCTTCCACACCTTTCTAACGTTGGATTGGGGGAATTGTATGGGACAATTTCTGTAACTTTCCAAAACCGACAATTCGACATTCACACCCACTTCATGCTGTGATTGGCCAGCTGTGTGGAGATGAGAAAGGATCCAGGGTCTGAACTTCTCTCTCAAGCTCTCTTTTTTCATTCTTTACACAACTATTTCTTTCACCAAGTGCAGCACATGAAAATGTGCACAGCAGTCCCCATTTTTAAGAAATATTGCATATCCCCCCTCTCTATGATGGCCGGCTTTTCACTCCGCCTTCCAGTGTGGTTGTTCGGAACAACTATAAACACTTTGGATTCCCAACGTGGTCTGACAACACTTCATGAGAACAACTTCTGTTTGAACATAACCTGACCCTTAACTATCACATCTAACCATAACCCCATAAATATGAGAGTGTCAGGAGCAGAGGGATTTTCATAAGCAGATAGTAGAGATATAGAATACATTCAAGATGTACATTTGGATGTGACCAGTTTGATACATTACTAAAAATGCTGTGATCCAGCTACTGACAGTATAATTGACTGACCCACAGCCCTCAGTGAACTTTATCTTTAAAAAAGCTCACATACTCAGGTAAAGTTCATTCATAAATACAGAGTTCAGCTCTTTTGACCATTATGTCAGATGGGAAAAACACACAGAAATTCAAGATACCTCAATGAGCATTTTTCACACCTAACCTGTTTGGTTCAGTTAAAACAAACCCTGGTGCATTTGCCCGCTTAGTGCGGTTAGTTTGGGCAGATGTGAACACCAAAACAACCGCACCAGATCCAAACAAACTCTGGAGCGGTTCGTTTGTGCTGGGAACGTGATCCGACCTCGATCCAACCCAACTACCAGGTGTGCTCTGCAAGTTTGAGCTAAACGGCTCTTGTAGCCAGGTGTGCTTTGCATTCTGGGATGCGGCAGAGCATGCAAACTGTTTCTAGTAGTAGCATCTAGCCAGAGAACGAACCAGCAATGTTTCTCTCCCCGAAATATGCACTAAATCAGAACAAATCAGAAAGGGCCTTCCTTCTGTATTTACTTTCTTGCTCCCGCCCCAGAAACATCTGACCAGTAAGTGGAGTGAACGTGCTCACGTGGTTTGTAAGATAAGATAAGATAAGATAAGCCTTTATTGTCCCACAGCGGGGAAATTTTAGCGATGTGATTTGTAGTGATGCATTTTAGTTTGCTTGGATTTTTCCTTTGTGTGAAAAGAAACCGAACCAAGGGGAAAACGCTCCAAGTTTACAAACCCATCAATTGATTATAGGTATGAAAAGACAGTTAACAATGGTCACTGGTCTTGAACATAATGGATAAACATGAGGTTGCACAAAAAATTGATGTGATTTTTGAAACTACATCCATCTTCCCATTTAGCTCACACTATCTGTGTCATCTGTTGTCTCTCTCCTCCTCTGTTTCACACACTTATGCTCTCTCTCTCTCTCTCTCTCTCTCTAACACACATACACGCACGCACGCACACACAGGCTTTTGCTTCATCCACCATTGCTAGTAGACACAGTTCCATTAGTTGTGTAAAAGATCAGTCTAATCACTGTTCCCCCTGCAGTCCAGAGAAGCACAGCTAGGCTTCCATCTCTGCTGGGCTGGCAATGGGGCAGCACAAGTCATAACAACACCAACATTTAAACACACACGTATACATACAGGCTTCATGTGTGCGCATACTGTATGGGAACTGATGATAATGGGAACTGATGCATGTATTCAAACTCTTAACAAACTTCATGAGCCTTGACTCATGGACACATCCATAAACAAGTACACACACTTGCTGTGAACATCTCCATGCAATGTAACCACACGCAGTGGCCTTGTTGCCTGGTAACAAAACTTGATTTCATGAAACAATTCCTATGAACAAAATGATGAGAAGATATGGAAATGTGGAAGAAGAAGAAGAAGGAGAAGAAGAAGAAGAAGAAGATAAAAGAATGAGAAGAGAAGAATGCCAAAAATGAGACATCAGCAAATGAGCAGAATGCAAAAGATGGGCTGAAATATGAAAAGAATCTCAAGTGAGCATTCAAAAGTTTGTTTTAAAAAGTCATTATGGTGACAGAAAAACAGACTAAGGAGAAGAGAGAAGAGTGTGCAGTGACTGGTGAAGTAGACTTCAAAACACAGTATTATTTATTACCTATTTACATGTGATCTATTCCCATCATGTACGCACTAAAGAACCACAGTGCTTCCGGATTATTCAATACATGCTGAGATACATAAACTTGGTCTAATTCAAAAACAAGTATACATTTATTGACACACTGCTATTCAAAGCTGTATGAAGAGATTTATTTTCTATTCAGCTCATATTTTAAATTAATGGTTACTTTTAATGAATGCAGTAGCTTAATTAAAAGAAATTCTCAAACAGTCCTTTAAAGTAGAAAGGACTGTCCAATATGTCCTCACTCTCAAGGTCTCAAATAGGACCTTACAACACACACACACACACACCGGCTACAACCACAGAAGAATAGAGACTAATTAATTTGCCCGAAATTGTTTTTTGGCAACTGTATAGACTTTGATTGATTTCTCACTAAATTTGATTTAGAACTGTGGTTTTGTATTGATTTGGTTTTGCCACTGTGCCAATTTTGCAATACATAATGGATAATCTTTGCACCCCACACACACACACACACACACACACACACACAGACACCACACACACAGGCTCATGTAGATAACCACACATACGAACATACATACAACACAACATCATTGTAGACTTATTTTTAGTGGTTGAAAGTCACACCAGCACACTAACATTTTAAGTATCTAACTCACTTAACAAACATGCACACCCCATGGGAGACATTCTATCTATATATACAGTATATAGTTCATCTGCTTTAGTCCTGACCTTTACACACACATTCCCATGCACACACACATTAATTAGGCACCCTGTCTCTATACATTTCTAACAGTCTACACTGTTAGAAAGTAATTCTCAAGAGCCAACCAGGGAGCCCGAGGGGCATTGACCTCTCCACAGCCTTCAAGTCGTTTCCCATCATGACCCCGTTACTCTCAGGGGCCAGTGCTCTTTGATTGGGTCAGAGCTTCCAGTCTCACTAATTGGCTATTGGGCATGACAGATGACTTTTGATTTATTTGGACTGGTGGTAATTGGGAAGTCTTTGGGAAGCAACAGCTCACAAGCTCTACGAGGAATACCAGAGGGAGGAGAACAATGAGGGAGAGAATAATAATTATGTGGATGGTGTTACTCTAAAGGGCACCGGTTTGATTCCTCAGACTAGTTAGGGGATGTGCATGGGGAAGAATGGAGAGGTAACTCATTTCTCACTTTTTACAATTAAAGTGTCACTGAGCAGGTTTTAATCCCTTGGTGCTTCAGTGGTGCAAACTCAAACTTCAGTTATGGAAAAATGTTTGTGTGCGTAATTTTAAGTGCAGTTTTAAAATACAGTTGTCTTGTGTGCAGTACAGTTACTTCCCCAATAATTACTGTGGTCTTTCTCTAAATTTCTCTACATCTGTATTTCCAGTATTTTCTGTAATATGATATCCTAACATGGCACAGTACACTATGTTCTTACAGTAGGTTTGTCACAAATCGTGTCAATCGTGTTTGTCACAAATCGTGTCACAAATTGTGTTTTTGTGCTTAAAACTTTCAAGTTTTACGTAAATGAAAAAAAAGTGGGGAAAAAATACATAGGAAACCACTCATTTCTAGAAATCATGTGTTAACACTAGCCTCATAAAAGCACATACTGTATAATTTTTCATCTGATTTTACAACCCGCTGCCTTCAGAAATTAATTTTGTCAGATTCATTGTCTGAGTTCTAGCATAAGTAAAGAGCGGTTGACATTTGGCTGACAGATGGCTGACATTTCCTTTTAAGTGCCTGACACTGATGCAAGAATTATGTCATGTTTCTTGTTTCTCTATCTCGTGTTTCTCATCTAAGTTAAAACTATATGCCAAAACAAATTCATACCAATGATGAAATCAAGAGAACCCTACAGGTGGAACAAAACATAAAACAAAATGTCATGGGTAAATTACATTCAGCTTCTGACTTAGGTTACATTTACATTTTAATCATTAAGCAGAAGCTGTTATCTACTGTAAAGGGGCTGACAATGAGGGCAACAACAGAATCTGCTAAAATACTTTCAATGACAATATTACAAGGAATCATTAGTGAGAAGTGCAGGGGTCAGAAATACAACATCCTGGCAAGAAATGGAACAAATACTACTGTCTCACTGAAATATTCATGCATATAAAGGACTTATTTTTTGTTTAAATGGAGATGTGTTAAGAGGACAAGGGAAGACCAGGTATAAGAAATTGAAAGGATTGTGGGGAAGATGAGAAATTAAGGAAATGTGGAAGGTAAGTTTTAACTTCATGCTTGAACATAAGGACTGATTCTCAATAACTAAAATCTCAATAACTAAAATTTTTATCCTTAGGTTTGATTTGCTTGGCCAGGTTAGAACAGACCGTTTGAATTTAAAATGCAGGTCTGTGTCACATGATGTATTTCAGCTGGCTTCACTTTTAGCACGTACTTGGATGGTTTGCAGCCAAGTGTGAAGTGGCTGGGATAAGAATCAGCGCTTTCATGGTACTCTGCCAAAAAATGGTGGATTGACCCGTTCAGTTTGGTAGTTAATTGCTGCCCCAAGATATGTTTCTCAGGGTCTTGTTCACAAATTAGAAGGAGAATTTCTCAGTTTCCCAGTCCATCTACATCCCAACCTTCACCAATGGTCATCATGAGCTTCGGGTAAAGGCCAAAAGTAGTTTCCTTCTCAGGGTGGTTGTGATCAACCTTGGACAAGAAGTCTGGACATCCATAAGGCTGCTTCTTTGCACTGAGAGGTGGTTTGGGCACCAGATTGGGTTGTCTCCAGGATGACTCCCTTTGGAGGTTTTCTAGGCACGTACAACTGGGAGGAGACCTCAGGGCAGATCCAGAACATGCTGGAGGGACTATATATCTCATCTGGTCTGGGAACACACCTCTGGTTCCCCCAGGAAACCAGGTCCCTGAACCTTCTGATAAGCGTCAGAAAGTAGATATACTGTAGGGATGGATGGAGGAAAAGTAATCTTTTCTTTGTAATTTTGGACCAAATAAAAAAAATACATTGCAGGTGGGATTTCACTTTTAGTAGAGACACTGACGACAGAAAAGGAAAAATTGCAAAATTTAAAATGAAACGGCTAGAAGACAAACAGGAAGCTTAATGACAGTAAATGCTGCAAATAAAGACACCCATTCCTCAACAAAGATATGCAAATGCATGCACACTGAAAAATCACTATACACACAGATGTGCACGCACAACACATTCACACAGTGAAAGATTAGCTTTGTACACGCTATGGTACAATCCTCTTTGAGGGACTTAAACTTTCTCATTACACGTATACAACCGGATTTCTTTCCAGGCGACGAGAGGATGATTTTTAGTGAGAAAGGGAGAAAGATCAAGGAGAGACAGAAGGAAAGCAAGAGAGAGCTAGGAAGAGAGAGAGGTAGGCTGAGATAGAAATGAAGAGAGATAAAGAGGGAGTAGAGAGAAGCGGTGAGAAAGAGAGAGCCAAAGAGTGATTAAAAATGAAGTAAGATAAAAGATAAGAAAGAAAGAGGGAGCGAGGATAGGAGTGTCAAAAAGGAGGAAGCCATACAAACAATGAAGAGGAATGAAGTGTGTGTGTTTGTGTGTGGTGTGTCACCCTGACATACAAAGGAGATTGGAAGGTAATCAGGCATATGGCAGGTGCAGCACAAGGGGAATAATAATGGGCTCATACACACTTAAAAATAAACTTGGCCATGCACACACACACACACACACACACATGCAAACTGTACAGCTACATGCTGAAACACAATAAGACAGACTGATATCACTGACGCACTGTCATGCAGGGCTACAAATACACACACTCTTCATTTACTCTATACAGTGAGCAGATAAGGATGTGGTCTCGCTCATCAGATCACAAAGCAAGAAAAGCTGATTTGGGATCACCCAGAACCTGCTGAGTTTATGCATTCTGCCACAAATGGATAACAGAAGTCTTTAAATCTCTTTGTCCATGTGGGAATCTGCTTCTATTGAACTGTTAGACAATTCAAGATTCTGAATTGATAGTTTTCTTGGCCTGTTTATGTTGTCTGTACTGCATTTATTGTTGAAATACTGTTTTTATGCTGCCCTCTTGGCCAGGTTTCTCTTGAAAAACTGATTTTAATCTCAATTTACCTGGTTAAATAAAGTAAAGGACGCCTAATGACTGCCTGATGATTTAGAACTTTGGTTAAACTGTTGGCCGGATCTTTGTTTAAAGTGTCCTTTTATGCGATTTTAACTGACATCTGCCAGCCAATAAGAGACAAGTATTCCTTTGCCATGGCAAATGGTGAGTTCTACAGTCCTGAAACAGAAACCACATATAAAGAGCTACAAGGGAGTGGAAGGCTGACGAGGAATAAACTGCCATGATGTTTTGTCATTCTTTCTCATCTCTCTCTCTATGCACATATTCACTATTACAAACACACAGATGCGCGCACACACACACACACACACACATATATATTTTCACTGCTCATAGCTCAAAGAACCTTTGGTGCCAGCATTACAGTTGCCATAGCAACATGGTACCTCTGTGACCTGGTTCAAAGTGTTTCCATAGTCTCAGTCAGTCCTTTGGCCCCAACCACTGCTTTGTGGACCCTGACTTTCACCCATTGAGTGTAATTGAAAACAGATCATATGTAGATCATAAACACTGCATATTGGCATTTATATCCAGAAATCAGGCTTCAGAGAGGCCAAGATACCTCTAAACACTTAACATGGTGGGACCAACTGAATTCACTTTGCCAGAGGAGAGAGGTTTCATTTCCTTAATTTCTGGAGGGAGCTTTCTAAGGTCTGAGAAATAAACTCTGATGATGTCATCAGGGTTAGTTATTTTGGCTTGGCCCTACAAACTGATGAATGGATTTTGAAAGATGCAGGCATTTCCCAGGCTGGGGAAGTCTAATAAAAGATACTATTGAGCTGCATTATGGGAAATGTAGGATCCAGTGTTTTTGGTGGTTGAGTAGTAAATCATTGGAGTATCCCTCTAACAGTCAGCGACCTATACATATGTAGAGAGAGTAGCAAAACAGGAAACTAGTAAACGTAGGACAGGACTGAGACAAGAACATGAGACAATTCATTTGCAACCCATTTGCAAAGGCTTCCTCTTTTTGTACCAATAACCGCAATATCACTTAACTTACAAAAAAATTAGTGAAACCAATTTACACCTAATTTCATCACCTAGATGGTGTGCAGATATGATTTCAAGGCTCCAAGCCCACAGAGATTACTCGTCACAATAGTGACAGTTAATGGAAATCATACTCCTCATTTTATTTTATTGATTGTTTCTGCCTGTAGAAACATTTTTAATATTGACAATAATTACCACAACGCACTTTTTTCCCATGTGCAATTACCATGACAATCCGCCTTATTCAAATCCACAGTAAAAACAATAGAATACACAATAAGACCAAGACATAATCATGTTTTATTATGATTATGTTGTGGTCTTATTGTGTATTCTATTGTTTTTACTGTGGATATATGGTGTTTTTATTTGTGGAGCACTGGACCAAACAAATTTCCCTGTGTGGGATAACAAAGTTGATCTAAATTTTTTCTTGCAGGCATGTTAACTTCCTGCATTAAAGGCAATCTGTGTCACTATACAGGCTTACGAAAATCTGCTGCCTCTTGATTAAATGGCATTCAGAGGTTTCAATGAAGTGAATAACCATGCAAGGTTAATTTTTTTGAAATAACAAGATGGCTTTTTGACAGGGTTCAATGGTTTAAAGTGAAACTCAAATACCAAGATGACAGTATAAGTGTCTTAGAAGAAAAAAGAAAACTTACCCTTACTCCCAGTTGGTAGCCTGAAAGGAAACTCCAGTCTTCTGCTGTTGGACACTGCAAAGCAACGCTGGGACAATTAGCAGCTGAAGGAGAAGAGAATGTGTCTCATTAACTATCACTTTATAATTGGCTCCCATCTTGTTTGGGATTTGAAATGGCAATTTTCCTATGTGATGCCCCCAGTACACTGCACGCGCCTTCTAACATTAAATGGATTCTCTTAAAAAGGTTATTCTAGGCACATCCATGGATGCAATTTGGAAGCACACTCATTAGGGAGCACTGCCTGTTTGTATACATAATTGAATTTCTTACACTCAAAAAGCAGAGGAACAAAATAGTCACCAGGTTTTCCCTGAAGCTTTATAATGGCATTTTCTCAAAATTTTCTACAGTCAACATTAGATAATATGCTATCACATCCAACATTTTTTGGAAACAGAGAATATCTCTCTCATTATTGTAATTGTTATACTTCAACCATTTCTGTTTTGATGTTTTCCATTCATTCTCACCTGCAGACATCCTCTTTCTGACCACCATAACTCTCATTTTGACAAACATATTGTGACACATTCAACTAGATGCTAACTTGCAGTAAATAGGGTAAAATGAAATCCCCCTCTGGCGCATAGATTCAGGTGACGACACTGAAGTTGGCTTCAAGCATACCGAAGACCACTATGTTAATGTGAATCTGAAGTCACTTTTCTGGCTTTAAAGCAGCTATGTTTCACACTTGACCAAATGTACATTTATTTATTATTATTATTTTCTTTTTCAACATACATACATTTTAACAACATACATATACTGCAAAAGCTCTTCAGTCCAGAAACAAATGGGACAATCAGTCCAAGTCCAAGATAGTTACTCAATCAGATGTCCACGAAAAAGCAAAAGTATTCCTCAGTTTTTATTAGGAATCAACTCCAGACTTGCTCCCCCATGTGCAGCCCCCTCAAGAATACATTTTAAACAGAACAAAACAAACACATTTTATTCATTCATTTGTTACTACCGGGACAGAATGACTTTGTGCATGCTACAGTAACTATCCTATGTAATGCACTAGTTGTGCTGTAGATCTGCCGCAACAGCTATGAGCACCTTAAATCCTGTAGATTTTCCCTAAGGCTAGCGTCCAAAAGATCAATAAAATATTAATCAAAAAGGTGAAGCTTTCATCAGAGTGAAACGATTCATATTTTTAATAAAACATGTATCTGTCTCTGATGAATTAAACTTTCTCTTAGACTCTTTGAAGATATGTTTAGCATCTCTCCACACACATGGGTTTTCTGAAAAGACAGCACTTCAGCACATAAAAAACAAAACAAAACAAAAAGGTGCCCTTCCATTAGGACTCCAGTGTTAAGACTGAAAACTACATACACCTGCTCAGAGTTTTCCTGCCTTTTGCCAAGTGCATGCAGAGACAGGCTCCAGCCTGCTGTGACACTGACCAAAAAGCAACTGAAAATGGATGGATGGATGGATGGATGGATGGATGGATGGATGGATGGATGGATGGATGGTTGGAGGGAGAGATGGATGGATGGATGGATGGATGGATGTTAAGAATGAAAACCATGCTTCCCGAGGCATGGCTCTGTCTGCCTAATTTAGTCTTGCAGACAGTAATTTAATGCAGTCTTGCATGTTAATGTTAATAGCTAAAGCAAATGATAGCCAGCTGTCTTCATTAGCATGTGTCTACTGCTGCATAATAAAGAGATTATGAACATGTTTCATTGATATTGGATAGTTACATGCAGTTTTATACATTATGATCAATGACTGAGAACAGGGATTAAACTGTTCACAGTAACTATGTATAACATGACCAAATGCTCTTTAATGACACCACCTTTAGACCCACAAACAGTCATTCATAAGAGCAATATCAGGATCTTTATATCGTTGAATTGGTTGACAAAATTTGACTTGTGTCTGGGGATTCAGAGGTCTGGAACCAGGCTGAAACAAAGCTTTGTACAGGAACCTCTGGATTCATTGGTCCACCAACTCTAAAGTGAATGCAAAGGCGGCAAATTCTGCTTGAGAGCTGTACTTTGCATTTGAGCGGTATCATATGAGATGTGTGTCTGTGCTGCAGTGATCTAAAGGGAGGCATATTGAGCTAATAAGGCATGGTATGGTGATTTAAAAGAAGACTCTTGGGCCTCCCAGGCTAATTATCCAGGTCTCAGTATGTCTAAACCTTTCCTTTTCCTCTCTGCCAACCACTCTGAGTCTCGCCTTCCATTTCCTGCTTCTGGCCATGTTCCCTTATTACTTCAGTCTTTTTCCATTTGCCTGCTTCCTCTGTGTTACTGCTTTGCTCTTATTTCATTCTTTGCTCATGCTTTTAAATTCCCTTCCTACACTTTCTTCTCTACATTTCTCTATGATCTAGCACCCCTTTACCTTTTTCTGTAAGTTTGTTTAGCTTATTATGCCTCTAAGGGACTGTAGGAATTTAATGTGGTCCTGGTTGAACTGCATGTGTCTGAAATGCCCCTGTTACTATGCAGGCTGATGGACTGCAGTTTACTGTTGCTGCTAGCAGGATGTGCTTTTTCTATTTTTTTTTAAAAACCACTACTATTTTGATTGCTTAGTTTACATTTTGCATATTATTTGTCAGGTTTCCTTGTTCTAAGGTGGCTTTCCTAAGGATGCATGAGTCTTCCTAAATGTATCACTAAGGTTGGTTGTGAAGTTGTAGTGAGGGCAAAACATGTATTATTAAACTGATTATTAAGGAAAGGAGCAACCCACACGGCCCAATTCTTTTTTTCTTATTTTGCCTTTAGCCCAGTATCCCTTGGAATTACTTAAACAACAAATGTAACAATCTTTCTCTAACCCTAACCAAGTGTTTTAAGTGTCTTTACCATAACCATAACTGTCAAGGATGTATGTAGGAGTGTGCATCTTTACTTATAGTACAGCTATGTTGCGTATCCAGTGTTGACAGGAAATGCGTATCTTGGCATAATCTCAGGATGGGCGGATATTCAGGAAGTAATGAGAGACTTGTTAAACGCACACATGATGAATACTAGCTCAAGGGTTTTGCAGAGTCGTCCAGTATCTGCGTTCTTGGAGAAGATAGGGTTGGGTGTCTTATGTGCACTTTGGTCACATTATTTGCCTACAAATAACACTCATACTGTAAATAGCATTCATACAGTATGTTATGGTTCTGGGAGAAACATAATGCATTCATGTCGCACATACTGCGCATGTAAAATGTTCACTGCTAACATTGTTCGGTTGGTTATTCCTGCAGTATGTGTGTGGCGACTAAGCTATGGTTGTAATAGAAAAGTAAAACATCTTTGTTAAAATTTTGGGAAGATTATTGTCGTGGTTACATAAAAAAAATGTTAATGCAGAATACTGATACTGGACAAGACACAAACTCAGACTGCTGGTTTCAGAAGCAAATGACAATTGACACATTCACCACCTGGACTACATCCTTTCCTTTTCACTGCAGAAATGTCATTCTACTTCCTGCATTGGCACTGACTGTTGCCACTGATCATAAATCATTAATGCTGAGTAGCTGAATAATTTGTAGGTGACAGGGTTGGACAAACATGTAACCAGCACTAAGCTGGTTTCTGGTCCATAAACATTCACTTGTCTCTTGTGTCTAAGACTCTTCCACTTTCTGTCTTTTCTGCTTTTCCCCCTCTTTCTTTCTCTGAATCTTCAATCTATCATCCTCACAATCTCCGTCTCTTTATCATTGTCTCCTGCTGTCTTCCATTAATTCATGTTCCCAGAATCCCTAGCTTGTTCCTTCCCCTCTGTTTTCCTTCGCCTGTCCACTCCCTGTGGTCCCCATTACAGAGGAGAACAGAGGATTTTTCTCTTTCCTCAGGGCAGCAGTGAACATGACGTTAAACCTTGGAGCCAAGAACAAAAGTTTAAGTGTACTCACACACACACACACATACTACAAGATGCATGTGAATACACATAAACACACACTAGAGCTGTTCAGATTCAAATATTATTCACTAACTAGTAGAATGTATGCATTTTAAGTTTGGATTATATGCATTCATGCATAAGAGTTTGGATAGGTATCAACAAACCTGCAAATGGATTCCATTATCCATCCATCCATTATTCCAACATATCCTATCAGCAAAAAGATACTATATCTTATTGTTTTTGTCTCCACCAAATTACACTGAAAGAATTCTAACAGGAGCAGAGCTGTTTTCGCCCGGATTTGATGTCCCTATGCACCCAAAATGTATGTTTCCCGCTGCACACTCAGCACTGTAGTTTACAATAAACAGAGTCCACTTAGGATGCTGAAAGTTCAGAAAATGCTTCAGGTTACAGGAACTAAATATAAAAATGGTGAGAAAGCTTGAAAAATGAGCTGCTGATTTTGCACCATATAATAATGAAAAAAAAAAGAATAATAAATGATTCAACTACAGAGTGTTTGGCCTGCAAATGGTACTTTTAAAATATGATTTTCAACTGGATTTTTGTATCACACTTTTTTTTTTAATTAAATTGTAGCCTTTTTTTAATAATCACATGTTTTTTATTAAAAGAATTATTGTATTTATAAGTCATGGAAACAGTGCACACATACACACACTCGCAATCATCATGGTTGATAAAATGAAGAGCCCCTGGTGCTTTTGGAGTGTGTGTATTTGTGTGTGTGTTTGATAGAAAGAGAGATATAGGGACAGTATAAGCACAGGCACACACTTACATGTGTTTTTGTCCATCCATGTGTCTAGTGTGTGTGTGTGTGTGTGTGTGTGTAATGAAGATAGGGAGCTTCATTAATACTGGTCATTAACAGGCCCTAAGGGCTGAGCCAGCAAGAACACACCACTGGGCTAAATGAGACACCAAATGGAAACTCTCTCTCTTTCTTTTTCTTTTGTAATGTCTCTCTCCCTCTCACTCCCCTTCTGCCCATTTATCTCTGTCCTTCTCACTGCACTTTTTCCATCTCTTGAGCTGTTTTTTTTTTTTTCACATACAAGATGGAATTAGCCGAGAGAGTGGAAAGAGGAGGGAAGGGGTGAGACAATAGAAGGGGAAAGGAGAGGAAACAGGGTAAGAGGATGCGAAGGAAGTGTGATGCGAGGAGGAAATAAAAAGATGGAAGAAAAGACAAGAGCAGAGAAACTCAAGAACAGATGAGAAAAAAAGGATAGAGGAAAAGAGGAGGTGAGAGGACAGAATGGAAAGGGAGACAGAAACTAATAAGAGAACAGCAAAGCAAATAGGAACCTTGAAGATAAAAACATCTAAGCACAGAAGGAGGGACGAAATTAAAAACAAAATCAAACTGATCAAAAATTTAGTTTTAATTTAGTTGAAGAGTGTTTGATGGGCAAAGAGCACAGAGATGACGGGCTGTGGCAGCAGTACAGAAGTTTATTTTCATATCATGATCATCATCTAAGTTTCCCCTTTCCTTTTTTTGTTTCTCATGGGCTGCCATAGACTGTATATAAACATGGACGACATAACAGCTCCCCAAAAGTGAAGCTAAAACATCTCGATCGCCCCCTGGTGGCTGGCAGCAGTATAGGTCATAAGCCCCGCCCACTCCATGTTAGCGGATGGGACATGGACCAAATTGAAAAGTCAAAGTACACGTCAAATAAAATTTCCCCAAAGATGGTTTCTGTCATTTTAGCTAGTTCTTATCACGCTGATGTTTGTTCAAGTGTTCATTTTTCTGATAAGTTTGGCAAACATCCGTAAACAACAAGTTGAATTCAAGCATATTCCTAACCTTGAAAACATAATGGTTAAAATTAAGCATTTTCCCAACTTTCAAGACTTTGTACGAACCCTGTTAATATTAAAAGTATACAAGGTATACATTAAAGGCGTTGTTTGGTAGTGAATACAAAGCAAAACTAATGAAAATGAAATTAACTGGTTTTAACCTGTGTAGGGTTTAATTCTCCATGTCTTGCTACAAACTGTCCCTGTCTTGTTGTATCCCTTTATTCGCCGCTGCAATGGCCAAGTTTCCATATGGCATAAGTTTTATTTTAACTTTCTTGTTTTAGGGAGGAGGGATAGCAGAGGGCTGAGGCATGGGTCTAGTCTTTGGAGGCAGGAAGGAGGAAGAGAAAGAAGAGGAGATGGGGGCCTGAGATGACAGGACAGAGGGAAGACTTTGGTCCCCATGAGGGCAGAAGACAGAGAGTGGGGGATAAACAGAGGAAGATGATAGAGGAGGGCCTGGCCTTTGGGGAGTAGTGTAATCTGAAAGCAAGAGACCAGCCCCGGGAAGGGCCAGCTGATGAAATTTGACAGAAAGAAGGAGGAAGAAGGAAAGAAGAGGGAGAGAAATGGAGGTAGACCATTAAGAGTTGGCGATGGATCATTAAAAAGGAATGTTTGGGTGTTTTTCCTTTCCTCTTTCTGGTGTAGATTTGTATGTGTTCTCTAAGGAAAGTGTTTCTTTGTGCATTTCCTCATCTTCTCCCCTCTGGATGCCTACCCACACACACACACACTCTTTCTCTCTGTGTGTGTGTGTGTGTGTGTGTGTGCTCCACTCTCTTACAATTTATTTCCTTTTCCAACCAGCAAGAAAATGGTGGTGAAGGTTATGTGGCAATGCTGAGAGGGATGCCTCAGACTACAAGACGGCTCAAAAACACATCCTGCGACGTCGTACACACTAGACGATGGGGCTAAAAACATTACATTACCTGATTCACTAGCATCTTGACATGGAAGTGGAAATTCTGAATAAACGCTCACAAAGACAGAATCAAAAAGGAGAGGAAGTAAAAAATTATGGAGTTTGCTGTTTACTGAATCACCTGCCAACAACACTTTATAGGATAAGACTGGTATTATTTTATCGTTTTGTTAGCAACAACAAATCCCATAAAAAAAGCCAAAAATCAGCAATCACCTAACAAGTAAAAAGTATTGATATGGCCCTCTCTTACAGAACTCCATTTTCATCCAAAACGTTTTTATATTGAGTGACATATTCCTTCATTGGAGTCAACACTGTAGTTTATTTCTCTCTGATAGTCATGAAATTGCAGTGCTAGTATAATGTCAACCCAACACAGTACAAAAAAGTCCAAAAAAGCAGTAGAGGAGTTGTTTTATATACACTTAACACTGTTCCAAATTCATTGTTAGTTTTGGTTTCCTCTAGGGATTCATTGGCAAAAATTAAAATAAATAAAATGACAACAGTGTTTCAGTCAGAGACATGTCAGAGAATACACCATTCATAACAAATGGTTATACAGTGATATTTGGCAGGAAAAGGCTCAGCTGTTTGAGAAGCAGCAATGAGGGTTATTCAACTAAAAATGTTGAAATATTACTAAGTATTACTATTAAGTTAGTCTTTTTTCTGTTTTATTTCCTTTTCTCCATTCTTTCTTTCTTTCGCTTAAAAAAAAACTTGCATTTGGCTGTTTACAAGGTAACATTTACTGAATCGATCAGCAGGTTTAATAAACTGTATAAAAGTCAAGTCATGTGACCTGGCCTTGATGGTACATGGATGTTTCCTTAAAATATTGCTGCATTGATGAATGCTTCAGGCCTGCGCAATCCAATATGTACCATATTGCAGTTTGTATTTAAATGTCAGTTGTGATACTGTGTGTAACTATGGGTGTGAGTGTGTGATAGTGGGAAGATGTGGAAGGTTATGGAGTTTTAATTACTTTTTCTGCTGTTTTTGTTGTGAGATACAGAATCTTGTTAAAGAACATATAACTTCAAAAGTCAAAACTTTCTCCAACTCTCCGTCTGCCGCACAGTCTGCAGACCGGAAAGTCAGCCTGGCAGACAGTGAGCTTGTTCAGCGCCAACAGATAATCACACACACATGTCTACACACACATCCACGCACACCAATAATCCAGTGTTTGTTATGTTGTAGGTGATAGGCTGCGCCTGGTGAGCCCAGAGACTCACAGTCCATATTAGATCTGGATGGCTGATCTTCCTCACCAATTTACTGGGCATCTCTCTCTCCCTTTCTCCCACTCATCCCCCTTTTCCTGCCTCTATCTCTGTCCATCTCTCTAAACCTTTATCCCCTTCTCCCTCTGTCCTCATAGGCTATCTTTTCACCATGCCTGTTTCCAGCCTCTCATCCTTTCCTGGCAAGCAGACAGCCACAAGCAGGAGGCTGACCATCTCAGCACGACCAACCAGGCAAAGAAATAGCAAAATATGATTTTGTGAGACTGTGAAATTAATTATTAAATCAACAGTTTTGAAACAATATTACAAACACCTTTATTTTATGCCTGCCTTGATCATCCATTGTGCATGAAGAGAGGAGTCCTGTTTTACTCTTTGAGAAGCTGATTGAATGCATTATAGTCTGAAAGGCTTTTGTCCACCTAATTCATTTCAAGCTAATTTGATGACAGGTAATTACATTTATGAGTAAGCTGTGTCTCCAGGTTCCTAAACTGCCAGTGACTGATGATGGCAAATGTTCAGTATTCCCATAAGACTAACATTGACTTGACCATTTGTTAATATTAAGCCACAGGAGTTCATGATGTATATGTATTCATGCATTAGATGAAGATGAGTCATGCATTAGTCATGCACTAATCAAGCAGAAGTTGTGTACCCTAATGTAACCAGTCATTTTCTTAATGAACTGCATATGATAACTTGAGATGGTTGAAGATCCTTCTATTTCATATTAAGTTATTTTTACCTATATGTGTAACAAATGTATTTAATAGATGACATACTGTATTTTTGCTTTATTTTGTTGTTGTTGATCTGTCAGAGATGTTGATGGATGCAGAATTCTGAAACATACGGATATAGGAATGTAATCAACTTTAAAAGTGTGTAGGATTAATTAATGAACAAAAATACATGTTCTAGAGTGCAGTCTGCTTGTGCTTACTTAATCTTGCACCTGGTGTAAAAATCCAAGAATAAGTGCTATAACATCACACTTCTCTGTCTAAGCTCATTTTTGTATGTCTATACTAATTCTATCTTTGCCGTGACAGATGACTTTATCTGGTGTAAGAGGTTTCAGGTAGGGAGATCTATTAGGTTGTGAAGCCGGGATCAGACTACATTTTTTTTTTTTACTTTCGAGATGGTCACTGCGTCAGATTAGGCGATCATAGAGACATAAATCCATGCCGAGCATTGGTGGAGAGACATGGCAGACTACTTGTTGGACCCTGACCAATCATAGCTTCCCATCTTTAACGACTTTCAAGATATTAATAGCACCAACAATGTAAGTTCACGTATGTAAACACACTTTTATGATCGTCACTCAGTGACCTTTTGTCTTCTCAGTTGGTAGAAAGGTGTGCAGCATGCAAATACGTTCAGAGTGTGATGGTCAAATGGTTAAAGGTTGACTTGCCATGTTTACAGCTGTGTGTGGGAGAGCACTTTGATTTCAAATGACAGAATGAGAACCACGCATGAATACAAAACATGGTTCATTTTTAATCCCTTCAGAAGAACGCATGGCTCGTAAGCATCTAAGGGATTCATCTCATCTTCTACAGAAACATACCATTCCTCTGAGTTGAGACTAAAATACAGATTGATCATAACCAGGATATGTCCACCCTAGTCCAGGGACCCTGGGCCTACTCAGAGTGCTAAAGCAACAATGTAGAAAAGGTTAAAAGGTTGTCGAAGGCAAAGACCGTGACCTCATTTCTTAAATGATCAGCTGTGGTTGGGTTATGTCACTGTTCAGCTACACCTAACTTTCACAAACACAGCCACATTTTTCTGACTGTGGAAAATGAAAACACTTCCATCAAGTCACTGGCTTCACAGACAGCTCATGGTGTGATCACACAGTCATATCACAAGGCTTCATCAGCAAGCTGCCTCACCCATGAACCCATTAGCTGTAGCTAGCTGAGATAGCTGCTGAGTCAAGTTCATCAAGAAAAAATATTTGCTGTTTGGTGTTTTGTTTTTTTTCTATCCAAAGCAAAAAAAATATCACCACTCACTTGCCAAAAGCATCAGAGTTTTTCTTTGCCCCAAGAAAGCTTCTTTGTAATCTTGGAGGTAACTAGTCTTTTTTTTAACAGTTTAATCAAGACTCTCCACAGAGTCACTCCTTCTTCTGTATTTTTTCGGTGGATGTTTATGGCACATTCTAGTGCTGTTCAGTCTTGTTTGCAAAATGTATCTCACGTTGCTGGTCAATTTCTGCAATTTCCTTCACTCCTTCATTGCATCTAGGGTTTTACCCTGAGAGTCCCACACTCACATACAGTAGATTTATGCATCTTTCAGCTAAAGGTCAAAGCTCAAAATTGACACCAGTGGGTCTCCATACAACAAAATAACAAAATGAATGTTTCATGAATTTCTCTCTCAAGATAACATGCGACACTTCTCTTACACTGTGGGTCAGGGGCTGAAAATGTTGAGAATCTATTTCCCTGTGACCTTTTCCCCAGTTACATGTCAAGCTCACTTTTACTAAAAGTACCAGATCATACTGTGAATGCTGTATGATACTGTAAATATTTAATATGGGTGCACTCAGTATGTTATTATGATGTCCATCTACCCTGCTTGGCTGTCTGTGCCATACTTGTTGTTGTCGTCATATTTACTACAACCACTAGAGGTCGCCGTACAAACAAACGTAAATATGGGTCGTAATAAGCTGCTGCACAGACGACCTATACAAACAGATTTTTGGGGAGGACAGTCTCTTGCCCTGAGTTGATGCGCCTTTAGCTTCAGGTTGCGTCAGGTACTTGGACCCTGGTACAACTGCAACATTATTATAATGTTCTCCTTGTGTGCAAAATATTCAAAATATACTTTATTAACTGTATTAACAAATAATTCAGTATTTTACCCAGCTGATTTATTGTACATGTTTCTGCTATAACAATATATCACGGATTTCCCAGCAGAAATCCATAGTTTTGTATGATTTTTGATTAAATATGCTGCTCTGCTGATGTCGCACGTGATTGGCCGGTCATTCAAAAATACTGCTCTTTTAATGTGAAGATGCTCCTATTTGGATAAATCCAGTGCTACCAAAGTCAGTTGACAAACCATCTGTGTGATATCAGTCATCTTGGATCATCACTGTTGGGTTTAGCGAAGCCAGATAAGTCAAACACAGCCTGACTGCGACAGCCTGTCAGTCCTCTGGCAGTATCAGTCCCACGTTCACTGAGCAACACAACAATATGCACAGCGATTTATCAAACGCCAACACATGCAGCACAAATATTTTATTTACACTTACAGCTTTGTCTTCCCCTTCTGCCACCTGTTTTCTACATGTTTTCCCCTCAACCTTGCTCAGCAGATTGAGTAGTTAAAAAATCTGCTCACCAGATGTTAAACTGGCGGCTAATTGTGCTAAACAATAAATTTAAAAAGCTGTAGACCTGTTGCCCCGTTAAGATCAAATGTATTCCTCATGCACAGCACAGTGTGACGCATTGGTTAAATGTCATTTCTTTTAAAGATTGACCTTTGGCTGATACATTTAAATATGTAAATACGTGCACACATGAATGTGTCCTCCATTAACTGCTGTGTCTCTCTGTCTCTCTCTGTCTCTGTCGCAGACATGCCAAAGCCTCCAGCTCTTTTTAATGATTTTTCTAAGGTGATAAGTGTGATTTGTCATTTTACAGATGCAACATTCTAGCCTAAAGGACTGCAAGAGCGCCTACACACCACCCAAACACACACATAGCACGCATCTCCATCATCCCCAACCTCCACGCATCGTGCCGAAGGGAGTCTGGACGGGTGTCTTGTCTGCCCATGTACAAGCACTCTCTCTCTCTTTCTCTCTCTCTCTCTCTGGGGCGGCCATGACAAGAAAAGTCTGCTGCTTGTTAGATGGATGGCAGTGACCCTGAAGGAGGAGGAGGCGACTCGAGGAAAGAAAGAGTGAGACACTCCAAGAGCCAGCAAGAGAGAAATGAGAAGTGGAAAGAAGGGACATAAAAACAGAAAATAAAGAACAGACATGACAGATATAGCGGACCAGGTTTGCCATTTTCAATCTGAAAATAAGATGGGAAAATCAAAGTGGGTAGAGTGAGGAAATAACACACCCCTAAATTTATGATTGTGAAGGAGTCTTTCAACAACTCACATCACCACGTCTTTCTGTACATTAGCAGCTCATGGCCCACCAATAAAAAAGTAGCTGACTTCAGCAACATAAGATTATTTTCAAAAACCTGAATATGAAGTAGGACATACCTTTGCAGAACTTTGCCATTTTGGTAAGTTGTGACTTTTCATTCTGGAAGATTCACCTGAAGACTTTGTTGAACGTGCCAATAAAAATCTCCGACGTGACTTATTTCATTCTGTGATTTTGACTGCTGCATTTAGTGGCTGTGGGAGATGAGTTCAGTGAGTTATTGTCTATGTACCTGGACAGAATGATGCCAGGAACTACTGGAGCTATCGTCCCACAGAAAGAGGACAAGATTGCCTACTGTGTCTTGGGCTGTGATATTATGTAAATACATTCTGTATAAAAACCTTTTTTGAATATTTGCGAATAATTCTCACTGAAGCTTCGAAGCCAAAAATGGTATTCGGGACAGCCCTTACAGATAGTAGCTGATGTGTAGTGTGTAAGCAGAGAATAAATTGCTCTTTGTGAAATGTTTTTTTGGCAATCATTCACTGGATACACAACTTCGATCAGTGACTGACCACAGACTTTAAGGATCAGCCCAGCAACATCTCCAACCATCACCACCAACAACGGAGCCCCACAAAGCAAGACAAAGGGACTCTGCACCCCTAACACACACCGCATTTCCCTGAACTCCATTCAATGGTGAGACAGTCGAGCAGGTTGACAGTTTCAAATACCTTGGAATTGCACTGGACAACAGTTTTGACCCACACACCAGCGACATCCACAAACGCCAGCAAAGACTGTCTGCCATTCACAAACTCAAAGCACTCTCTGTTGCCCCCCACCTTCTGTTACTGCTTGACAAAAGCATAATTCAATCCATAATACTGCTGCCTGTCTCCAACAAGAACAAGTTGTCTTGTATTACACACACTGCTTTCAAAATCACTGGTCTCCCAACCCCCAACCTCTCAGATCTCAATAACAGATCCATCAATCCCATGGCACCCATCACAGCACATGACCCTGGACACCACCTCAACTCCATTTTTCACCCTATTCCCATCTGGTCCAAAAACAGGACACTTACATAGAAAAAGCTGCATTTTAGCCAAAGTGTTGTCCCCTCTGCCATAGCGGTGCTAAATTCCATAGCTTGCTAATCACAGTAACACCCTATGTATTCTGTACAAATGTCTTTATGTTGTATATTGTTGTATGTAAATGTATCTATATATCTATCTATGTTCTGGAGGCACGCACAATGTACACTGTATAAAAACATAATTGACCCTCTATCTATCTATCTATCTATCTATCTATCTATCTATCTATCTATCTATCTATCTATCTATCTATCTATCATCTGACACAATCTATTCTGATGTCTGGTCGATAATCATCCCAACACAAGTGCAGTAAGTGCGTGCAGATTTGACTGCTTACAGTGTTCTTCAGTCAAAAAAAGAGAGACTAGAACACGCAATGAATGTGAATGAAAGCGGGTGGGAACACCAAGTTTGTTGCAGTGTTACTTTGCTGTCTTGACTGAGCAGCTTTTTCTTACAGTATTTTCTCTCAAGGCGGCAGTATGTGATTTTGATGAAGAGTTGAAGCGTTCTGAGAACACAACATCTTTTGGAACATCCATTTGTTCTTTTAAAAATGGCCACAGAGTTTTTGTGTCGCCTATTATTAGAACCGGGATTTTGTTTCAAACAATGCATCAAAACAATGGAGAAAAACTGTTACACCTCCAGAAAATTCTTGTTTTAGTTTTTTTCATTTTGGCCTATCATTTTTGTTTAAAAGAATGAAATGAATAGATAAATATTATAATATAATATTTATTTTGCATCTATATCAGTATTGTAATATAGCTTCTGGCCACCAAGGGCAACATTGAGCACAATGCTACAGAGCAGGACTCCAGTCTGTGAGTGAAGAAGAGATTATGCACCATCTTGGATTTTAATAGACTGAAGCTGTGTCTCAATTCAGGGGCCATTGCGGAACCGAACGGTGTTAAACGAGGTGATCTGGTCTATGGAGGATTTCCTATTTGCGTCACCAGCGTCAAGAAGTGACCGCAGTTGAAGATTGAGGTTTTTAAGGCCCCTTGGTTTGTTAACATTTGTATCGTTAGCTATTCAAGTGAGTTGAAACCCAATACTTACATTTAATCCTGCTCAGCCGCTGTTGACGGTATGTTTGGGGACGCCATATTCTCTTGCATGCAGTGAATCTTGGCATAGGTTGAAGGATACAGCTATTGGATCCTCCAAATTCGGGAAAAGAAGGCCGCATTTGAAGGAGGCTTCAAAATGGGACGGCTTTGTTGCGCCGTTGTGACGCATTTGGCCTTCAAATGCAGCCTTTCGAAGGATGCAGCCCCTGAATTGAGACACAGCTTGAGTTTAATGGAATCTACCCACACTTGTTCAAATTAAGTCTTCAACTTGTTACTTCATACTTGCCTGTTGAATTTTCACATGTCATCTGGTGGGTTTTTATTTTTTAACACTTGTCTGATAGACAGTCTAATTAGCATCAAGTGCCTGAAATGCTTCTATCCGACCATGACTTGTAGTATGGTGGTCCTGTCAGTCTTAGAAAATACCATGATTCAGTAGAGAACAAAACCAGCATTTCAAAAATTTCCAAGACAAAACATGTGCAACAGCATAGTCACACATGTTAACAGTTATAGGAGTGGGTAATCAGTGTTTACACGTCTGCTTAAACACTGCTGCAGATGTTATTGTGCCATACACTGGAGTTCATACTACAGTCTACTACCTTAATATTTACCAAGAGATATGATAGAATACACATGCGAAAAGGGAAAAGACCAGGAGGGAGGTGGTGGAATGATTAGTAGCTCAGATATGAGTTATAAGCATTCCCTGAAATGAGATAGGGATGGAATAAGAGGAAATAAAGAGGGAGGAAGAGAGAGCACTCAGGGTAAATCATTATGCTGATATGAATTAATGCCTGGCTGGAAGAATGAATCACCAACCAGTCAGAGAGAGGAGGGAAAGGATGGGGGGAAACAGAAGAAAAGAGGGGAGGAGGAGAGAAAATGAGAGACATAAAATAAGAAAGGAGAAAGGGGAGGAGAGAATGAGAAAAAATGACAGCAGTATGAAATGAGAGTCAGAGACAGCAGGAACCCGAACAAAGACGGGATGAGGGAAAAGGGTGGGAGAAGAAAGGTGAGAAAATAAAGAGAGGGAGAAAGAGTACGTGAGAGACAAGGATAGAGTGAGTGATGGCAGAGAGAAAGGCACTGAGGTAGACAGCAGGAATTTGAAGGTAAAAGGTAACAAATAAGGCTCAAAAGTGAGATGTAAACCGATACTGTGGATGGAAATGAAGTCATGAGAGTCAGCAGAAATCCCTGAAACATGTTTGTAAGTAAAAGCTTGTTGCTCTTTGAAATTGTCACTCTCTCTGTGCCAGACTATTAAGGTAAGACCTACCTTTTCTGAACTGGCTCTATGTTTGATCATTATTGTTACACCATCCATCCCACCATATATAGAGTGGCAAAAGTGATGTTTACTATATTTTTTAAGCTATTGTGATTGATCGCTTTGACATTTCCTTTTCTCATTTTATTTTCTCCTTCTTGACATAAACTCCCATTGGCATTGGTTGTTGAACAACTTCCAACTACATGAACCCCATAATATCATGGCTCCAATGAATGACAAAGCCAAAAAATGCAGAAGAAAGCATTTGTTGCCCTGGGCACAAGATCAGGCTTTCTTTTGGGAACCAAGGCGATGGATTATAAGGCAAAAAAAAGTTAGATAAAACTCAATGAACTCCTCTAGCAATTACATTCTTTTTAAACTATTCTTCTTTTGGTAACAGAGCATCCAGACTTCACACTGCAGAATAATCCAAATGACTGTAGAGTAACTAAGTGGACATACATTTACATGTGAATTTCTACAAATATTGCTTAAGGTGAAAGGTTGCAAAACAGACACATTATAAAAGATGTGATCATCTGTACTTCTTCTGTAAATATTGAAGAATGGCGTCAAGGTAAAATAATGTGTCATCATATTTTAATGTGTTATATTTTGGAAACCTTTATGAAATCCGACACAAGAAAGGTAGGTGAGGCCACAGACAGGGGAAGAAAAGGACAGCACTCCTTGTCTCTAGTGATCTCCAAAATTCCATCAGACATCATGAATCTGAAATAAAGCATAGGAAAGTGAAAAGTGACATCCTTTTTTTATCACTTTTGGTTTTCCAAGACAGAAGGGTTTAACACCTAACTACAGCCCCATGATGGTGAGACTGTGGCCCTGAGATAAGCATGGAGCCCTACACTGACCTCTGAAAGATAACAACACAAAGAGAACGGAAGATATCAAGAAATGCACCTGAGACAGAGACACAGAAAGAGAGAGGAAATCAAAAGACAGGTAGAGGAAAAGAGACTGATGAAAAGGAGGCAGAGAGTCTGGGACGTAACAAAAGGTCATCAGTGTGACTAAGTGAAGTAAATGAAAAGAGACAATGTAAAGTGGTAAGGGGGAAGGAGTCAGGAGATCGAGGACCATGGAAATGCAAGAAAATGAAAGGGGAAAGAAAAGATGAGCAGTGTGACAAGAGGAAGAGATCTGAGAGGTCTGTTGAACAGCGTGGCACCAGTCCACCAGGGCAAATTCCTGGCTTGTGTCACATGTCTTTGGCATTAAAGCGATTTGGATGGTGATTCTGACAAGACAACATGGATGAGCACATAAACCGAGAGCTAGAGATGCCAAGGGTGCAGAGCCGGCAAAAAGAAAAAAAAAACTGACGCGGGAAGAGGAGAGGGTGAAGAGCAAGAGAAAAATACAAAAAACTTAGAAGAAGGAAAGGAAAAAAGAGATGGGAAGAAACAGAAAGAAGAAGAGAGACAGGACAATGGGGAGAAAAGAACAGACAATGAAGAAAATGAAAACTACAGTGGTTTAATGTCAAAATTTACAATTTGACTTGATGATGGGTGCTAGAACAAAAGTGAGGGGAAGTGATTCATACTGTTTGGGACATAAGCATGTCAGGATTCAAATGCAGAAACTCAAGCGGGCAGGTACAGTTAGGTGACTTTTAATGGAAGGTGTAGGGTGACAAGCTTACAGTAAGTAAGAGGAAAACGAGTCCAATAGGACAAGGCTGGCAGGCAGGTCAAAAACCCATCAGTCTGTTTACAGCTCTTGGGGAGAACTACTGCATATGTGAAAAAAGTTGTATTAATCCTTTTGTGGCCCCTGAGGGAGCTGCACAAAGTCTGATAAATTACTTCAAGTGATGTCACTTGAGGCGGTGTTGGTTGGGGTTGAAGACTACAAGTTTGAAAAATCTGGGGGTGTGGAGTTAGAAAGAAGTGAGCTTACCAGACCTCTGTAGCCCCGCTCCTCATATCTGCTTGAGGCTAGCGGCTCGAGGGTACATTAGCTGCTACTAGCTTAGCACCCCCAAATCTTCAACCAAACTGTCATCGATCGAGTTGCATTGTGGGTAATGTAGGCGCCAAGTTTTGACGAGGAAGAAGAATGTGTGAAACAAAAAAGAAGATAGCTCGACAATGTTATTGTTGTGCAATGCTAAGTGTGAGGAGTCTTTTTTTTTAAATGAAAAAAACAATCACTTATCAAAACAGAAAAATAAATAAATAAATGGCACAATATGAGCACTGGTGCCTCTAGTTTAGCCCAATAAAATTACGGAGTATTGATAAGAGTGTGGATACTGATAAGCACTTCTGGTATCAATATCTGCGTTAATAAAATCCTGATGATACACACTAGTAATCATCACTGACAAGGTGTGATATTGATAACATATGCAGGGGAAAACAGAAGCATGTTTGAGACAATACTGTTTTTACTCACTTATGTGTGACAAATTCACATTACAACTTGACCTCAAGTCTCTGATCTAGCACTCTGATCAATAGTCAAACTGATCACCAATTAGGTATATACAGTACATCATAATTTAAACAAACGTACCATTAAAAGCTAGTCTTCCTTAAATAATGTGCAAGACAGAATAGAACAGGGGAATAAGGGGCAGCAGGATTTAGGCTGCCGGGGAGCCATTAGAAGTTGTTGTCAAGAGATTTTGACTTTTGGTATTTAACGAGATATATCACAAACAGAGGAAAGTCCCACACAGACACACACACACACACACACACACACAACTTCTCCGACTGAGTTGCCACAGTAAGCGAAGCTGTCAGGGTCCCAGACACCAACAAACCATAGACAGTAAAACAACAGTCTGCTTAGACGATGACTCCAAACTCAAGGGTTGGGAGCCACTGGAGCAGCAGCAAAAACAAGCTGAAACCCCTCTGGGAGAGGCAGAGAAGGGGTGGGGGTGGGGGTGTAGCCAGGGAACAAATTAGAGAGTGGAAAGGAAGGAGGAGGAAAGAGGATGGAGAAAAGATGTGAGAGGGATGAGGTACAAAGTCAGGGAGGCGACAAAAAAAGAGGAGGTTGACCAGCAAAAAGAGAGGAAAGAAAGAGGAGGATGGGTTGTTTTGAGGATGACAACGCCCTAGGCTGTAGTTGGGAACTAAGGATGAGAGAGAAGTGGAGGAGGGGGAGGTTAAGGTCTTGTTTGGACAGTCACAAAGATACAAGGACGCTGTCTAGTGAGGCTTCAAAAACAATCCTGCACTGTGGTTCCACATGGGAGGCTGTAAAAGGGCAGAACTGCCATAAGCTGACAGGGGAGACAGGGAGAAAGATTAAACATAAAAAGTGAGAAGAAAACCCTGAGAAGAGTTAACTTTGATAAATACAGGGAGGCGAGGTCTCCTTAAGGATAGGACATCTCTCAATTAAATGATTTCACTAATTTCTTCTGTGCCTCTTTTATTTTGAAACAGTTTTATCTCACAAACCACATTTGGCCTTGTCCTCTTCTGCCTTTTCTCATTTTTGTCTCAAGAACCTAACGCTAATTGATACTCTCGTCTTTTATATTTTATTTTGTGCTTGTCGCACGTGAAAGCACCAACTGCATGTGATGGTGTTGCTGCATGACCACAGCAACTTTTTTCCCATTTCCCATTTTTCTGCTATTGTTTAAGTACTTGCGGCTAGCAAATAGTTTATTCAGTCATGCTTCTCCTCTTTCCTGATGAGGTTGTTTGGTTGAGCATGTTGTTTGTCGGACTTGTTCAGGTTGTAACATTACATTACGATTAGCAGTTGTTACTGCTGTTATTGAGCAATTAGAGATGATGTCTTTTTTTCCCCCATTGTATCAGTGCTAAGCTAGTTTTCATTTGGTTTTTATCAGTTTCTCTCATTACCCCCACTCTCTAACTTGCCCCTGTTTTCACTCTTCACTGCCTTTTATATAGATTTTTGTATAGTGGTGGGGCACATCTCTTTCTCTCTTTCTATTTCGCTGTCTACATAACTGTTTTTTCCTTTTCTGGTATTTCAATATGATTCTTTTCCAGTGCCCCTATGCGCATCTCTACTCATTTCCATCTCTTTTGCACTTTCCCTCATTTACCCTAAGTCTGCCTGTCTCCCTTTCTGTCTCTCTATCTCTTCCTATCTTCTCTTTCCTAACCTCTACATCCCCTGTGACAGCGCAAACCCTTTAATAATATACAAGCTCCTCCATCTCTCCTGGCAACGGCGGCAGATTCCTACAGGATTCAATCATGGCAGCACTAATGAGATTAGCATGGCTAATGCACACGGCTCTCCCTCCCTCCTTACCGCCATCCCAACAGGCGCTCCACATGGCAGGAGGGTACCCAGGATGTGTGGTTCGATTGCAGGGTGGCTGAACTGTAGCCCCCGGTTCCACCTGGGCCTCGCCAAGGGGCCGGAGGAGATGGGAACATCCCAGGTGAAGGGGCAACATGAGTGAGCGAGCCAAGCGAGCAGAGCCTCCTGATGAAATTTGGCCCATGACAAGTGTGTCTGTGTGTGTGTGTGTGTGTGTGTGTGTGTGTGTGTGTGTGTGTGTGTGTGTGTGATTGCGGGAAGGATGCGTGGGGAGAGTTTGGCAGCCTTCTACAGCCCCTCCCTGTGTTCGAATAGCCACGGTAGAACCTGGCACTCTAGACTAGCAGACTGGGGAGGAAGAGTGGGAAAAAAAAATTCTGGAGGGATGGAGGGATGAAGAGGTGATGAAACAGATTAGCGCGACCTCCTGGGGGTTTATTGTTGAGCAAGCCTAGTCGAATCTTGGACCCCAATTCTCCAAACACCGGTTTTTAAAGCAAACGCACACACAAAATGATTTAGCAACTGCTTTTATTCAGCGTGACTTGCAACAATTGCAACAGTAGATACGTTTAAAATGATGTATCACCAACATTAGAAGCAGCCAACAATGAATGCAGGAGTCCAATACACACACAGAGAGAGATAAATAAACTAACAGAGAGATTCAAAGGCAGAGAGAGAAGCATGATTACGTCTAGCTTATAGCCTGTGTCCTTAAATTGTGCCGAGATCTAAAGTGTATTCCAAGTAAGTGGATGCAATCCTTCGCTGCTTTGATTGATTTCTTAGTCTATCAGTGAACTGAAGATGCATTACCCAAAGGTCTCTAAGACTTCCATTCAGTTTAAAGATATTTTATACAGAGGTCCACCGCTATCCTCCAGTGATGGTTTATCACTCAAAGGTTCCTAAAGTTATCATTCAACTTGAGACAAACAGTAGCACTCAAAGATTAGTAAATCTACACTTTAAGATGTATTACTCAAAATGAGGCCGAATGAAAGATGGAAAAATTGGGGAAAAAAAAGAGACAAAAATCTGAGAGAAAGCAGCTGATTAAGAACGTGTAAAGGTGGAACATTCTCCAGTTTTGTCTTGCCAAAGATTGCGATAATGCGCAGAAGCGTGCATGTGTACACATACTCGTAGTGCTTATCTGCAAACGCCAGTTATTCCTCCCCAAATACAGCGGTGCCGTCAGACTGAGCTATCACCATGGTGATCAGCAAGATTTGAAGTGAACAGCAAGGCTTTGAGGTGGTCTTGACTTCACACAAACACACACACACACACACACACAACTACCCTTTCTATCTCTTTTACACGTGCTATACTATAATCATAGTGCTCTCACACCAACACACACACTACCCTGTAGTACTCTCTCACACAAACCCCGCACAACACCACAAATACACCCACAATTTGTCCCTCACACACACCTTCCTTCCTTCCTCCAAAAATACACACACACACACACATTCAGACTTTCACACTCACAAAGCCACCTCGCTACCTGCATGCATGCACCCAACTTGACACACACACATACTTCAACAGCAAAACTTACCAGTCAGCTTTGAGTCAATGTAAATGCATCCAGACTTGCTCTCACACACGTGCACACACACACATACACACACACACACACACACAGATATACTCAGATAGATAAATGGTGATGTGTTGTGTGCTGCTCAAGGTGAACACTGAGTAAACTAACCTCTGGCTCCGGGAGGATAAACCATTTAATCAAGTCACGTCAGGATCACACCAACACACTGCATACTAAAAAGAGATCGCACTCGTCTGCCCTGCAGTTCACACATGCATGGCCACTTCTGATGAGGAAAATTGACTGATTAAGTTTGGGGGGGGGGGGGGGGGTTCCAAATAAATTGCTCCACAAGAAATTTCAGTGAATTTATTGCATACGCCAGATGTCTTTGACATAAAGTAGTCTCATCCACATTAATGAGACAGTAAATCTTGGCCTTCATCAGGATAATAACCAACATTATAAGAATACATGTTGTTGTAATATTCATATGATACATTAAAACACCCAGGCCTCATGTACTTTATCCAAATGACTCTCTGGTGTATGAGGACTCCTGTCATATCCCATTTTTTGCTAGCTGATCTTAAGCAGGGCAACTCAAAACAGATTGATTTATAAATGTAATTAAACTATATATAGCCTAAAATGTGTTGTTATGCAGAAAGTGACCAAAAAAAAGGTGCAGTAAAGGTTTAGATACAATGGAAATTGTATGTACAGAAGGCTGCATGAACCAAATTATGCAGGAATTGAAAAACATAAAATAGATTCATAAGCTTCCAAGCGAGCAGGTACAAGCTCCACAACTGGCTTCATTACAGTCGCTAGCTGAAAGATGTGCTGTGATTTCAGTCCTGCAGAGTGCACAATTTACCACAGAGAATATACAATGATGAGGGGGGGAAAACAGGCTCTGCATCTAAAAAACCTCTCTGGACTGCAGTTACTGTGAAAACCACAGTCAAGACGATGCCAAATACCAACACAGGAAAAAAACAGAAAGAACCGAGCCATGGAAATGTAAACTCCTGTTATGTCTGGTCTGTTCAAAGTGCAATGTTCAGCCAACATATTTTAACATCCTCTTATAAGTAAAAGAACCAGGGAAGGTTTTTTGTCACAGCAACAGTTCTAAGAGACAGAGCTGCTCAGGCTGTAAAATCTCATTGACTGAGGTAAAGCCCCAATGAATGCAGTCTAAGAGTCACAATTTTATGGCCAAATAATATTCATAGCTCATGAAACATTAAGAGAGGTGCTAGTATTGTAAAACCCTCTTGGTACAAAGCTAAATTAAATGTTAGAAAAAGTGTCAAAAGATTCAAGTGGAATTCCTTTTGAAATCATAAGAATGAACCATTGTTGATTTATAACTTTGAAAGTGGAAAATCTGAGTTCATAAGTTCTGATGCACACTGATTATTTAAAAAATGACGATGTTTATGAAAACAGTCACCCTTGAAAGTTATTGTTTCTTCTCCCTAAACATGATGTTCAAATGTAAAAAACACTAATACATGAACATTTTTGTTGTCTATTATATTAGTATCCATTCTTCCACGTGGAGGACATAACCTCTCACGTCCCGCTGTAAAGGTACCACTTTCAGAGTAAAGTAACCATCATTCTCTAGCTAAAACCAATGCTTATCTAGGAATTTCTGCAAAAGAAAAAAGTACCAGGGAAGGTTTTCATCACAGCAACAGTTCTAAGAGACAGAGCTGCTCAGCAAACTTAAAAGGTAATTCCAGTATTTTTAAAATATGTAAAAATAGGGCCTAGGTTTAAAAAGTACCGGAATTACCCTTTAAATTTCAACCATGAACCACACATGAATGAAGTATTTCTACATCAATAGAAAAATAGAAATGAAAAAATGTATCATACTGCAGGTGCTTATTGCATAAACCTTGGAAACATTGTGTTTTCTGGGAAAACAGATGAAGCAGATGATCATTATCAAGAGATTAACAAAGAGAGTTTAAACGTGCAGCTGGCCATGTTGGTATGGAAGAACATTTATCATTCCAAGTAATTAAGCTTCTTCTATCCTGAGTGCCAGATGAGCTTAGATGTATGTTTGATCAGGTTTAGGTCCTTATTACACTTCTGCTGGTGAAACACGTTTCAGTGCTTTCAGGAGACTTGAAGTGAATATCAGAGCAATATAGTCGCAAACCCTCTCGATCCATTAACACCGAAACCTGAGGAGACTGATCTAAGAGAAATCTGTTGCCAGTTTGTTGTTGAACACGACAGGAGAAAGGAATGTTATGTCTTTGTATCATCCCAATAAAAGCTCAAAAACCCTCTACAGCACTATCAAGTGGTGTTGGGTATATACTTGCAGGAGTCTTAATACCAGGTGTTTTGATCTTAACACGTTTTTAAACTGTTAAATTAGGGACACATTCATTGAATGACAGAGAGTGAGTGAATTCAAAGTAGACTGGAAGGTTTTTAGCAGATAAGCTGTCTGAGAAAGAAAGAAACAAAGCAAGTTAAGCCACATGCAGGCTTTCTGTGTATCTGGATATTAGTTAAACATGTTCACATGTTTTGAAACACAGATTAGAAGCTGCAATTTCACATATGATTTTCAACCCATACACGAAGCCTAAAAAAAGTCTAGGACACACTGCAAGTAGAAAATATATTAAATTTTATAACTGAAGCTCTAACATATTTGATTTAATATTTAAACTAATGTCTGTCTACCATGTTTCTAAGCAAACTTATAGTATACCAATTCTTCAAATCAGTTGGTATTGTTGTAGTTGTCAAGTCAATACAAATGCTAAATGTCAAATCTGCCAACAGCACAATAAAAAAAACTCTAAAAATATAAATCTCTATAAATAGAAACGTTGACTCATTTTTAAAATGGAGTCATACACACCAAAAAAAATCTGTTACCAAATTACTATAATGAGCCTGAATGAGTGTGGGTGGAGTGATTGAGTAACTGTTGGTATTCAACTTTTTTCATACTTTTAATTAAATGTGAGCAATTTAAACTACTGGTAAAAATGCACACTTTACATAGCATGCCAACATAATAGTTTGTGAGTAATTATCTGCATTTTGTACTTGAAGCACTACTAAAAGCCCTGCAGATTATCTGTACTTCGACGGCTTATTCAAACGTACTTTCATGAAGAATATCAACACATTTCAAATTCAAATTCCACGAACCATGTGCACACAGAGGAGGCAACTGGCATTGGGGTTGCAGAGATCATCTGTGGTTGGGTTTGTCACCAAAAGATGAAAGAACAAGTGTTGACTCCTTGCTGTTTGAAGAGGTAAAGCTTTGTCTGGCTGCTCAGGATGTCATGAATATTGTCCAAAACAATAACACAGCTGATTTAAGCTAGTACAAAATACTCAATCAGATAGACTAAACGTGTTATCAAAGAGCATAGCATATTCATAAAACAGATGCATAGAAATTGTGTTGGGACTTCAGCTTGTGTTTGAGTTTAGAGATAATCATTAACTCCAAAAAGATAATTAAGGATAGTGCAACTTAAAGACAGATTTATTTATGAACATTCAAAAAACAACAGAAAAATACAGCCCTGTTTCCCCCCTGCAGAACTAGGACAGGGCCTACATTTGCGATGAAGGATTTTAACCCAGTAACGTCTTCAAAGCAAGAACACTTTCAGCTGTAGAATTTTCAGCATGATACCAAAAATGGGACAGAATCGTAGAGGACACAGAGGATGATCAACCAAAATAACTACAGTATATGGGTTGCTGCTAAAACATGATACAGGCATTGCTATAGTTTTCTCTAAATGTCAGCAAATTTCATCATCATGCATCATGGCAGCACAAAACGTCAGCTTGACCTTGACACTGAGCCAAAGCCACCGATCCGTTTCCACCAAAATGACAGATCCAGGAAATATAGTAAGTCTGAGAAGTCTTCCACAGCTTTTTCTCCCTCAGCACAGTCCAGCTCACCTTCCCAAAATTACATTCCAGCCATGCATCTGGATCAGCACCTGCTACTATGGCAACAGACACCCCGCTTTGCCGGCCAGGTTAGTTTGATTTAAGGGTTAATTTAAGAAAAAAACATACTTCACATACCGCTGCTTTTCACACTGAAATGCCACTGGGCACTGTCAGGGGCTCTAGCTGAAAAGAGCTTGAGTGGGTGAGCCGTCAGCTAAAGCTAGCTGCCCTGTCAAACCCAGCCCAAAGCACTAGACCTATTAAAAACACCATGCCTCACTAGAATTGAATAGGAGTCAAAATGACAGCTGATCTACACTACAGTGTAAGGGATTTTCATATTGGAGAGAACAGTGTGAATTGACTCACTCACCTCTGCTTTAGTAGATTAACCGAACTCCAGGGAGAGGAAGGGAGAGAAGTCCTGCCGTGCGAGGACAGGCTGGGCAGAGCGTCAGCGAGGCCTCCTGGGTCTGGATGGTAATGAATTTGAATATATATAACTATGAACTTTAGATGTATCAACAATGTGTCCTTTCGATGATGAATCTTCTGCTATATTTTCACAGAAGATGTTAAAATTGTAGTGTTGTGTTGTGGTCCAGTTGGATCTGATTTCCCTCTGTCCACTCAAGCAGGGAAACAGATGTCGTCCCAGCAAATGGTCCTTTCTCCACAGGCAAGAAATCTCAGAAGTACAGCTAAAGGAGAGAAGGAGAAAAGAGAGGGAAGGAGGCTTTAATAAAACTTTAAATTACATTTGAATCAGAGAAACAGCCAAGGAGATCGAGTTAGAGTGAGAGATGGAGATTAAGATCAAATCGATGCAAAACTTAAATTAACAGGACTGCCTTGATTAGGTGGGCATACCAAGTGACCTATTCCTGATTGAAAAATTGTCTTTGGTCAAATACTTTCTAATATTTATTAGCAAATTCCATACCAGATTATAACCAGATCGTGTCTGATTGCAGGTTCTGTATCTGTGTTTGACTGATAAACAGACAGAGAAGACAGCTTCACCTTTCAGATAAGTTCACTGCTTCCCCACTTAAAGCAGAAACAGACTTTAAGATTATTGAAACCTACATTTTTACTTTTGACTATCAAAAAGAGGCACATATTAAAATATAAACACCTGAATAAGTGGACAACACACTGAACAACAGGTAGACTACAATTACAGTCACATTGGTACTGGCAATCCCCTCAAATCATGTGAGAACGCGACATAATGACATTATTTCATGGGGCTTTTAAAATAGTTTTAATTGGAACTATATGAGCAGCTTTTTGATCAGGATGCAAATTATTAGAATCCTGACAAGTCCTCCAAATTAAATGACAGAATCCATTGTTTGTAATTGCTCGCCAGATGAACAAATGTGTTTTCAAATATGTGTTTTCTGAAGCAGAACTATCAGTTGTTGTTGGTGCCCTCCAAAACTGTTGCAAATCACAATTGCAAATATGAAACAGTTTCCCTATCTGGTTTGGGTTCAAAGAACTACTTGGTTATGTTTAGAGAGCAATCGTGGTCATGGCTGAACAAAACCAATGCTGTTGGAAAGTTGGCCCATCCAACCACATTATTTTTTTTCTTCGCTCCCAACGGACAAGAGTCATACAGTTTCTAGAATCCCTAAACAACAACAACTGGTCCAGGCCTTTAGAAACATGTCTCACATGTCCAACCACCACAAGGGAACAATGAAACAAAAGGAATGGCATGACCACCGGCCCATGTTACACAAACACGTCCCACACACAGATATATATCTGCTGGGCAAAGAAAGAAGAAATGCGCTTGCCCACCTCAAATGTCAGAGCACATTGACACGGGTCAGCGCCGACTCGTCTGGTATAAAAGGGGCGGGGCCATGGCAGCAGAGATATTAAGTGGTTTCAAGAGAGAACAGGGCTGAAAATCTTTTTTTTTTTCTCCATTTGTGTGTAAATCCTCTGGCTTTAAGTAAAGGTTAGTCGAGAGAGGGTCGGAGGGAGCGTGTTTGTGAAAGAGAAAAAAGAAAGAAGAAAGGAAGGGATAAGAGGGAGGATCAGTTGGGCAGATGGAGAGAATAATAAAATTAAATGTCAGAAATGGGAGGTTACTGACTATAACCTCAAGAAGATGGTGGTCTTGAGAATGTGTGGAGGTAGCATAAACAGGAATATCAAAGAACAGGGTGGAAGAGGGCAAACTTAAACATCTAGTGAGTGATGGCATTCAGAGTGGAAGGCAAATGAAGAATTGCATTGTACAGGGAAACTTGTTTCTAACTGTGCATATAACAAACGCTTTGACTTGACAAAAGGAAAAAAAGGACTTCATGTCTTTGGTTTCACTGAAAACAGAATAAATGTGCTTTGAAAAAAGGAACTGAACAATAAACAGCGCTTCATCAAGGCCCAGACTCTAGAGGAAGTGTTACAAACAGAGGGCAGATTAAAAGAAGCTGTTGATAAGTGAGAGAAGAGAGAGAAGAGGCTGAAAGCGCATGATGGGAAACCAGGCCAGCGTTCTCTGAACTAGAGCAGAGGAGGGAAGAGACAGAGACAGTGTAGATTCAGGCCAAAATAACTGGGTGAAAATTATGTTTTGATCCACTGCAATGCCCAACAGTGAGCTTGAGGCCATAATCCATCAAGGGACAGAGAGAAGGAAAGAAATGATGAGATAGAGAGGGAAGGAAGGGCAGGTGGACAGTTATGGACAAGACGGAAAAAAGGTAAATGGAGTCTGGGGATGAATGAAGAGTAGGAGAATTTAGAAGTGAGGGCAGCCTGTTAGACTGACGAAGATGGACCCACATTTTAGCTATTAAATAATTTACCAAGTCCACATTATGCGCAAAATAAGAATGGCCTGTGCCTGTTGGAATCTGAAGAAGATTTGAACAAAGAAGAGCTAAAGTTGTGGTTAGCTGCACCCGGCAACCAAATGTTGGTAAAAATTGTCTTTGATGAGAGAATGAGAGTGTTTTTTAGTTTCTAACAATTGAAATACACCGTTTTATACAATTGTGCTAAAACGCAGTCCCTGCTGGTTGCCGTGTACTCTCTTTAACTGTCAGCGAATAAAATCAAAGCAAATGAGTGGCTCTGTATTTAACACACTCCTAATTGGCTGTTACGTGGCTCGGACTAGTAGCATCTAAACTTCTGAAAACTGATAGTTATCTGGCATAATGTGAGTTGAATCCTCATGTTGTTGTTTTTTCATTCGGTGATACACAGCCTGTGAGGCCACTAAAGAAAAGAATCTCTTCGGCCCAATTACCCAAATGTGACATTATTTTAGTTGAAGTGTAGAAACGTTTTGCCACGTGTATTAATCTGTAAAATATGGTTACCTCGGGAGTTCACAGGACCAGAAGCAGAGCATTAACAGATAAGAAGCGATGCTTTGAGGAGAAGGAGGAGAAGGAGGGGGACTTTAAAGGTGAAAGAGGATCAAACACAGATCAACAAAGAGAGGAAGGTGGTGGTGGTGGTGGTGGTGGGGGGGGGGGGGGGTTGAGTGGGTGACTGCATGTTTCCCATTAGTCTGTTGTCCCTGGCAACCATATAGTCTTTCTCTCCCTTTTCTTTTTTGTTCACTTTTTTCTCTCTTGCTCACTGCCAACCAAATTATATCTCTTTAATGCACATCCTAACTGCTTTCTTCTCCTCCCCGCTGGCCCCGACTATCTCTCCTTCTCTTTCATCTACGCCTGAGTTGTGCTGCTTTTCTTCACTGTTTCTCTCATCTCTCTGCCGTCTCATGACTTTCTTTCCCCCTAATGACCATTTCTTCTTCTTCTTCTTCTTCTTCTTCTCTGCTCCCACGCCCTCTCCTCCCCATCCCGTCTCTCCTGTTCTTTCTGACTTAAAAAAAATCCTCACTCTCTTCTCTTCTTCTCCCCGCTCCGATCTCCTGTTGTCTTTGTCTGAGTGGGTGTGTGGATGACATTCGGATGACCGCCACACAGCCAGAACCCACTGTTACTGCCTCTACCCACAGTGCACCACTCTAACCTGCCTGTTGAAATTCCTCCAGCCCGACAGCCGTGTGCTAGTCGACTGGTTTGTCAGTGGGGACAAAGACACACCCACATGCTGATTAACAGGAGCACACACACAGATGCAACACCGACCTCATCTTTTTCTAAACACCCAAATCGATGACAAACTGGGCCGTGCACACAAACAGACACACAAACACACTCAAGTATCACTTAAGCAAACACCATGTGGAAAATCGGCTTGGGAACAGTCAATTAAAAATGTTCCCCTCTGAGAAAGACGATTAATCTAGCCAATGGTTCCAGTGGAAATGTTCACTTGTCACTCTCAAATGAGTAAGCATGCTTAGTCAGCCCTGTCTGAATAAATGCAACTTGTATATCATGTGCAGACCAGCTGTGTGGGATTGTTGAGCACCTGTTCAACCTGAGTCTGAAGCTGGGGAGGGTGCCAAAACTGTGGAAAACATCGTGTCTGGTTCCTGTGCCGAAGACCCCACACCCCAAGGACCTCAATGGCTATAGGCCAGTGGCATTGACCTCTCACCTGATGAAGACCCTGGAGAAACTGGTCCTTGTTCACCTGCGTCCGCTGGTGAGCCCATGTATGGACCCTCTGCAGTTTGCCTACCAACCCCGCATTGGGGTGGATGACGCTGTCATTTACCTACTTCATACATCCCTCTCTCACCTAGAAAAGGCTGGAAACACTGTGAGGATCATGTTTTTTGATTTCTCCAGTGCTTTTAACACCATCCAGCCCAGGATTCTGGGGGACAAGTTGGAGCACGCTGGGGTGGACCATCACCTGGCAGCATGGATCCTGGACTACCTCACAAACCGACCACAGTATGTGAGGTTACAGGACTGTGTGTCTGACACACTTCTCTGCAGCACAGGGGCTCCACAGGGAACCGTTCTGGCGCCTTTCCTGTTCACCTTCTACACAGCGGACTTCACCCATAACACTTCGAACTGTCACCTGCAGAAGTTCTCTGACGACTCTGCCATCGTCGGCCTCATCACCAACGGGGATGATGGGGAGTACAGAGAACTGACCCAGGGCTTTGTGGGTTGGTGTCAGCAGAACCGCCTCCAGATCAACGCGAGTAAAACCAAAGAGCTGGTGGTGGACTTCGGCAGGCGCAAACTCCCTCCACCTACACCAGTGAACATCCAGGGAACGGACATTGAGATTGTGAGATCGTACAAGTATCTGGGTGTTCACTTGAACAGCAAACTGGACTGGTCAGACAATACGGACGCTCTGTTTAAAAAGGGCCAGAGCCGTCTCTTTTTGCTCAGGAGACTAAGATCTTTTGGAGTGCAGGGTGCGCTCCTGAGGACTTTCTATGACTCTGTGGTGGCATCAGCTGTCTTGTATGGGGTGACCTGTTGGGCCAGTGGCATCTCTTCCAGGGATAGGAAGAGACTGGACAGACTGATTAAGAAGGCCAGCTCTGTCCTTGGATGCCCTCTGGACTCAGTGGAGGTGGTGGGAGGCAGGAGAATGGTGGCCAAGCTATCATCACTACTGGAGAACACTTCCCACCCCCTACATGTCACTCTTTCAGCACTGGGCAGCTCCTTCAGCGACCGGCTGCTCCACCCGCGGTGTCTGAAGGAGAGGTACCGTAGGTCCTTTCTGCCTGCTGCTGTCAGACTCTATAATCAGTACAACTCCCGGTAATACTATACTTCATCTACTGCTGTGCATTATCTTCATACATATATTGTATTCATGATGTTATCTACTTCATATGTTGCTGTGAAATATTTTTCATATACATGTATATTATATATGTGCAATATTTTTATCTTATCTATTTGTTCATACTTACAACTGCACTCAGTCACTCTATTATTTATTTCTGTCTATACTGTGTATAGGACTATTTTTCTATTTATTTTTATTGTATTTCTATATATGACACTTTTGCTGGCTGCTGCAACGCAAAAAATTTCCCCGCTGTGGGACAATAAAGGCTTATCTTATCTTATCTTATCTTATGTAAGACCAACTCTGAATTCACACCAGAAGCAACACATCAGCTGCAGTGCTAAAGACCCGTCCCCCCATCCAATCCACAGTAACCATAAAAATGTTGACATGGCCGAGGCTGTCCTCACAACCAGCTGTCCTTCCAGCAGCACAGCTCCTAAGATGTTGAAAGAACAGTGGGTGAACAAATGACTAACATCAGAAAAACTAGTCTGTTCAATGCACGAAAAAGGGGTAAATGAGAAGCAAGCTGAGGGATATGTTTTTTTTACACAGAAAAAATGATTCTATGGTGTATGACAGTGGCATATTTTAGTGTTGGGCGATTCGCCGATGTCATCAGATGAAGGACGCCTCTGCTTGCAGGCTGCACATACAGTTTTTGGTCTAGTTCTCAAATACGATTCATGAATTGACGTTGCTTTTTTCTCAGTGCCAATCGATCAGACAGCAACCACTAAAGATGGCTTAATTGTCATTTAGCCACTGCACTGTTTTGTTTTGTTGCACCTTACAGGTTAACGATTTACCAAATTACCTAAATAAAATGACAAAAATTGCCTAACAAATAGCCCCAAAAACAACCAACCGTCGATGGACTCAGCCAATCGCCGATAACCAATATATTCGTCCAATCACCTAACCCTAGCACATATCAATGTTTTGTCTCTGTATTACTGGACCATTAGATCTGAAATGAAAAACTGACTATAAGTTAAAATGCTGACTTTAAGCTTTCTCCTGAATCTGCAGCTTCAATCAGTGTAGTGTCATTTTTAATTCCCAAATTTTAGAACAATGCAAAGGGGCAGTGATCCTAAATATACCAATATTAACAACGGGCTTTTTATGGACAAACAGTGGAGCAGTCTTAACTGGCCAAGTCATTCACTTGACCTCAATCCAAATGATAATGTACTTTATTTGCTGAAGACTAGACTGAAGGCAAAAGTGTCTAAAACAAGCAGGAAGTGGACATTGCTGAATGTAGGGGAAGTGTCAGGGCAGCGACAATGTGCAGGTGCTGGTATCACCAGCAGCCGAGTCGAGTCAGGTCGAGTCGAGGGTACGGGTGCTGAACAATCGCAGCAGCAAGAGCATACAGCTACGGTGAGCCCCAAGGGGAAAACATGTCAGTAGGTCACCCTCCACACTGCTTAAAGCAAGCTAAACTTTGTCACACAGTACTTTTCTAAGAGTGGAAGAAAAAAAAAATACATTATTGCAGTTGTCTTGAACACTGAGCAACTATTCCAGTAGATCCATTTTCTACAAGGCATTAATCGAGCAGTAAAAACATCACTGTGTGTGTGATAACTGTCCCATATCTGAGTTGTTTAGACATTGCAAATGGCAGCATGTGCTTTAATGGCGCATTACGAGCCTTGTATCATCTTAATGACTTCTGGGCTCTTCCACTGGAGCGTATCTGTGGAGTTATGAAGCAACAATTGCGCTTGGAAAACTGGAAATTATTATCACACACCAGTGCATGTGGATTAAACATGGACACGACAATGGCTACTGCACCATCTTTATATAATTACTCCCTTGGTGCCGTTAGAGGATCCCAAATACAAACATGCATTAATTGATCTACTGCACAGGCTCATCGTATATCCCTGGGAAATAATTTGCACAACACCTCTAAATGAGCCAAAAATCGCCAGTCAGCCCATTGGCCTCCCCTTGTCCTCCACTCCACCCCCTCCATAAAAAAACACATCACACCCAACACCATTAACCACCTCACCATCAGCTCTGCCTCATAATCATAGGATCAGTCGCCGACAGCCAGGATTGATGGTGATGGAGGGACAAAAAGAAACACTGGAGAGGACAGAGGGAGATTTGTGCCTTGGTGAGGAGGGAGAGAGGAAGGAGAGACAGAGGCTGAGGAAGATGGAGGGTGGAGGGTGGAGGGTGGTGGTGAGGGGAACGCACAGCCATTTTGGCGACCTCGGAGCACGTCAAAACAGATGACTCAACGGGATAAAAAGAAGGATTTAATGCAGCCAACGCACCCCTAATGTTGAGAAAGATGTAAAGTGGGAGGGAGGCGGGAAGGGAGAAGAAGGGGATTTTATTCTGAGCCTGTTTGGTAATGTATAAGCATTTTAGAACAGAACAAGAGAAAGAGAAAGGAGACAGGGCTGATGAGCAAGACAGGGATTAAAAATACAGCATAAACGCAAAGACAGGACAGATGAGGAGAGGTAGGCTTCTGTTCATGTCTCCACCCATCCATTTCACTTTGAACCCGAGTCATCTTTCTCCTTTCCTGTCAATGTCTTCCATCTCCTTTCTTTCCTCCTCCCTGCTCGCCTGCTCTGTCTATTTTCTCAAAGGAATATGGTCCCAACTCATAAAACAGCGCATTGCCAAGGAGATTACCAGCCTGCTCACTTTGAATTCACCACCACTTTTCACTTGACTTGGCTTGCTCCTTATGTCGCTCTGTTTCATTTCTGTCTTTGTATTCTCCCTACTTTTCTCTTCTCTTCTTGCTCTGTTAGTGGAAAGCCCAGGTCTCAGTTCAGAAATTGTCCCCACAGCCTGGAGATTATCAGCGTACTTCATTTTAAACTCACCAGTCTTCTCGTCTTTCCTTTCTTTTTGCTCTTTCGTTTCCATATACTGTACGTCATTCTCAATCAATGAGGCAGTTGTTAACATGTTCCTGCATACAAATGATGCAGTCTCATCACTGGTCCAATCAAGAAACCCTGTTTTCACCTGTAATTGTAGCATCTTGAGTGTTGGAAATCAGAAAATCTTGGATTGCTGAGATGAAATGCATCATTCTCTAAAATTGTCACCAAAATTGAATCAGTGCCTCCTCTCAGTTGTCATGTCTGACCATCTTTCCATTGCTTCCTCGCCATGTTTTTTGCATTTTCTTTTGTCCCTTTGCTCTTATAATAATTTAAATCTCTTATTCTGCCTCGTTTTCATTCTCTCTATCTTCTACATCCTTTCTATGTTCTTCACCATCCACCTTTTTCATGTATCCTGAATCTGCATCAATCCCAAGGAATAAACTGGATCAAGAAACCCAGACCCTGCCAGAGTCATGTGATACACTGAGGTTTGTCCGTGTGTTCGCTCCCATTGATCCAAACTGATTCACCATCAGGTGGTTTCTGTGATCCTTCCGTAATTGGTCCTGACAATGCACTATGGCTAATCTATGTGTGAGATCAATCTGACAGTGACAAACAAGAGTCGGGCATGTGTGAATGTGTTCCTTTGTCTATCTTGGCCAATATAATTAATAATCTTATTGCATCTATCAGTGGACAGCTACAATAATGAGGGCAATGCATGTTGGCCTATAGTGTAGTCACTATTAGATTAGTATTTTAGGTTTCATATTAGCTTAGTGTTACCAAGCTACTAGTTACTGCATACTTCATTTTCAAATAAAAGCCTTTGTAGTAATAATGGCTTGTTTTCAAGTAATAGTGGTTTGACTGACTGGAATTTTGCTGTGAATTGTATTTTATGCCTGATTTATCAACAAAACATGTAAACATGGAGGAACTTTTGAGTTTGCATCGACAGCAAACAGCATCAACAACAAATTCAAACAGAAGCAGATCAGAAAACAGAGAGGCGCCTTACTAAAATATGATAAAATACACAAAACAGGGGAAATTAGAAATAAAGGCTTGTCTCTAATTGTCCACGACGACTCACATTTTCTTCCCCCGCATATACACACAAAGGACACTTTGAAATATGAACAGGAGGACACTGTGATTAATGGCTGACCTGCTCTAACACCTGAGCTACAGCCACCCCAAGTAATAGAAGCCTGAATAGAACCTCATGCTAAGCTACACTAAACATGACCTGACTCCAGTTTTGTACTTAACACAAACACGAGACTGATATTGACCTTCTCATCTCAAATAAGAAAGCAAATTAGTGTCTTGTTGAACTATACTCCTTTAACTAACTGCAGAGTATCAAGGACAAAAGTTAACAAGTAAACAGGACTCTTTCTCTCTTACTGGGTTAATAGAGGTAAGAAAGTATGACAATAACCTTGAAAGTCTTCAAGGAAACTCTGCATACACAGGCGCCGCATACACACACACACACACACACACACACACACACACAAACACTATTCATACCCTGGAGATGTGCCAAGCGGGCATAATGAGTATGTACCCTGCATTTGGCTGCTGGGGAATGATCAAACATGGTGGAGGGCAGACTTTAAAATTCTCCCCAAAAATTGACTTAGTAAACTTTCATAAATGCAATTAATTAGTCTCTAAAAGTGGCTGCTGGATCTGATTTTTGCTTAGAGTTGATGGCATCAAGGTTACCTTTGCACATGTTCACTGTAAAGTACTTTGGATAGCAGCTTCGATCAAAGGGGCCAATTAAATATGTATGCATACGCTTGCTTTCAGTCACACACACACACACACACACACACACACACACACATAATAAGAGTGAAGCCACACAAGACATGGATTAATGAAGAATGAGCCAAATGGGGTACATTAATATGAGTGGGAAATGCTATAATAAAATGGATTTGTGCAAATGACCATTAAGCTACTTTATATTTGTACGCATCATTTTGTTTTGTGCCTTCACTAATTAAGCTAAATACGTGGATAAATGACTTTCTTTTTTGTTATTAGTCTTGTATGGGTTTTTCATGTTTTATTTCTCATAAATCACCATGACATGGTTGCAGGCCAATTAGGGCTGCAGCCTGGGGTGGGAGTTGGCATGGAAACCCCACATGACAGGCCAAGGTGTCAGTGGGGGGCAGGATATGGTGGGCGATCAGAATATAAATACCGCAGCGTATGAAAACAACAACAAAAACATAAACCTAAACCGAGTCAAAAAGCATATGGCAGCCCTTGCAGTGCGGAGTAGGTGGGACACATGCAGGAGCTCATGACAGACTTTGGACATGGAACCAGAAGAAATTTTAAGACATACAACAACATACTCGCTGTCTGAACCATGGGAAATGTGTTGCTTAAGCAAAAGGGATGAAATAGACTGCCAAATCAATATTAATATGGGATTTCACAACATGATGTATTTGTGTATTAGAAGATGTTTCAGCTGTGTCAAATTAGCTCTTGTAGGTCACTGGTCTATTCTGGTCCAGTCTATTTAAAAAAAAAAAAAGGTTGTTTGTTTTAATTGATGGCCACTGTAACCTCTGCCAGTGACCTGCCAATACAATTATTTTGTTGCTGGTAGAGGTCAATAAAAGTCATAGATTCTAGATACTGGTTGTCACTTGAAGCTGAGCATTTTAAGATCCCAGTTGCTCCAGAGCTCCCAGTAGAGTTGTTCTGGGCAGGTACCAGCTCTGACTGCACATGTATGTGAATGTGGAACAGGTTTGATAGAAAGGACAACTTAATTTTGTCTTAACTCATTTTAAAAATGTATCCGTTAAAAAGCCACTGCTTAATTTAAGAGATACTTGGCCTCTGAAGTATATATTCTTTATGTAGTATTGAAGCATTGAGGTCTTAAATAGCTCACTGGGTACAGCATAGAACAGTGAATGTAAAGATTTTGCTGAAAAAGAGTGTGCAGGTCAGCAAACCTTCCATGAATAAATACAGTTATAATGGCTTTAAAAAACCTTTGGCAAAAAGACTTTTTAAACATTATGTCCTTGATTTGTATAAACAATTTAAATGGATCTTGTGAATGTACAAAAATGTTTCTTATGGGCAAAAACTAAGGTTGCCCTTTCAATTTATATTATTGGTAAAGTAAATTAAAGTTCAGAAATATTACTGCTTAATCTTGAGCCTAACTCCCTCAAGCAAAGCACCCTCCACTTAATCTGTCTTGGTTGCTTGTACTGTTTCAGTTTGAATTGTAGCCCACATCAAATCTGTCTTCTATACTAAAAAGGTTGTCTTAATAAAGAAGCTTCTTGTGAATGGCCCTGCAGAAAATACATGACCTAAAGAGATGACAACAAGAGATAAACACATAAAAAAAGAACAAATGCAATGGAGCCAGGGTCTGTTGGATGTGTACTTTTATCCACAGTTGTAGCTATACCTTTTGTGTTTTGGGTGTTGAGGCTCTCCTGGTGTATGGCTGCCAGGACAGCAGAGCAATCAGAGTCCTGCTGGGTGTTTAGGGAGCTTCTGTGAAAGGCTTTAATGATGTGGCAACAGTGTAAGGACAGGCATCAGTTGACCAAATGTGGGAAGCAGCCAAGAGCACAGCACCCTCTCTGTGGGACAAGGCTGCAGCAGAGAAAGAAAGATGGCCTTTTTTGGCTTTCGTTCCTTTCTTTGTGCTTCTTTTTAACATTCGAGTTGTCAAAATGCCAGTTTGTAATTCCCTTTTAAGGTTTTTAGCTCCTGCTCTCATCCAGAGTGACTTGATCAACACAGAAGCTCATTAATACAGGTGAAAGGTTCACCTTATATCTGGATGACTAAAACACTTGTCAGCTGAGAAAAGTTAAGCCTGCAAAGTAGTTGTTAAAGTTTCTGGAAATATTTGAATTCATTTTAGCTTCTGTTTTTGTTGAATAATACTGGATTAAAGGACCATCAAAATGATAAAAAGAGATACCAAAGCAGTGAAGGAAAACGGATCATTTACCTCTAACATTTTGTAGCCAATTGCAGGCTCTTTCAGTGGCCATAGTTCCTGATAATTAAAATAAAATTCCATTATCTATTTGCAAGTCAGCTGTTGTAACAACATCAACACAACAACAGGGCAAGGAGCACTGCCAGTCACACGATGAGACAGGATGTAAAAGCAAACATTCAACATTATTACAGATTTGCCATGGTTTTGTTTACATTTGGTAAAAGTGTAAAATGTAAAGTGTAGATAGAGGTAGATGAGAATATCAATACCTCTCTGACATTATATCTGTCCACAAATATAAGGCTACAGTGAGGGGCTGGTTAGCTTAGCTTAACACAAAGACGGGAAACAACAATTTCTGTTAAGTCTAAATCATCTACGATGCTTTTGTTGAATGTATTCAGCCCCCTCCCTGCCTGCAGTGCCTATTGTGTGAGGCAGAATAATCCAAAGCACTTGGGGTTGGAATACAATACCTATTATTTTCAGTTTCTTTCTACTGTTATGTGTACAGTTACACCTACATGGACCATGAATGCACATGTACCCTCACACAGCTCTACCCACACTCACCCCGGGCTTCATTTTCATACAGCTGTTTTGATGCACTCATGATGCTTCATTTGCATAATACTCATTTAAAAGGCTGTTGTTTGCTGATTGGCCAGAGCGCTCTTCCGCCCGTTTAATCATTCATCTGGATGACCTGCGCTTAATGGGGTTGGCCCACCCAACGACACGCTTCGCTTCTCGCAACGGCGGCCCGCACCCGTTATCCAATCAGTTCACTGGTTGTGAGTCGGTTTCACTAACTGGTGACATATGGAAGATGTGTTCCAATCATTTAAGCCATCATCACTCAACATGAGGGATCTGTAATAGCAAGGTAGAGTGCAGTACACAAGTGTGCATTTTCAGCCAGCAGCTGCTGGCTTTTTGTACTTCTTCGTGGCTTCCCAAATTCAATGGGAGACACACGCTTTCATTCCCAAGTGCGGTGTTTATGCATCTCTCACACACACACACATTTTATATGATTTAAACCAGCAGATTAGTCAGTGTAAGCTGCAGTTATTGTCTTTAGCTGTTTACTGCAGGTAATATCAGGAAATGAATAGACTTATATACAGGCAGTTATTTCAGCTAAGCAATATCACTGTCTGAAGATTCATTCCAGCCTTGCCATAAATTCCTGTGAAACACATATCATGAGTGTGACATTGGTTGCTGCGGCAACTCATGTGGTAACCAGGCAGCTAATAAGACATAATCATGTTTGCCTCTGTTTCTTTATTGCGATGCTTTTGTACTACTTTAAGAAAATGTTTCAGTTCGTACACGTTTGCTGTGATTATTGGTGGGCTTCATTGCCGCCAACAGTTGTTATTTGCCACACCATTTTTACCCATAATCACAACCAATGATTAACACCTGTTGGGTGGTTTTGTTAATTACCAGAGTGCTTATTTAGCTGTGTATTCTTGAGGAGTCTTAAAATGAAGTCCTCCATCTCAGATTACCCACTGCTGAGATCTTTTGACCCACACTAGTGCTCAACATGCTGGGTCTGGAAACATTTTTTACATGTAATATCTCATATTAAATCCAAGTCCACTTAGATACTGTGTCTTTGTGAAGGACAGCCAGGACTAATGCTTCTGTATAATATGTTATAAAAATGAAGGCCCAGTTTATAGCCTTGTAATGTCGACTTGGGTTTCAAAAAAATGTCTGCAGCTGTACCCCATTATGCAGTGGATTTCATCCAGCACTAGTTGCCAATGGAGAGAAGTTTAATTTAACCTCTCTTGGCATACAATACCGGAAAGATTCAATTTCCCCCTCAAGCTTTTTTAATAAATATATATTGATACATTATACTCAGATAGCACCTTTAATATAACCCTGGACACTTTCTCCAATTTAATATGAGAGTGGGTAAACTGGATTTGGTTGAGTTTGGGGGGATTGACAGAAAAGTTTTGTGGGGGGTGAAATTGGAGCCATGCTATCATAAATGGCCTTAATCCACTAGTCCTCTTATACAGATAGTAGTTCATGGTGGATTTACTGACATGTATTTGGAACAGATATACAGCTCTGTACCTAAGAAAGGTGTTCCTGTTCCCTCCTTAGTTAATTGATTTAGACTTATCACTACATCTCTGAACTGCAGTGCAGGGGTCCCATTAATCCTACTGTTTAATTCTGCTTGGAGTTAATTATACTTAGTTCCTGGATTCATTCGATTTGTCCTGGTCATGCAGGAGCAAATTCACTGCATGCGGTTTTACCTTTTTTTTGTTTATTTATATTTTTTTGTTTCAAAGTCATACTCAAAATTGTTTGCAGTGTAGCAAGAGGTTACACACCTGCTGAGTTGATGTTAATAACACGAATAATTAGCTGGTCATCTGTAACAAGTGGTGCTTGCTGAGATTTTAAACATTTCCCTCCAAATTTCATTCTGAGGTACTTTGGCAGAATCTAACTCCCCCTTAACAAACATGTATATGAACATTAGGTCTTAGAAAAGTCAACAATATCAACATGTTCAACACATAAAGAGGCAGTTTGGGTGATGGAAGAAGCTGGAACAACACTGGCATGAGGACATGTTTAGAGCTGTCGCCCCATCTACTTGTGTGAATATGATTTGATGCAACAGCCAATCAGGTGCTGTATGAGCCACTAATGATGACAATAATTATTTAAAAGGGTAGTCCAGCAGTTTAGATTTGCACTTCCTAAAAGAGACAAAACAAGAATAGTCAAAATCAAAGCAGCAGAGGCCAAGTTATCCTGACTTTTAATCTCACATAAGGAAGGGACAAGCTGCAAAAGTACAGAATCCTACATTTCCCATACTGCAATGCTAGCGTCTTTAATTAGACCCCCCTTGCCTCTTAAATGGCCAGTTCTTTCAATCTCTACACTCCCAGTTTGTGATGCAGGCTTTCTGTTAAAATATTTAAGTCTCTAGCCCAAGCCCTAACCTGATGACATCACCATGACATCATCAGTGTTATTTTTGTCAGACTTGACAAAGCTCCCTCCAGAGCCGCTGAAGACATTATATTAAACTGTTTTCACAGGCTGAGTAGTACTACTGACGAGTAAACTGAACTCCATGGGTCAAATTGATTGAGTGCCCCTTTAATGAGAAGATAAACTGACACCACCAAAACATATTAACCTTGTGTTGTAATCAGGACATTTTGTTACATCAGTAAAGATAATTGGTTATTATTAGAAATGCATTGATCAAAAAAAGATTAAGATTGCCTTGTGTTGACTAAAGTAAGTAATATAATAACTAAAGTGAGACTAAAATGTGATACAGTTAAACTAATTCACCTCAGACTGTCATTAATTGGTCGTTGTAATTAAATAGATTGGATCTGCTTCTGAGGGACAAAAAGAGATTTTTATCGTGTGTTTAGGAGACAGCTGCAGGCAGTGACTGGTAAAACAGTTATCTTCCGCTTTGGTTTGGCTACTACTTCTGCGCATCAGTATAATGTATTCACTATTATTGATGTTTCATTGCAGTGCATGACAGCCCCTGTGCTGTGTGACAATGCATTGCAAAACATTGCATCATGCTGCTGCCCTCTTGCTCTGCAGAGCCACAGACTCCTTGACGACATGCTGGGTAAACACTGCTGTCACCCACTGAGTGTGGACTCTGGCTTCACACAGGAGAAAACACAAGTTACTCCAAGACAGGGACAGTCAATCGCTGAATCTCTTCTGCGTTGGAGACTTCTCTGCCGCACTGCATCACACTCCAAGAAAATGGAGGCCAGGAGAGAGTGTGCAGAAGGTGAGAAATCTGCCTTTGACCACCTCAGAAATAGTGCCATGAAAGCACCCAAAATAACAAAAAGTATCAGTGAACCAGCTGTTCTATTCTTGTACACCACTTCCTACCGCAGCATTTCCTTCCTGTTCATACACACACATTCTCAACTTGCGTCATTTTTTTGTTTCACACACAAGGACACACTGGCACACACACACTGACATGCCAGCTCAGATGTGTCGGCTGGGGACACTGAGGAGAGCGTCGAGGAAAAAGCAGCAGGCCGACCCTGGGGCCATTTGTTGTATGCGTGTGTCTGTCTCATTGTGTCAGTGTTCACTAGCATGTGTGTTCTTGTGCTCATTGTAAGTCACTGTAAATGAAAGCATCAGCTAAATGTAAATGTGATATATGTTGTGTCTATATGCATGTGTGCAGTGTGCAGTTCATACTGGGCCCCAGGGAAGTGTCAGCACGTCCTGCTGAGTAGCCTCTGTGTGTATGTGTAGGTAGAGCATATGCTGACTCCATTATGTTCACACATGAAGTGGCAAGTGGCAAAGTTGCATGCTGTTGGCAGCGATGGTGCGAGTGCAGCTGCTCAAAGAAGTGCAGCTATACACTGTGAATGTGCATGGCACAATTATACATTCTAAACACGTGTTTTTCAGTCCCTGTGGACTTCAAACACCTGTCCTTAGTCCTGAAGGTGATACAGCAGGAGACTCTTTAAACTGGATCGTCATGACAGCTAACACTCTCTTGTTTCCAAGAGTGTACGACTAATAAAACTCGACATGGTGCGACCGAAGCTGTGTCCCAATTCCACCCTACATAATTTTAAGCTGGTCTGGAGTATGTAGTGTGCTCATGCTGAAAAAGTGAAAAGTAAAACGGTCAGTATGCATTCTAAAAAAGCCTTGATTTTTGAGTGTGCTGTTGATGTACACTATTCTCCCATAATGTAATGCACAAAGCTAATGGAGACATTCCTCACAGCTTGAAAAAAATGAAAACTAAATATGGATGGTGGTAAAACCTTTGATTGATGTCCGACACTGCTAATATTTTATCTCTTCCTGTTAGTATACTATGTTCATTTCTTGCATACTAACTGCAAAAACTACAAAGGTTTCATATTTGGAATGAATGCTGTGGTCTACAAACTTTTAAGAGCCACCTTTCAGGCCTAAAGGGGTTAAGTATTTGATACTCATAATTCTTGTTTCCGGTGGAATATTCTTTTAATATGCTGTGGTTGTTCCCTGCTGTGGCACCCCCTTTTTTGCGTGGTCTAAAAGTGCAACCGATGCTTGCACCAGGATTAGAATTTCAGGTGAAATCAACTTTGTGTAGCTTGATGCATCCATGTTTGGTACGTACTTGGGGTATGTTTTGGGACTAAATGCATGCAAGACAGATCCTCCCGAGAGAGATAGAAACGTATTGCTGTACTTTGGAGTTGATTGTGTGTGTGTGTGTGTGTGTGTGTGTGTGTGTGTGTGTGTGTGTGTGTGTGTGTGTGTGTATTAGATCACAGAGAGTGAGAAAGGAAGTGGGAGAAGAGAGAGCTGAGGGTGACAGGTGGGAATGTGAGAGTTGTCAAAATGCAGTGCGACACAAGAGGATTACAGCAGTCATGTCAACACACACACACACACACACACACACACACAAACACATCTATCATGGCATTCTGGCATTCTTGGTGCCCAAATGTGATTCATCACTATCAGATTACCATCATCCATGTTCTCCCTCTCAGTTCGCTGACCTTCGGGTAGACCAGGAAGACCCAGTCAACCACTGTAACAATCAGCCAAGAACAGACTGTTTGTCCTCTCGATCCTGGCATGACAAACATGGCAGGAGGCTGCAGCCAATGAGTCAACACACTGTGACCGACTAGACTGATGGGCAATATGGCCAACACTGGCACTGTTTGGACTGGAGCTTGCAACAATTTTAAACAGGCTCAAGGGTCAGGCGAGGTACAATCCAGCAGTTCACAGTAATACAAATACATATTCATAATCATATGAATTACATTTTTGGTTTGAAAAATCATCAGTACAAAACGTTATCCTCTTCTGATGACTTATTTTTTTCAATAAAATTCAAATATGCTTTATTAGTAAGGCAATAATTTGACTAGTGTATCTGTAATGGTGTACAATGCTCTATCTAGACTGGAATAAGTTATTAGATTTAAATTGGACAATTGCTTTTATAAATCTTCTTGTCAACTATACATTACAACACCAATACAGAACTTATATGTGCCTATGTGCATATTTAAGTATATCTATTTTTTCTAAATATTCACAGAGCTGGTTTGTAGATTATTATTGCTATATGTGTACATGTGTAGCCTACATTATGTGAACATAAATTATCCACAGACGGTAACCCCTTTACTTGATTAGGAAGTGTGTAAAATGTTAATGTGTCTTTTTTTCCCCTTTTTAGTATGTTCCATTCTCTTATGTATTAATGTATGTAATTCTGTGAGGTTGGTTATTTTTGTAAACTATTTTCTACTTCATCAACTTATTTGCTGTTGATATTATTTCATAAAACTACATCAAGTATTACTTACAAAAAGTAATTGAATTTACTTCTGACAAGCTGTCATGTGTTACAGGTACTAAACCATGTTGCCATGTACTGTATGTCTCCATCTAACCTGATATAATCTGCTTCCCTCCCTGACTATGGTGACTGGAAGAAACAAATCTCTGAATAAAGAATTTGTAAGTGGTCCTCATTATAGTAAGGTGATTCAGATGGTAATCAAATCCCATTGTCAGCTAGCTATCAGTGTTAGAGGTCCACACTGGCAACATTGCTCATAAAAGCGTGTGCACTGCCAGGCAGGGTAATATACTGCTGCATTCAACAAGTGAGGTTCTGTACTGCTATGTTATCTCATAAATCGCACATGTGTCTGCGTGTTATTGGACTTTAATCTTTGTGAGGACCAACAGTTAGACCTGGAGACATTTTTGTCCGCTCCCCACTTCTTCAAAGTATAGTTTGAGGCTTGATTTTAGGGTTATTGGTGGAACTGGGTTAAGGTTAGTGTAAGATGGATTTGTAGACTGCTCAGGTGCTGTAGTCAACAAGGCTCAAAGTAGGTACAAACAGGTGTGTGTGTGTGGACTGAGTACTGAGACTTTCCATCCTTGGACAGATAAATGATATCCTGTTAATGTCCATGTGTTAAACTTTACTGTAGCAAAAAATTAATCAGTGAACACAAAAATACTGTAATTGTCCCTATAACTTCAAAAACAAATCACACCCTATATTATCTTTTCAGTAGCTAGAGAACCATTATCACATTTTCTTTCATAAATGCCATACATTATATGTTGTGTTTTATGACAGCATATACCCTCTTATACTTGTATCTAAAGTATCTATCTGCCAAGTGTTTACTATGTGGGATGTGTGTTTTTGATTTTCTCTTTATATACTGCTATTCATCTATCCACATGGTTCTGCACTGTAGCCCAAAAATAGTTTGAAACAACAATCCCCAGAGGTCTCTGGTGTCGTCACATGTTCCAGTGGCTGAGGTGTAGCATCAGGACTCACCATGTCCGTGTCCTGTATGAAACCAAAAGTCAACGTTGACTTATTTTAACTGACGTATCCTATGTAACTTCATACGTAGATAAGTACATAACTTAAGTAACGTAACCAACATAGTTATTTAACCCAACCCATGATCTTTTCTTAAACCTAACCAAGTAGTTTTGGTGCCTAAACCCAACCAAACTGGGACCGTTTCACAACATTAACCACTTGTTGTTGTTACCATGACGACGAAGGTCCAGTATGCCTATATATGTCGTTTTCGGACTCATCTGTAAATGACCTATTCTGTCATTTAGGTTGGAGGACTTGTTGGAAGATACACAAGGTACACATTGGAGAGTGCAAATGTTAGGGTTTCTCATATTGTTGGACTCAAGCTCTACCTGCAAGATGCATTTTCTCAAGTATTTTATACTATATAAATGCATGAAGTCAAGCTGAATTTTCTGAGATCCGAGTGGTTTGATATATGAAACACCTGCCCTGTTCTTAGTCACCTATCCCAATACTCAATAAACCAACGAGCAAATACAATCAGCAGCCACTGACCCCAACTTTATTGCTGACTGTCAGGAGAGAAAAAGCATCGCACACAGGAGATGGATTTGTCTCAGAGATGGATGAGCTTGTGGCAGTATCTTTATACACATGGGTTACACGGGGTTGTAAACATTTCATTGTAATGCCCAATAGGAAGAGAGAGGTCAGTGCAACAGACAGGAGTTTAACAGAACACCAATAATGTTTTGTGGAGGCCACCTTCAAGTTCATAAAAGTATTTGTCTTGGTCAGTTCCATTTTGATCTCCTGTATACTCTTATACTGTATAAACTCAGGACCTTAAGAGCCACTGGGGTTAGAAATAAAAATAGGAAGCATATAAAAATATTTGTTGTTGGTTAAAGAATTATCAGGACAACATAATAACAATAATAATAATAATAATAATAATAATAATAATAATAATGTACAAAGTGTACATTTACTCAAGTGCTTAAAAATTCCAAAATATCATATTTTCTTACTGACTCAGTAAGTAGTGGTATCTAGCCATATAGATAGTTTAGGGGTTTTGTACATCTCAGTACAATGAGAAAAACTATAAGAAAAAATATGGTGCATTACTATAAACTACAGTATATACTACCTGGACCATACAGCTTTGAAATGATCCAGTTAATAAATCAACAATTTCACACTATAAAAAAGGGGCCATTCTTCATAATGAGAACTTTTACTTTTGATACTTTAAGTACTTTTTCTTCTGAATAGAGGACCTTTATTGCAATTTCTACTTCTACTAAGCATTAGATCAAAATACCTTTTTCCATCACTAGAAATGTCTCTCAAGCAGCTCATTGCGTCTTAAACAGATGTCCCATTTTACCCATGAAAATCACTCCAATATATCCCCCACAGTCCTATTTTTTTTATATGATATTGCATAACCTAATGTCACAAGACCATGGATTAACCTCCAGCCGGGGAGCAAAGGGACTTTTAATGCTTAGCAACAAGCTTCTTTCATAGAAAGGAAGTCTAAAATTTCTCAGAGAATCTCCAGAGCCGTAAAACCACTTTCCTGAGTGTCACAGCTTCATTCAATGTATAGCTTTGGGGCCCCACAAAAGCACAGAGTGAGGTCTGTGCTCCGTGAAGCAAATCAGACAAAACCAAAGCCTTTAGATCTGTAAAAACCAACAGGCTTTCATGGCAGGGCCAAACACTGAGGCTACTGCAAGGACACATCCAACACTGGCAGCCATATTAAAAATTGATAGAGCCTGCCAGAGATGGAAAATGCGAGCACAGGGGGATGGAAAACAAAGCAATAAGCGAGAAGTAGTGTGATACAAAGAGGAAGAGGGCAGAGGGGAGTGGGGGACATGAAAAGCTGAAGGGATAAACAAAAAGAGGAGCATCGAAGAAATGATGATTGGTGAGGAAGGTGTAGCATTAGGCGTGAAGAGGTGGCTGGATTATTGAGTTTTGTCAACCAGACATGACCTGAGAAGCCAAACAAGATATGTATATATGTGTGTGAAGAAGGCTTTTTTTCTCTCTCCTGTTCACAGCACAAACCTGTGTGCATCATTAGTAACGGAGAGAACAAGAGGTCGAAGGGAGCAAGGAGTACTGGATGATTCTTGTTGCTGCGCAACTCAAACACGCAAGCAGATTAGCATTAGCTAGGTAGCCTGGTAATGAGAGAAAGGAAAGGTTAATGGTCCTGGAAATAAAAATGGGCAAGGAAGAGCTAACAAGGTCTGTGTTTGCATGAGAATCAGGAGATGATGAACCCAAAGCATGGAAATTTTTCCACCTACAGGTAGAGCTACAACAAGGGCTATTTCTGTATTTAGCCACAAACATATGTCCCAATCATGAAGCTCAAAATGAAGATTGGAGGAAACACAGGTTTGCCACAAACCAAGCCTTTAAAAGTAAAATAAAATGTGAAGTCATTTTTAAAGTGTTGTGATTGAATGTATCTCCATACCCTACTTACACCTGGTATTAACATGCACTCTCTATTGGGATATTGCATTTGAATAAGAAAAAAACATATGCAAATGCATGCAGAACACATTGCAACTGGAATGCTAGCCAATGAGCCTGACAACATCTGGAGGTGATCTGGCTGGCATTGTCAGTGGAACCCAGCCAGGTGTATCACATTGATCACATTCACATGTGAGAAAAAAAACACCCAGTAACTTGAAAGGTCACTTAACTACGCCTCTTCCTGCTGTCTCAAGTAAGATCGGCAAAGAAGTTAGCAAACGACCCTTTCCTTGGCAAAGGAAAAATGAGTGGAGCTCCTACAGCAGCATCACTACTCTTGACCTGAGACGCATCATGTTTGTTGAAGTCTGCAAGCTCCACCTGCCTTATTTGCATATTGGGATCTTATCACAATACATGCAGAATCAAGATGAGCGCGCTTATTGATACCAGCTGTAAATGCAAAGGTCAGTAATCAGATGTTATTATTTAGACAATGTATTCAGATACAGATTCTTGATACCAGCTAAAAATGGCATACCAATGTGCTTATGAGTTTATCTTGTGTCTACTGGTAATTTACCATTAAGCCATGACAATGAACCAGTATGCACAAGAACAGGAACCTGGAACTAGCTCACCTAAATAGAATGCAGCCGTTTTTAATGTTCAAATTACACCTGTGCCTTTCCTGCTATGGCAAGCCAAAATGTTTGCTGTAAAAAAAAAGGCCTATATGGTTAAGGTCGCAGCAGTGCTGATACTGAGATAATGAGTAGTGTAGACTGTATAAATGGTAAAGTCAAAAGTATGTCCTGCATGTGTGCGAAGGTGGTGTTAATGTTTTTCCTCGCTCCAATCAGACTTTCTCCACTACTCATTTCTGCCTTGATGAGTTCAAAAACTACCTCCAAAGCCAACTTTCTCTGTCTCTCCTCCCTCCTCCTCATCTTCTTCCCCTTCCTTGTACTTGTTGATGCCCTCCTGCACCTCCTCCTTCCATGTTTTGTTTACCATGCTAATCTAGCGTCTCATCTGCAGTAAGCCAGAGTTGGGCTGATTATAATGGTGTTGTAATTAGCTGATTAGCAATGGAGAGAGCTCGCTAAGGATGCTAGCCAGACGAGAGGACACTTGATTAGATAATTATAATCATGTGTGCGTTTGGATACTGATACAAGTTATAATGCCACCATGAGAATCTATTAACACTCAGATGAAGCCACTATAGCGGTTCAGTGTGTGTATGTGTATGTATACCTGACAAATGCTCTATTTTCTGTTTCCAGTTCATTTCTGTAATATATTTGTCTACATTATTTTTTTCCCCTTTTATACTTTGGGGTAAAATGTTTGTGGTTTCCATTCTCTCACCCACAAAGCTCCTTTGGTTTCTTCTGTCTCATTTTCCGTTTATCACTTGATTGTACAAGCAAACAAAACCTAATCCCGCAAACATTACTTTTGTGGCCTAGAACTATGTCAAATGATGATTCATTTACTGCTGAAAAGTTAACTTGCTGCTATATTGCTCGAAGCGATTCTTCCTGTGCGAATTCCCGGCAGAAATGTCTCCAGATATATATTTTTTTTCTCTCTGTTGAGACTGCAACAACAAAACCTGAACCTGCTGCATGGCTGACAGCAAGAAGCTAATATACTCTGTGGGCTTATGACTGCTATTGTAAAAATAAGTGAGTAATCCTTTTTTGTAAAGCTGGTTTCCATAGAATTACTAAGCGTTTAATTAACTAAATATTTCAGCTATTAACTGCTAAAAATAAGTGCCAGAGTGTAGTTGATGATTCTGCTGCAGATATTTATTTTGGATGAACTGCACAGTTAGTTGTCTTTGAGTCTTACATGTGTTGGCATTGACATCCTCAAAATGATGAAGTCATTCAAGGCTGGAGAAAGAAGTTAGAAATCTGATGTTTTCTGCTCAAGAATTCAAGTCTTTATTGCAGTTATTCCATTTTTTCTCATATGTTTTTGTTAACCTTAGGCTTACTCCCATTCCAGCAGCTGTGATGTAGAACAGAAAGGTTTACATTGACTTTAAAGGCAATAGACCCTTTTCACAGCAGTGTCCCAGTAAGTCATGTTATTGACTAAGCATACACAATACCAGAGCCCTGGAACTGGCTCTCCTAAATGGAATGCAGCCATCATTAATGTTAATAAATCCACCTGTGCTTTTCCTCCTTTGACAAGTCAGAATGGCTGCTGTGAAAAGGGTCTATTCATGCTCACCAACCATTTCCTACTTAACTTCAAAGGCCCTGCACACCCGCACAGGTGTTTTCAATTACCTTGGCTGATTAGACCTCCATTCAGGTGGAAGTTGTGTGGAGCTATGCTGGGAATTACATGATGTCACCAAACTCCATGCACCAATGAGAATAATTAATGGTGTAGGGTGTAGTTGCCCTAACAAGTGCAACAACAGAATAGTGAGAGAGATGTCAATAAACAGCAGTTTGTACTTGCCCACACAGTCCTGATAGGCAACATAAGTGAAAACATCTGTGTGGGTGGACCATGGGTGTGTGGGGACTTTAAATAAACGCTAACTTCCTGATTTTGTTAGAATGACAATTATTAGCTTTCCCAAGTTTCAAAACATCATCCGTGAGGTGGGAGGAGATTCAGGAATTCAGTGAAGCTATAACAATACCAGGACGTGTACTGTATCTTTAAAAAACTTTGTTTAACTTCAGACTTTCTTCTCCCCCATCAGTGCTACTCACCACTAGAGGAGATACATGCTGCCCTCAAATGGAACTTGTGCGCTCGTGGTTATGACATGGGGAAGTCGTGTACACAATATAATATGCTTGGCGTTCAAGTGGTAAGTCGTGAGAACACCGCTGCTAGGCAACAGCAACATGGACGCCAAACGATGACTCCCCGTTGTTCTCTTGACATTCTTCGCTTCTTTCCAAGAAATGTTTACTTACTTTCTATTTATATCAACATTTTTCTCAGACAACTAAAATCACAAAATATTAACTTAATATCCACCGAAAAATGGACATCCATGGCCTCTGCCATTTCTGAAAATGTCAGCAAACCCATCACAACTCGTGAACTCGGAGCTTTTAGAAAATTTCCACTTACAAGGTCATGAATACCACAAGAGTGTGGGCATTCATATGGACTCTTCTCGTAAACACGGTTAACACGCCCCATTTGAAGGCACCAACAAACTTGCTGTAGCTGCATCTAATTGTGCAAATAGTCATGGGAGATCAGGGTTCAGGTCTGAGCTACCAAACCTCAGGAGGAAGACGGAGTTGTTGTGAGCATCAACAATAATGCATTTTGCTTTAAAATCACTTGACAATTTACCTGACTTCCTCCCACTGAATTATAGAATCTTGATTTAATCTTACCCCTCAACACTTTTAAATATGCTGAGGTGAGAAAATAATTCCCTGTAATGCTCCGCTAACAAACTCGTTTCTTCTGATTTGTAAACTCATACTTCATTATGAAAGGCTTTCATATACTGTAAGGAAAATGATCCTTTCTCTTTTTACTAATGGTTTTCCATTAGTTTATCTATGTAGAAAATTAAGTTTATTCAGCTGTTGCAGAGAATCTGCTGAATGCCTCAAGTGTCCAGGATACAGTAATTAATGATGAGTAAAAAATATTATACTAAATACTCAGACAACAAGCAAAAGCTTTTTTTGTATGGAAGCGTTTAGACCCAATTTAAAAGGTTGCACCCTGAGGAAGTGTGTGTTTTACACAATGTGAAATTTATTTTCAACCTTGTGTATTACATAGTAAATCTCTCTCTCTCTCTCTCTCTCTCTCTCTCTCTCTATAGCTGGAAGAAATACTGTTAAAATATATAAATACTTTAAATCCTCAGTGTTACAAACATGTTTAGCTCAGCACGGCAGGGAATAGAGTGGGTCTGTTGCATTAAAAAGTAGAAAGTGTTTGAAGAAAGGGAGAGATGTATCCCACAGACACACCAGCTAAAACCTGTACAACATAAACCCATGAAGAAGTGAAGCGGCTGCCCTCCCATCAAGCTGTACGTTATTTGTGACAGTCTCAAGCCTACTGGTTGAAATGTGAGTAATACCCTTCCTGCTGCTTTGTTCTTGGCTCAAAAAACCATCACTCATCAACTGTACCAAAGACACAGCCATCAAGTTATTTTTCATCAGGAAACAAAAGGAGCTATTTCCTTGAATCAGAGTCTCCCACTCTGCATTCATAATGATGGATTATGGCATCAGATTGATGAGGATGGCTGTCTGAAGGGTATTTAGAGGCATTTCAAACTAAATGGGATCCTGTGAGCAGCTGAGGGTGTTTTGATTTTGGAACAGACAGTTACAACCCACTGCAGGCGTCAAGAAACAGCCTGCTCGCCCAGATGCATTCTGGCATTACTATCTGTCTATATTAAGGAGAGACAGCCATGATAAACTCAACTGCAATTTCTGACAATTTGATGCCTTAAAATATATACTAATTTTTATGTAGTTTGGCAGGATGAGTGTGTTTTTGTGTCTGTGTGGCAAAACAACAATCGGGAGGTATGAAGCTGTGAAAATATGCAGATAAAAGAAAAAAGCTCTCTAGCTTTCCTAACATTTTATACATTTTATTATTATTATTTACAGTATATTATCTTTAATCTAAATTTGTTAAAGTGAGAGTGATGCATATTTGCACATGATTTGTTCCCTGAGAATTCACATAGCTTGTTTGCATTGCTTGTAAGACATTTCAAGATTTTTGTCAAACGAGCAAAACCGATTATTAATAATGTTATGCCACCACACAATCAAAACAGTGTTGACAAGAGCACAACTCAAAAAATCTTCCTGTTGTGGATTATAAAGTGAGAAATGGGTAGAAAATGCAAATGAACTGCTGAATAATTATGTGCCAATGTCCTTCAAAATATTTTAATGTTGAAATACTTACAAGGACTTGGAACACCTTGGAAATGGTTTTCTTTGTAGTATTGACTGTATTGCTTTTTTCTTTATATGCAAAATAAACACCCAGATTTATTTAACTTTAGATTTAGATTTCAAGTCTGAGTTTCACCTTTGTAAGTCATTGGGATGAAAAGACATTTTTCCACACTCTAATAAGGCTTTAATTGATGTTGTTTCTCTATGCTGTATTTAGTGTATCATGTGTTGTGTATACACATGAAGTTTCACCTGAAATATTTTTCCTGATGTATTGTTTTATCATTTGCTGATGCAATGAACCAGTTTCCCCAAAGGGATCATTAGGAATTCATCTTCACTTGTCCACCCCACACACATACACACACACACATACACAGACACATTATGCTGAGAGATGAAAAGCCAATAGCACCCAGAGGGGATTCTTTGATCCCTGTGAAGCCCCCCAGGAGCTGATGTGAAATCACTTTCACACCATGTTGTCCTGACCTCACCAATTAGGAAGGAAATTGAAAAACTGACCTATCAGTGTGGGGATGGGTGGATTTGACGTTTCTGACTGGGACAATTAACCTCAGGGAGCACCCACGGGGGCAGAGAGAAGACACTGGGACACACCCCGTCACACACGTTCAGGCTCAGAATGTGCAGTACATACATGTTCACTCATACAGTATACATTATATATGTCAAAACAACTTTTGTATCAGAAAAACAGGCTCATACAGCATATATGCACACACACACAAATGTACACCACACACACACCTCAACCTGCTGCAGGGGTTCCAAACCGAACAAACAGGCAACATTAAAGTTTGCAAAAGTCCCAAAACTTTGAATTTGCAACAAAATGCAAGAAAACAACATATTTATTTGAATCAGAACCTGAACGCCTTTTTTCACAATTCATCGTGGGTCTCCTTTCCGCCTGACATCTCCATGCATCTTTTATCCAGAGTGTGTGTACATCTGGTATAGAACTGGATTACATTTAGGCAAGACCTGGAATTAAAATGCAGCCCTGCTTCACCATTCGGAATCTGACTGCTTCTTTCTTCGCCAAAACACACATTGCCATGCAAACTGCTTCTTCTCCTCTTGGCAGTAAACACTTTTTCTCCCCCTGCACTCATGCCGCAAGCAGCTTAACTGATGGGCCGCTCCCTTCTGAATGATTGCGACGGCAGTGAGTTACACTAATTGCATTTATGCATTGTTTTGCTGCTAAAATGTTGGCCAACAGGCTTTTTTTTTGCCGCTTTGGTTTTGTCTTTCATAATAGTTTAAAAAAAAAAGAGATAAAAATGAACATGGTTGCTAAACAGGGAATGTTTAGACAGTATAAGTGGAAAATAAAAATAAAAATCTTTGACCCTGTTTTGTAAAGATCCAGGCATTCACCAATCATATTTTTTAAGATGCTCATTCATATAGACTTTCAAATAAAAGTAATGGCCTAGGTTATTTTTAATAGTAATAATCATAATAATACATGATTACTATAGTTATTTATGAACATCACTGGAAAGCCTAAGTTCTCTTAATTCCAGCAGTATGTGTATGATGTCTGTTAGTTCTAGTTTATTTATGACAATGAGAGATGATGCCAAGTGGACGCTGGGGGTTAATATACTTATTTTCAACAACTAAACATACCACTTTAAGTAAAAGTTATTCTGGATTTTATTTTAGAAATTGCATGTTAAAGAACTATGTAACCAGGTGTGATAAAAACAGGATTTTTATTTTGTATTTCCTTGAGGGCTTAATAAGATCTACATTCCCTCAGAAACTAGCAGGTACAAATTTTCCTTACAAAATATACAGGAAGTGTGTGACTGGAGCTGCAGAGATAGAAGAAGTGACGAGAGGCTGTGGATGAATGCAGTGATAATGGAAAACGTGTAAGGCTTGTTGGTACTTCAAATTGGGTGGAAACACCAACTGGAATGTTAATATATATATATATATATATATTAAAAATATACAGTATATATATCTTTATTTTTTTTATATATTTCAAGATTTAGTTCCTAGGACTATTTGTTCAGAAAGGGCCACTACATCACAACTACATGCCTGACCCCCGAAACGTACCGTAACCTTAACCCTAAAATGAAGTCTTAACACATAAGACAAAAACACTGAGGACTGGGAAAAATGTCCTCACATTTCAAAATGTCCTAACTTTCCAGGTATAAAACTCTGTCTTCACAAAGATAGAAGTACAGGAAACACACACACACGTTCACACAACCAAGTCTATACTAACACATACATATACAAACAGAAACACACACACAGCCATGCACACACACACACACAACTGCATACAGTAAGTACACACAAGACCAAGACAAATACAGATACCAAGCCAGTCAGAGCTGCATTCATACAAATAAAAAAGACACATATCACATCTGCTGTGTGAAGTTTAAATGAGAACAAACCCATTTTTAAAAAGTGCTGCCTCTCGTGTTTTTTTAAACAAGTCATGAAACGCAGCAACAGCAGCCAGACAGATTTAAATATTTATTTGTGGGTTTTGGAGCCAGATGAGCTCTGACTGCATAAACAGATTAGCTGCCACTCTCTGCAAACATGCTAATGTCCATATACAGTACACACACACACACACACACACACACACACACACACACACACACACACACACTCACTGATCTATTCACATACACACCTAACTGCATATATGCAACTATGTAAAATATGATCCACAATCACACATTTGCATGTTGCACACACTCCTTCTACAAATGCTCTCCCTCTCCCCTACTCCATCTCTCTCTCTCTCTCTGTTATATACGCCTATGTCACTCTGCCAGACAGCTCCATTGGGCGACAGACACAGCATAAGGCAAACCCAGGCTGTTCTCCCCAAATATTTGACCATGACATTGCTCATTTTCTGTGTGTTTCGCAATTTGCCTTCCTCACCTATCGTCCTCTGATGTCATTCACCTTTGTTTACTGAAACCACCATTTCCCCCACCCACCTTCTTCTCCCTCATCTTCTGTCAATCTACACTACGCTTCCCTGACTTTAGCCCCTCCCCTATCTAACTGTCTCTTTGTTTTTTCTCTTCCTCTCTCCCTCTGTCCTCTGCCCACCATCTTTTTTTCTCCTCCCCCTCTACTTCATATCCTCATCCCCTTTCTCTTGTCTCATTCCCTTCCTCTACATATTTACATATTATTCCTTCTTTATCCCCATCCCTCTCTTTCCCTTACCCCCCTTTTATCAAAGTAACAGCTGTGTCGACAAGCTTTGTGATGTGACAGTTATTCCCACATTCCTGCTTTCGTAGTCCCAGAGTGCAACAGCGTCACACAACTGCGGCAGAAACCAAAGCCAGGCAGGCATTGGGGTTGGAGGGCGTGTGATCAGAGATTTGCTGGCTCAAATCTGTGGGAAAATGCAGTTGGACAAACTCCCCTCTTTTCAGTCACTAAAATAAAGTCAAAGGGGTTGGATAAGTCCCTGTGAGAGAGATAGAAAGCAGCTGTTTTGGTTAAAGAGCTAACTGTCTGGTGTCTTTTTAGGAAGAGGGTCCAGGATTTAGTATTTTTCAGAAGAGAGCATGTGTTAGCAACTCAGCAGCTAACAGTTCAACCCTATCACCAGACAGGAACATCAATATTGGCCGATTCTGTAAAACCCCAGAATAGGTTCATCTGGTGGTGGTAAACGGACTGCTTTTTCACACATATACACTCAATAGTGGCAAGCTGCCATTGGCCATCAGGAGGAATTGGGGTTCAGTGACTTGCTCAAGGACACTTCGACATGTGGACAACTGGACAACCCACTGTACCTGCAGAGCCACAGCCACCCTTGGACCAATGGTCCAATATGGACATAATTTGTGGGGATACTGGGCTGAACAGTTTCTGGAAAGTCAGAATGGAAATCAAGACAGTGGTAGATTAGTAGTAGGGACAGTACCTATCAAGATGAGATGATTAAGGGTAAGAATAAAAAGTTATATGTAAAATTTGGGCATAACTCAATTGATCTTAATTCATTATTAATGGGTATAGACAGCAAACTCATGTATCATACTTGCCTGAAAAAGTTCAAACTTTATGTTGTTTAGTAATTTTATCTATGTGCTGCCAGAATTAGATTGTAAATTGTTTATTTTTTGGACCTAATGTCTGGACCTAATTTGATCACTTAATGTTGTAATTTATATTTAAGTCAACTAACTAAGTAGTTCTAAAACCTTTAAGTATTTTCCAGATTTCCAATGCTTTGGACCCTCAGAGTGCTCTTGATTTACTATAATCAGCTGCTGTTTCATCTCAGTGCCCTCCAGCTCTAAAACAATCTGCACCTGAATATCATTTTATCAACTGTCAGCATTAAAGATCTGCTTCAAAACTCAGTGTGGTAAGCCAGGAGCAATTAGAATTGTCACAGCCTGACCTGGTACTCCGGCTCTCTAGTGGTTTTGCTGTGTGTGGGAGTGTCTTTCAGGAGCTGCTCCCTGCCCTAGTGACCACCTGCAAACTATCACCTGCACAATCAAACCAGTCCGGATTCCTACTTCAGCCTCAGTCTCCCACAAGCTTTTGCCAGCTTGTCTTGTGTTCATGCCAAGCTCTCAAGCCATTTGTTCAAGCCCTGTTTCTGTGACCTAATAGTAACTTTTTGCTCTGTTTTCTAGATGACGAGGATTTTGACTCACCCTTGCCTGTACCTCTGCCTCACTGCCTGACCTTTTGAATTTCTTGACCTCGGCCTGCCTACTGTTTCTGCTTCTGCCTTGTCCATTGTTTGCTTGACTTTTTGTCATTAAAACTCTCTGAAAAGACTTCTGAGTTGTCTGCTTCTGAGTCCTCTCCACGGTGCCTGACAAGAATACACTTGTGTAGACGGACATAAAAGCAAGGTGTGGCATGTGGCTGCTTTTTCCAGTTAATGATTCAGGATTTTGTTTTTATCCAATTGTTATTTGAATCACAAATGTAGTGTCTCAAGGTAACAATCCTGAGTAATTAGGACAAATTCAGCTGCATGATGGAAGACATGGAGAACCCATATTTTAGGTCAAGAGGAAGTTGTGTTTGAACTGACCAACATTTAGTCGCAAGCTGATGATTATTGGTTTTCACTCCTGTGACTTTGGGGGGGGGGTCGAAGCCTATAGACACATCAGTGAGTGCATTTACATGTGCATAATTAGGTTTTTTAGAGTATCCTGGTTATGTGTTGCATGTGTAAACACCAAATCCTGGTTTCTGAAACCTGGATAAGCCCTTGTTCTGGTTTTGACAAACCTGGACATGCTATCTGGATGACTCCAATATTCAGTTAAACAAAAATATGATGGTAAATGATGTAATAATGATCAACACGCTAAAGAAAAGGGGTAAGTCTGACTTCAATAATGCAGATCTTAAACCGTATTCGTTAGTTTCCATTACTAGTGATTAGATGAAGAAGGTAAATCATGTACAGTTTAGAAAGCTGAGGTCAGTACAGAAATGAGTGGCTGATATGTCCAGCAATCAAGACACACCTGCACACAAAGAATCAGAAATCTGCACACTGTTGTGATTATGTAAACAAGGATATGAATAACCAGGGATCTCATGTAACATGTAAACGTCATGTGCTAAATATGTTCAAAACTAGAATAAGACTCAAAATCAGGATACTAACGAACAACAGATTTGTCAAAAGCTCGTATCTAGACTAGGTTTCTAGTTAAAAAAAAACAGGAAGATCTGATTGCATTTTTCAATTGTGTTTTTCCATTTTAACTAGAAACATTTTCACAGCTGTATAAAGAAAATCTGCTCATTATTTTTGCCATTGGAACTATTAAGTATATAACAGCACAAGGTTGTAAAGGGCAATACATATAATCCTGCTTTATCCACCCATTTTAATAAAGATTCTTCAACAACTTGCCTGATTAAAAAACTGTTTAAATAAAAGTTGAAATACCCTTAAAGGCCGGGGTAAGCTCGAAACACACTGGTGTTCCATCTTTACTCTGCAATTCAATTTTTTCTTCCTAATTTCTTTCTTCTTTATTTCTGTCTAATTTCTCTCAGCTCCTGTTTTCTTCTTTCTCATTACCCATGCTGCTCGGCTTCCATCTACCACCTCGTTCTCTCTCTCATCTCTCTGTTTGAGTTTATATCCCAATCTGTCATCCTCTCCTCTCCCTTTCTATCTCTCTGAATCTCTACTTCCTCATTCCGTTACACTCGGAAGATTTCTCAATCTCAAGCTCCATCTTAAATCTCAGACCTCATCTTCTCTCGTCGTCTCTCGCTTCCTCCACTTCCCCAGCTCTCTTCCTCATCTCTGTCCGTCTCTCTGCCATTTCTTCTTTTCCTCTCTTCACATACTGTATATACCTAGACATACATATTTATATTCTCAACTTCTCTTACATATACAGCCCATCTCCATTTCTCTCTCTCTCTCGCTCTCTCCACCTCCTTGGTTCCAGTATTTCATGCGTGAATAATCCATGTCGGTCTAATCCTTTTTAGCTATTCTCCCCTGTAGCCTAATGAGCCTATAGCGCTGGTGCACTCTCTCACACACACTCCCCCCCACACACACACACACACAGCAGCTATCAGTATGCTTAAGAACATTAATACCACCTTAACAGGATTTATCTCTCCTCTGGGTTCCTCCCCATCCTCTCCTCCTCTGGTCTGATCTGTCTCTCCTCTCCCCTCGACCAATCACAGCTCTCCTCATCCCTTATTTAATCAAATTAATGTCTCATTTTAATGACATTATTGGCATTGAGTCTTTACCAGGAATAACATTTGCTAAGTGTTTTAGGGGCATACTTGTGTCACAAATCTTCTGTTAGTAACCACAGCTGGTGCCATAATGGATGCCCACTGGAGACTTGGCTAAAAGTTGACAAAAAGACACAAACTGCCTGAAAAAGATTCTTCTGTTGTGGGTCTACAAACATTAAGTGATGAAATAAGCTAGTCTAAGATAACATCCACACCTACTGCATATAAGCTACCACTTTTGACCACTGAAAATAGGTATCGTCCAGGCTCTAGCCGCACACTCTGATCTTTGCTTCAGTAATTCAGACACAGCCATGCTCACAGCTCTGTTAGGATGGACTTGCTAATGTCAGCATGCTAACATGCTCATAATGACAATGCTAACATGCTGATGTTAAGCAGGTATAATGTTTACCATGTTCACCATCTTAGTTTAGCATATTTGTATGCTAACATTTGCTAATTAGAACTTAACCCAAATTACAGCTGAGGCTGATAAGAATGTCTTTTTTTTTGTTTGTTTGTTTGTTTGTTTTTGGTCATAAACCAAAGTATTGGACAAATTAAAATTTTGACCTGGGGGTGGCACAAGAGGAAAAGTATGTATTTCCAACTCCACCCGACCACTGTGTAACAATGACATCACCTGATGACATCATTAGAGTTGCAGTATTTTCTCAGACTTTACAAATTCACAATCTGAATGTCCCATTCAAAACATTTTAGATGGCCAGGATACATATTACTGTTATTCAACAACTTTTGAATGACTATTCAGTGTGACGCAGGTCCTCACTATTTGTTGAAATACTGTAATTGAAATGCTGTTGAAAAGTTGTACATAGCTTTTTAAGCAAGATGTCCAGACATCTTTTGACTGGTAAATCATCAAATCAATGCTTAGCGAGGTAAAAATGGCCTTGGCCTGAAAGGACAGACATTTTACAAAACGTAAATTAGTGTAACACATGAAACCTTTTGTTTCAAGTGCTGCTCTCACTCTTATTTCTGTTACTTCAGAGTAGGAGTTGTAACCTTGAAAAAGCTCAGCTCAGCTTATTTGTAGTTGACACTGGTAGCAGGCTAACAAGCTCAATTTCAGTAAATCAGCTGATTTTAATGTGCAATTAGCTTCTACTAGATATGTGAGCTAGTTTACAAATCAGATGATCTTACAAACAGAGTGCTAGTTATCTTAACAGATATGCTGATTAGCCATTAAAGAAGCATTGTCCACATAGCTATCACTCAGAGGAAATACATTTCTGTTTTGAAAATGAATGTAAGTATTTGTATTTAATGATCTTTAGACAGCCAATTGTACTTTTGATGCATTTAGACCTTCAATATGCCTGTCAGAGCGAGATATATATAATATAATAAGCTATGATGCTAAAACCATATTATACATGTCTGAACAAGGTTACAAGATGCCTCACAAAAAAAAAGCACAAAAGGCATAAAAAGAAACTAGAACATCAACAATGGTAGAAAAGCAGCAGTAAACGTGGAATTTTAGAGCTTTTTAGACACAACTGAACTGCAACACTGCATTAAGGAGTTAAAATGGAATTTAAAAGAATTTACAGACCCAGCCGAATCCAAGCTCCACAGGCACAATACCAAATATATTCCCCATGTACAAAATGGACATTTTTACGAACCAACATACATTTGAACTAGATGGTGTTTCTAAATAATTTAGTTTAGAATGATATTAAATACAGCAATAGGGCCATATGAGATATTATAGTAATTTTGAGGGTTTGTGTATGTATATGCATGAGTGCATACATTAGAACATGCAGCCTACATAAACATTATGAATGTTTAAATGGTGTTTGGTGTACAGTAATGTCTATGGCAACCATCTGTGTGAGATATTGTACGTATGTACGTGTGTGTGTGTGCGTGTGTGTGTGTGTGTCGTGTCATGTGAGGGTCAGCTCTCTTTCTCCCACTCCCTCTCTACTCTTTCACTTCCTCTCCTCCATCATCTTCTAAGTACTGTCCCCCCATGTGCAGACACCGCAGCAGGACAAAAGCTTTGCTGTTTCTCTCTCTCCATCTCTATTTGTCTCTCTCTGTCCTCTAATCAGTCTCTGTCATCACCACCTCCTCCCTCCTCCTATCTCCCCTTCACCTTGTCCGTCTCCTGTCTCCCCTTTTGTTTTCGACCTCATTCCCTCACTCCATCATTCTGTCTGTGCTTCCATCTGCTCGAGCGCTCCTCAGCTTCAGGCATGTCGACAGTCATCTGACAGCTATATGAATTTTACACACTCGCTTAGTACAATTATGTTCAGCTAATTAGCTGAAATGGCAGCTAGGCGCCACAGCACTGGCACTTAATGACCTTTGATAACGGGCTACCAGAGTCTATGAAACTTTGGTTTGTTTAAAAATCTGAATGGGAAATCCAATATGGCTGTATAAGACACACATTTAAATACTGATAGTTATAAGCATTTTATGCATTCTTCAATGGTTCTGAAAAGCACGGATTGTAAACTTTTTCATGTGTCCCTTCAGACATTTTAACCCCAACTGAAATAAATTAATCTTAAAAATATGAAATAAAAGGTTGCAGCTTCAGATGCTTTAGTTTGAGTCATGTATGCAGCAGAATACAGTATGTTTTTAATTGTTTTGTTCGAATGAAAATGAGTCCACCTTGATTTCCTTCCCTAATTCCTTTCCAAGTGGGGTCTATCTCCCATAGGGGGTATGCCCCACTCTTTGAGAACCACTGCTTTAAATAATTCTTTAATGGTGCAAGCTGAGTGAACCCTTTCAACTACAGAGCACCGTTGTATATTACAGGTGTATTACAGGTTTTTACACAAACTGCTGGCAAATTTCCTCTCAGGTATTATTTAATGGATTTCATCAATCAGCACGTAGCAGCAGAATCTCACGACACTTTTAAAATCTTAATTTACTGAGTACAGTTCTGCTCAGCAGATATCTGTGCTTGTTTCATGCTCCCATATGCACATATTCACACCTGAGAAGGGACAAGTACAAACACAGCTTTAAACTACTGGCCACTGAGCAACTCTACTGAAGTACCTGAGATGTTCTTGTTTTCTTCAAATCTTTACTGCTATACTTGTGATTTCTAGTCCTTTCAGATTTGTACAAGGCTGTATTAGTAAGTCATGGAATTAATGTGACTGAAACCATACGCAAGGGGGCAGGAGGTAGAGCGGGCAGTCCATTAATCCCAGGGTTGCCGGTTTGATCCCTGGCTCCTCCTGTCTGCATGTCGAAGTGTCCTTGGGCAAGAAACCTGAGTTGCCTCCAATGGAGGACAGCACCTTGCATGGCAGCTCCGTCGCCATTGGTGTGTGTGAATGGGTGAATAGGACCAATCTGTAAAGCGCTTTGGGAACCGTTAAGGTTGAGAAAGTGCTTTAGAAGTGAAGTCCATTTACCATTTACAAGGAGGAAAATGCATCATTACATCCACACTGCTGGTGGAAAAGGTGATGCATGATTTGAAAGACTCTGTATTGAGCTGTTGCTCCTTCTTAATATCGAGAGGAGCTACAGCAGTAAGGTGGAGCACTTAGTAATGATGCCAACTGGTCGCCTCCCTTTGGAGGTAGGATCATTTGGGAGGAAACCCCGGGGCAGACAAAGCAGTTGCTGGAGGGATTACATCTCCCAGCTCACTTTTGTTGACACCATAACCTTGACTAGGACAAGACTAGAATAGAAGGATAAGACAATGCAATGATAGCGGATTACAGTATATGCACAAGTAATGTGCTCTAAAGCCCCTGAAAAAACATGGTTTCAAATCTTGAATATTTCTCTAAAGCAGTATATATTAATGACCAAATAAGCATCAATTAAAGTTGAAGTTTTCGTAAAGGTATTATCTATTTAGAGTTTAACACTCACTAACTCAACTTAAGGTAGCAATCCCACAACTGTCATCAGAATTGTATTCAAATGTAGCTAAATACTGGTTGGCTCAAGGAAGTATGTGACATCACCTTGTCCCACGTGAGCCCCGCCTCCCTCAAACCAGTGAGAAGAGCATAGAGAAAACAACACAGACAGAAATCTCAATTGAAAAAAACAAACACCTTAAACTTTGTTGTGTTCATATAAGATCCCGTCACTCATAAGATCCTGATTGAAAATAGATTTTCAGGGCCTTTAAAGAAGGTATGTTTACCCACACTTGCGTGTATGGAGGTGCTCAGTGGCCAAAGGTAGAGGACTACAGCTGAACTGAGGAAGAACCAGGTGTGGACCTGGGAAAGGGTGACGCACGATAGTTCTGAGAAAGCTCACATGCTCCGCAACCATTCCCTGGAAATGAACAGGGTAAAAAACAACACCTGGCTCAGCTGAGTAACTATTTGTTTTCAAGGCCTGACTGGATATTAGAGAAGAGACCAGTGGAAAGGACTGCATGTCTTCTGGGTTATCAGGTGGACAACTCCCATCACAGATGGCATGTTTAATTCTGCCCAACTCCTCCAAAACACTGTATACATGGAAATGTACAGCCAAACTATGAGCTGTTAATTTGGCTCAACATCTGGTTCATTCCATCAATAAAACAATACAAGGAAGATCACACAACCTAGCCGCTTGTGTAAATAAACCTCAGTAAACACTATAAATGAACCTTGTTAACCAGGGACGGCACATAACAGCGTCGTGTGCTCACACACCATCCACTTAGACCTCTTGAACAAATTGCATCTGACTGATTAATAGGACCTTGAAGGTGCCAGAACACATGTGTCCAGTGCGAGTGGCGGAGGCAGCCCCTTTTTGAGCGGTGTGTTGTTTATTTAATAAGCAGGTCGGTTGGAGCATGTCAATTATTTCTAGGCACTGGGAGGGATGGAGGGGGGGGGTGAGGACTGCTGTGGGTAAATGAAAGATGAAGCATGAGAGGAGCAATCTGAAAAAACAGTGGGTGTGTATGTCAGTTTGTGTGTGTGTGGCTACGTGATTGGTGATTGCAGAGGCCCTAATGCGTTCCAGAAGGGGAGCCATAACAAACACGAGGGAAATCAGACAGTAGAAATTACAACTCGCTCTAAACATGGCATCAAGAATATGCCGGCAGGTTTGCTGTCTGTCCTCTATCCAATTACACAGCTGAAAAATAATATTTATTTTTTCAGCCTATTCAGTACTTAACTGCATTGTGGCATCTGGTGGGTGAGAAATCACTCAGTAGTGGAATGAGACAACAGAAGGTTTAGACCGCTATCTCTGGAGCCACATGTAGCCTGCTGGCCTGAGATCAAATCCCTGCAGCACCTTTTCTCCAGTGTCTTCCGCTAAACCCTCTGCTGTAAACCATCCCACTCTTTCAATGAAGAAAAAATCCCAGTGGGTGTCGACCGCAATTCTGTTTGAAAAACCCAAACCATGCGTCATACCCGAGAGCTCATTCATTATTCAACCTTTTGCTGTGCAGTCATGTATAATTGTGTCTCAGGGTCCGACTCATCATTTATTGCTGATGATGTGCAAGTGTAAACTCAATTCCAGCCTCTCTGTCAGAACCTGCAATGCCTCTGAGGCAAAACACATGAATTGACAGGATACAACGATGCTGCTTCTGTGGGCCAGAGCCTCTGCGACGCTCACAACACAACATCAACAATGCAGCATCAAAGAGCAGCAACAGAGCACCACCCGTCTGGCCAACTGACACAGCTCAGCCCACAGATCCCACCCTGCTCCATCACACTGTTATACTCAATTAGAGCAAACATATGGAATAGAAATGCTGTCAGCCTTGCTGTTGTCCATGGGAATGGGAAAAGGTCTAGCCTATAGAGTGCTGCAGGAATTAGTCCTAAAACCCAGATATGAGTTTGCATTTTTGCAAAGTCTCAAAGTCATCGGGTTTCTTGAATGGGTTTTTGGTTAGATGCCTGAAATGAGGACTGTGGTTAACACAAGCTTTAGTGATTCTCACTTTTTATTCTACAACATAAAATATGTCAGTAAATACCCCACTCATGAATTTTGAAGCTTTTACGTGTCTTAAAAAAGGCGGTTGCTAACAAGTGGCTAAATGAGACTACAGAGGTTGTCGGGGACATTAAACGACTTCACGCCGAACACAGAAACTCATCTATTCTAACTCAAGCTTTCCCAAAGGCTTTTCTAGAAGAGGTAAACGCACAAAATCAAATTACAAGTTGGAAGATTAGTGGTGGTGATGTTGAAGTCATGCGACCGTGGTGTAGTTCGGTCATTTGTAACGTTAGCTTTTTGCTTCTGGCGATTGCATTTACGCTTCAAAAATCACAAAAGTGGTGTTCACTTGTGGAGATTCTTTCTGAACAAAACGTGAGAGTATCAAACTTTTTGTTGTTTGCCACAGAGCTTATTTTCTGCAATAATCCAAAATCCAGTGGAAAAATTATTGAAGCCATTGGCTTTTTGTTGAGGGAACCAGGACAATTCTAGCTTCCGGGTTGGCCTACAAAAATACCTGCTGCACTCTAACCTATTCACTGTGGGCGAGGCCACTGATGAGCTGGCTTATGGCTGAAAATGGTAAGAAGTGAGCTAAACAAGCTAAACATGCAACTGTCATTCTTACAAAACAACATTAAAATAAATGAATGATCTACATTTTAGTCATGCTAGCAGCATGACCCTAGTCATGTCCACAGTAAAATATCTCAACAACTGTTGGATGGATTGTCAAGCAAATCAGTTGGAGGTTTGATCTTAATGTAATGCCCAGATTTATCATGTATCACCAACAGAGGGCAAAACTTTCCATTTATCCAACGCATCCAAAAACTATGCATCATGAAGAAATTATTTGACAACTTGGGAACACAACAGTCCAAAAGTCAGAGTAGAAACTAAAACCTTTCATTTAGGACAAAAACTAAGGTAGCAATGCACAACTTTTTAAATTGAATTTTGGATTTAATTGGACTACCTGCATGTAAAAATCCAACTTGCCTTCACCAGAATTTAATGTGTAGACTTTTGATATCTGCTGAGAGTCTCTCCATCATATAATCCCAGTTTGGTTAAAGCAGCAGTACTGAGACAGTATCTTGGTCAGGGAGAGGTTGTTATAGACAGGCTGTAGTTGGGAGTTCATGGAAGGATGGATGCTGCACCCTGCACTGTCAATTACCAGCGCTCTCTTCAGCCAGAACCTTGCTTAGCAGCATCAATGTGTGGGTGTGGGTGTGGGTGTGGGTGTGCATGCGAATATGTGTGTCTTCTCCGTTAGGCCAAGTTTATATTTGTCGATTTTTTTTTTTTTTATATCTCTGCCACCATCCATCAGTCTCTCCCCCCATCAGCCGACTGGGCCACCATTTTGATTTAAGGAAAGGCCCCCCGACATAATACTCGCCTTCTTCTCTCAGAGTGGGCTGCAAATCAGACCGATAAGGCCTTAGCTTAGTATTAATGGTGCAGAAAATTAAATTAAGGCCAAAGTTGGGAAAGAAAAATGTCTAAGTGGAGAGCAGGAGGAGCAGAGGGAGGAGAATGGGGAAATGTGAGGAGAGAGAGGAGAGGAAAGGAAGTATAGCAGAAAGATGCAGGGAGGAGATAGTTATGAGAATTTGAGGAAGAGGATGCTCATAGTTAAACTGTAAGAGAATGAAGAGGGAGCGGGGGGAGAATAGAGGTAGAGAGAGGTACATAGGGAATTGGGGGGGGACAGGGTGGAAGGATGTTGGGCGGTGATATCAGGAGGAAGATGGTAATTGTCCAGCTCGACTTGATAACGAGGGCTTGATAACTATTTCATTTTCCCTCCACAAACTCATACTGTTAATGGGATTTCTGCTCTCTGCCCCTGCTGTCATAAACACATACACACACACACACACACACACACACGCGCGCAATGACAAACAAAAATGGTCTCAATTTCACACATAAACCAATTCTCACCCTCTGTCTCTCTCCAGTGAACTCTGTCTTTATTCAGATAGCCACAAAACACGGACAGAGTCAGTGATTTTATTTCGCATACCAACACACACACACACACACACACACACACACACACAAAATAAGGGAAATGGGGACATGGTGTGCAAATTTTCTTTTTTTTTTTCCCCTGATATCTTGCCAGCATTATTCTTTACTTTCATGCCAATATATCGTGTCAAAGTGAACCGAACTGAAATAGAGCTAGAGACTATGAGGTGTTACATCCTGTTATTTTGCTCGCGGCTTTTTAAATTGCACAATGTCCTCCAAAAAGGCTCAGTGCTGCTACTCAAACCATGGAATCAGACATTTATCATGAGTTCCATGGATAAGAGCGTAAGCAGATGTTCAGCAGATGTTCTGGGTGAGACAGGTGTGTGCATCGAGTGTGTGTGTGTGTGTGAGAGAGAGAAAGTGAAGAAAAAGAGAAGTGGCATGTTGCAAATGCAAAGACAAATTACAAATGCAGTCATGTAGGCGTCTGAGGGTGCGCTTGCATCAGTTCTGCACATCAACCGATCTATAACGACCTGAGCTCATGCATGCTGATGATGCCAGAATGCATGTGTGTGTATCTGAAGCCAAATGTATGTGTGTGAAATTGAGATTATTTTCATTTCAAGGGAAAGTAAATAAGAAATGTCCTGGCCCATTGCACAAAATGACTATAATCTATAACAGTGACTCAGCAGTTGCGACAGGTGATGTCTGTATCCAATCATGGAAAAGAACACTCCCCTCCCAATGAAATGTGCAAACACTCCCCATCTCATTTTTCCAGTGCAGTATGTAGTTTAAAAATAAGATCTAAGGTCCATCTTATCATTACGGATACAGAGAAAGTGCTTCATGGCTTCCTCACATCCCTTTTAGATGGCTGCAGTTCATTATGTACTGGTCTGAGTCATCTTTTAATAAATGATCTTTACCTTATTGAAGATTTAAGACAAGAGCCGCCGTACTTTTAACTAAGAACCAACAGTCAGCTTGTGTTGGTCCTGTTTTTGCCTTGTAACACCGGCACCAAGTACATTTTCGAATTGATTTTTTAATCACCTACAAGGACTCGCATGGCAGAGCTCCAGCATTTATCACTGAACTCCTCCAGCTACTGTACCTCAGGATGAATGAAGCCTTTTAGATGTATTTAGTTAACAAAAAGTCCGTAGGAGACTGAGCTGTTGCAGCTGTAGCCCCAAAACTTTAAAACAATCTACTTTAAAGATTTAAAGATTGAATCCACAGATATTTTTAAATCACACTTTGGCCTATTCTTTGACTTATTGTGTTTTGCTTTTTTTGTTTCTTTGTCATAAATAGAATTTATTTCTTTTCTAGGCATTTAAGATTTGTTTGTTTTAGCTCTCTGCCTTTTACTAACTTTACCTGTGTTTTATTAGCTTGATCTGTGATTGTTATTCATATATAGCTATTCATAAATCCATTACTAAGTTTGTGTGTAAAAACCTGAACTGAAAACTGAAACAGAAATGTCTCAGCTAGCAGAGGCTTTAGTAATATTTAGTAATATGTAAATTGGTTGCTAGGAAACACATTTAGCACCATCCAATCAAAAGCAATCAACTATGTAAACAGGAAGTCACAGTAGCAATACAAGCTGTCAATCTCTGTCAACTCAACTGCCAATCCTTTCTAAATGTAGGTATGACTTTGTTTTATTTATGTACGCACATATGGAGAAGTATGTGCATTTCAGAGTTAGTAGTATTCATGCAAACCTAACTGATGTTATTTGGTCATTCATTTCCACGTAACATGGCATAACATCTTATTTTTGTGAAATGTAATTTAAAATCTTCCCAGTCTCCATCATTATTAAACAGCGTTTTATTATATTAGTGAGCTAACATTCATTTTATCAGTTACTTCAGTGAGCTATGCAACAGTTACATCTGGCAACTACTGAGTGTAAATATTTAGTAACAACTAATCTCGATGTCAGAACTAATTTGTGTGGTGCAACCCGTTTTAATTAAGTCCTGCTTGAATCTTCACTTAGTAAACACTTGGTGCATTAAGTTTGAACTTACAAAGATCTGGCTCTGTGGACGTGTACAGACCACTTTTGACTGAGATCTCTGTGGCTTCCCAGCCCATTTTGTCACGGTTGTAAAGGCAACTTACACCTTTATTTCTCTCTTACTGCTACATGGGGTTTAATGACCTCAGCAAATTCCCAACGTAGCTCCAAGCAATGTGAACCTGCAAAGAAATTTAGTCCTTAATATAATAACTCAAAACACCTGTGTGGGTGTCGAGGGGCTCTGGAACAGTGAAATCAGTTTTCATGGTGGGAAACATAAAATGCCAAAGTGGTATTCTCTCTGCAGCTCAGTCAAGGACAGAAAGCAACCAACCAGCTCGTGTTTGTTTACTGTTTAAATGTCACCACCTGCTGCTATGCGTATGCATACACACAAACTCGCACATATACAGCCACATAGGTGTGGAAACATTATGAATACTTGGATAATTTAATACAATCCAATGTAATAACCCTGCAGTTCAGTACTTTTGTAAAGTTTACAGACTTTTTATTCACATCTACAATGATTTTTGAAGCTGTTATTTGTGGTGTTGTTTTGCAGTGCATTACTGTACATTACAAGGCATTCATGTTGTTTTTTCCGCCCCTCCTATACATTAACATTTTTGCTTCTGCTTATGTTGCAAAGATGCAAGAATGGGACCTTTCTCCCTAATTTCTTTAGCAAAATATGAATACAGACATTGACACTTACAGCCATTTTGAAACCTTGTAGTTGGCATACCAACTGTACCCAGCCTTTGGACTAGAGATGGTTAATTGTACTTTCTTGGTTGTGAGAGTCTACTGTGAGTGTGACAGAGGACAGAGGAAGGGTAACCATAGTATTCACATTGAAAGCTGATTGGAAGTACTGTTCACTGCCATAAAAGTGCTGCTACTGTGCCAAATCTGTGAAGGGAAACAAAAATGATTATAGATATTTCCATAAGGGTGCGAGAGAGCTGACAGATAAAATATGAGAATGTAAAGCTCTGGCTGAATCAATCAAAATGAAGTGCATACATTTTGATTTCCTTAACTCCTCATGCCACTGTGAAGTGTTACAGTATAGTAGAATGGCAGCAATTAGTCCCCTTTTCCTGCATTAACCCTGCAATACAACTGCAGACAAATACACTGTAAAACTATTATTTGCCCTGTCAAACCACCCAGATGACAGCTAATTCCTAGTAATTTGTAGCTCTCAAAACAGCTATTGCTATTCATATTGCTCCGTTATTTGATTGTTGTAGAAAGCTGTTTGCTAAGCCCCTTCTAAAACACACAAAGAGGATTCATTTAAATACTTTTACACCAGAGTTACCATTATTTAAGATCTGTACCATGAAAGCAGATATTTAGGCTTGCAACTAACTTTAATGTATCAATATTTTACAAATAATCCATTCATCTTTTACTCGAAAAATGTCTGAAAATTATTGAAACATGGCTTATCACAAGTTCTGAGAGTGCGAGATGACGTCTTCTCAACCAACCAACAGTGCAAAAGATAATCAATTTACAATGATATAAAACAAAAAACATCAAACCCCCACAGAAACTGGAAGAATGGGATTGCTGGGTATTTTCCCGTAAACAATTAATTGATTTTATACATATTTGTTAATTAAAATAATTTCAATTCTACAGGCAGGGCCCTCTAGGAAGCTCCAGGGCAAAAGCCGTGGGCCCCTATTGACCCACCATTCTTCCCACTCTCTGTGCATTGTTGCCTATAAGTAGTCATCAAGTACAGAGCACACAGAAGTCTGCTGTTAAGAGCATCATTATATAATACTTTATCCATAGCCCCAGAAACTAACCAGCACTCCTACACTGCAACCCAAGGTTTGCTTTGTGTCAGTTAGTTTATGATTTGATTAGACACAAATTAATAGAGAAATATGCACCATTTAACATAATATCAACTAAAATAATAAAAAGGTATTAAAACTAGATTTTGAGACAGGGCGCTTCTACAAACCAAGGCCTCAAGATGAAGGGAAAATGGAGGCACTGGCTTTTATTATTTTAATTCATATTGTGCTTCAGTCATGCATTTTCCCAAACAAATTTACAATAAATAAAATTACCACAATAGTGAACAACCAGCCTTGACTAGAGGAAGGGATGTTTGTGGATCTGCTTTTTGGTACACAAGTTTCAGTTTACACCCTCCTTTACTTTTATCAACTGTCATGGAGAAAAACTCTCCGTTTCACTCAAGCTAAACCCACCGTCACCACCACCTAAAAAAACGCTGCCCCTTCCTGAGCTTCAGAGACCGGTGTGCTGACTGATGTTGAATTAATTACCTCAGAGAGCCTCACCTACAGACATGTAAGCAACCTAATCTGAACCACAGGACATGAGCGCCTGTAAAAGCAACACCAAATGTACCTGTTGACCTGTTCTGTGGCATGCGGATACGGCAGGGATCAGGGGCTTTATTCTCAGTGTAGTTTAATTGATAGAGCACCTCTCTAACACTGCCTGGGTTAGGAGTTCAGTTTTCCTCTGTGGCCACCCACATTAAAATTATATATGCAGCTGTGTAACTGAGAGGAGCTTTGGACCAAAACAGAGACAAAAACTAAGAAAAAAAATCCCTCAAGCATCAGCGTTACAGGAAATCTAAAGAAAACAAGCTACATCCCCAGGAGTAAATTACACTGATATATATGTGTATGGAAACCTGGATTCCCTGCTGAGTTTGTAACTACACCATTGACTGAGCAGTGGTAATGGTTGGTTTATGTCCACCTGTCGGTTTGGAACAAAGTAGGCCAGTATGAGATGCTGTGTGCCATTTTATGCTACTCATTCCTGCTAACCAGGACCTAGCTCCTTGCAGTACTCATGTACTATAACCAGTGAACTACTGTAGTTAAAGTCACCTTAAAAGTCACCCAAAATCAGCATTTCATGGGTTGAAAATGGCTCACCACGCCATCTACTGTTTTCAATCAGCCCTGAACCTTGCAAGGCCAGTGCTGACATAGAGTCGACCACAGTTGTTCCCTCACTCGTTACATTTTTTAAATATGCTGGGAGAGGGGGTTCTAGCAGAATTTGAGGGTGGAGTTACACTGCAATGTCGCTGGTGACCTTTGTTGCATGTCATCAACATTAAAAGGTGATAACATGTCAATGTTGAGTTTGCAGCTAGTTGTGCTGCCCTCAGTGGAAATTAATGCAGGTTTAATCGCTTTGCCTTGCCTTTCATTTGATCAAAATGATCAATAACAAAGGACTGTTTCTTAAGTGAGGAATGCAAGTTTCCTCTTATAAGCAACTTTAATATTGAGTTACAGGGGGCCAGTTTATATAATCACATTTCACTGTAAATATCCCCAACATTCATAATAATATATATTTAATGTAGCTCTACCAGGATTTGAATTAACAGCTTGGCAATCCTGAGAAAACCACATCACAATATTTTTCTACAAATGCCTCAATAATGATAATGTGGATCATCATGTGGATATAATGACCAAGCAGTTACAGGCCTTTGCTGTTCATTTCTCTCAGCTAAAAAAGTCAAATAAGTTCAGAAAACTGTATCACATTTCTGCTTTGCAATCGCCCAAATCCCTTGCCTTTCTTCCTTCAGAGGCCTCGGAGCCCCGGAGCCAGACAGGGGACTGGCAGTCAGACTGAACCCCTGGGGAAGTCTTCACACTCAGGCAGAACTTGGCTGGGTCAACCCCTTGCCTCCACCACTATTCCCGTGAGGCCTCTGGGAGGAATGTCGCAGCTTCTAATGGGCACAGATGGCGCGGTGTCACGAGCCAAGTAACGTGTGAATATCTGGTTCCACTGTCACATTCCTTCAAAGGCACAAAGTCAACACTGCAGTGCACTGTCGCATGACAACACAAATGTTAATGCACACATGAACAGCCAAGCTGTATTCCTGGACCTGTTTTCATAATTAGACCTTGAAATCAGAGTGTAAAGTTCTTTTTTGTTCCAAAATCCAAATAATTTTGCATTCACATGAAACATAGTGGTGACCCAACTGTTTAGCTCTCCCCCTCTCCCTCCAAACATAAATATTTCACCACTGCATTTGGCATAAAAGGCACATTATAAATAGCTAAAGAAAAAGATTGACCAATAGAGAGTGGTAATGAACCATTAACCATTTTGTGGAGGGCTGAAACAGGAGGTCAAGGAGAGGAATCGCAGTATTATATTTTGGTGACACTTGAGTTTCAGCCCTTGGGGCAAAAACACCTCAAACTGTGGTCAAGACCTCAAGTATATTTGAAGCACCAAGGAAACCTGTCATCCATTTCTAGACTTCAGGGTTCAGGAAGTCTTCCTCCTTATGAAGTTGCTATGGTTGACGTGTGCTTGCGCATTCATCAGACAAAGCATTTATTTGGAGTTGTATTTGTGTCCATCTGAAGAATAAACGCCGCTTTATTATGACATTTAATTTGTCTCATTTGATCCAACATTAATATCAAGAAGATTGAAAATAGTAATTCATGTTTAAATAAATAAAACAAAGAACAATAACAGCCAAAGTCAGGACTTCAATATCCTCTGAAGTCACCTCTATTGAAGGCAGATATGGAACCAAAACTTAAACTACCCCCATGCATTGTTACTATATAGAATTCCAGTGGAAACAAGCCAAACAAAGTAATGAGTCCTGATAATATATGTAGAAGTATATATGATAAGATAGAAAGTGTGAAATGTGATCCACATCCCAGTATGTAGTAATATCTGTGAATGAGCGGTGCCATTGGTTTGTACACCTGTCAGTTTGTTAGTTCTGCATTCAAGCAAGATAGGCAAAGAAGTATAAGATGCTGTGTGTGTGTGTGTGTGTGTGTGTGTGTGTGTGTGTGTGTGTGTGTGTGTGTGTGTGTGTGTGTGTGTGTGTGTGTGTGTTTTGTGTCTGTGTGCGAATGCCGCGAACCTTTCTGTCACTCTACATCTACCTGCCTGCCAGATGCCTGCTAACAAGGACCTAGCTCCTCACAGGCTAATTCTCTACCTGCCCATCATACACAGGCGCACACACACACACACACACACACACACACACACACACACACACACACACACACGCACGCACGCACGGCATACAAACTAGGCAACAGGGCTTGGCTGCTTTCACAGACCAGTGCTGGACTGACTAATCAGTGTGACTCACACATCTTTGTGTGCCCAAGACCTGGCCTCATGCTTAATGCAATATGTCAGGAAGTACACACACACACACACACACACACACACACACGGAGGCGAAACCTACTCTGTATTCAATGTGTGTGCTTGTCTTAGTGTCACTAACGTTGTCCGTCTATGGCTCTGAATTTGTCTCTATCAATTACATACCTGAGATAAGACCATGGCAGCTCTGTGTGTTGGGTGTTGTTGTTGTGTTAGTGTGTGTGCTTAGGTGTTGTCCCTGTCAAAACAGTGTAAATGTCAGACAGCAGCTAGTATCGCCCTCTAAGAAGGAAAGACTAATCAAATAAACAGAGAGGAAAAAGAAATAGACAAAGAGAGGATAAGAAGCAAATAGACATGCAGAGGCAAAGAAAAAGAGTGGAAGTGGGGCTCCTCCAAAAGTAAATAATGCCCCTTCTTTGCTAAATAAATGCCCTTTATTAAATGACAGATAGTTAAAGCTCCATTAAGCTATATGTCTCTCAAAATGTTTACTCAAATGACTCCCTGAGGGTGAAAATAACTGCAAATCCCACTGAGAATCAACACCCCAGTCTGCAATACTGTGCAGCTTTCAGCCACTGCTCCATATTGTAGATTCCCAACAGCTCTTATGGATATCCCCATGTAAAGCCTCAATTCTACCTGCCCAGCACGAAACAGCTGAGAGGAGAGCCAAAGTAAACAAGCAACACAATGCCAGCAAATGTTGGACTTAGATTTGACAGGTGCAGAGTAAGAGGACTCCAATGGGAAGACCACTTTATATTGATTCTACCTGATGCATAAGGATGCAGGTTACAAACTAAAAATGGTGAAGGTGAATTCCTATTTAGTGATTTATCGGAAACCATAGCCTAGTTAGTAACAGTGTCATCTGTTACAAGATGCAGTCTTTTTGCAGGTATACAGGCCTTTTCTGAATCACTAAAACTTGAAAAGGGGAAATAAGTGAAGAAGAAACAAGCAAAGCTAAAAAGAAACTGACACTTAACTTCCTTTGGTCCTTATTTCATTGTGATAAATGATCAGCAACACTATCAGTGTCACAATCGGCAGCTCATTGCAAATATGGTAACACACATTTGATACGGAGGGAACTCGCTCCAGCTAGGAACCGACCTCCTCACAAATGGGTGGAGACACGGTCCTGCAAACTGTGTATTTTGACTATTTCACTTAAAACCATCTGGAACAGAGCTTAAGCCAGTTGTGTGGTTGGATTGAATCAAATGCTGGACTCAACATGAGCAAAAATAAGGACATTGAACCTGACAAATGTAAGCTACAAATGAAGAAAAAAAAATACCAACTACAAACAACTGAGTAAGCTCTTAACCACACTATGCTTCATCAGACTATTTAAAAGGGAAACTCCAGTATTTTTAAACATAGGTCCTAGTTTTACTAATTTTCGAATTGAAATGACTAATATTTAGCAAAAGGTTTGGAATTGGTCCAGTAGATCGCCTCCACCTGCATCCGCGAACGGGCTGCAATGGCTGCAAAATAATCCTTTAGGAAAATTGCGCCAGTGAAAAAATGGAAAGGATCCCTACAGTGACAGACCATTTTGTTAAAGAGTAAGATCCTTCTTGTTTAACCAGAAACAGAAAGTCTCGCTCAAAGAAAAGTCTCGCTCTGAAATCTCACGAGAGGTTGTTGCAGGAAAATGAAAGGATCTTACTTACCCAAAATTTGTAAAATTAGGGTCCAGGTATCAGAGTTTCACTTTAACGTCAAACACATTAACTAACTTGATATAAACTAATAGCACATCAAGTTCTGTTGCTGCGAGATTGATTTGATCATAGTTTACTTACCGTAGTGCCAAAAAATGTAAGGCATTAGACAAAAGTCGAGGTAAAGCTCCACCCGTCTTTGTCATATACACCACAGAGGAGCATCCAAAACCCTGTAAATTCACCATATGCCTATATTCTCCCTGTGTGTCTCACAAACACTCCACCAGATATGAAAAGATGATCCTTTTCATTGGAGGCAGATTCCCCACATTATTTTCCAAACAGCTTGTGTTTTCCGTGTCAGAGAGCTGTCAGCAGAACTGAAATAACCACACCACTGTTCCATGTCTGAAAAGTGTATTAATCTTGGAGTCTTGAAGAAATGTACTAAACCACCACCTAGTCTCAGATGAGGAGTTGATCCAAAAATCCTTCACTTGCTTGTAACACGGTGATTGAAAAAAAATATATATATATAAAACGATCAAAAATAAAATAATAGAACTGAAAACTCGACATCAGGTATTTCAGCTGTTCAACATTCTGACAGAACATGCTCTCCTTTCAAATGCCAAGTGCGGCTTCAGCAGAGCCTAAAGCTTCACTCCACTCAGTTGGTTTTCATGTGTACGTCTTTGGCAGGTACAGATGAGTTAGCAGACCAATAATAAAGTGTTTAGCGCTGAATATTTAGCAAGCCACACACTGCTGAGCACACGCTCCTGCTGAATATGAATTCAGGAGCAACAAATTTGCCATCTTGCAGTACTGAGAAAACATGTCAGTACTTGGATATTTAGTGTGTGTGTGTGTGTGTGTGTGTGTGTGACCTCATTTAGGCTGAGGCACAGTTGCTAAGAATACAGAATTTAACTTAAGTGCTTAAAGCCCCCCATCACCCATCCCTCACACACATATTCCAAGAAAGCAAAATGGCTGCATGTATAGTCCCTCAACCAAAAGACTCAACACACACACACACACACACACACACACACACACACACACACACACACACACACACTTCAGCTGCCAGCTACATCTGCCTGAGCGCGAGGGTCGCCTCAGCCAGTGTATCAGCCATAGCAATGGTTTATTTATATCTGTGACTTGGCAAGGATTCACAAAAAGATTGAACTGGAGTATACAGCCACGCAGACGCACTTATACGCAAACACACACCTATGCATGCACACACAGAGTTGCAGTGATGCAGCCAGTCACACACTCACTTGGAAACACTTAAACAAAAAAAAGCATGGATGCAAACAAAAGAAACTTGTGCATTCGTACGGCACAAAGTCGGAAACAAAGCCACAATTCCTGTCAAAAGGTATTGTTCCTGCTCATTTATCACATATATATACACCGGTCCTCTCCCTTTGTTCCCTGTCGGTTGATTGTTGGCTGTCTCTCCCTGCGTGTCGGTTTCCCTGGTTCCCAGAGTTCCTAGTGTCCGTGTTTCCTGCACTGTTTGGCCTTTTGTTTCTGTTCCATGGATCTGCATGTAGGCATTTTTTGTTATTTAATAAATCATTCATCTGCACCAGTCTGCCTGGCCCGTCTGCGTTTGGGTCCTTTCCCTGCTGCCTGGATGGCTAACCCTAGCAGAATCAACCAACAGGGAACAAACGGAGAGGACCGGTATATATAGAGAAAGGGGTTAACGAGGCAATCAGGGACAGGTGAGCAAAAGAACACAGGAGTGGAAAATCAGACACGAGGACAGGAACAAGACAGACCAGACAGAAAGGATTTCAAAATAAAACAGGAAATAAACAACATGCAAGAGACAAGACCTGGGAATACCAAATAAAACTGGGCACAAGACCAAACACACACAGTGTCCATGTGGGATCATGACAAATAGTTTGAAGAGTTCGATAATAGATTTTTAGATAGATAGAATTTAATTTATGGGGAAATAAAGGAAACTAATGGCTGCCTGGATCCCTGGGAAAAATACATCCAATATTCTAAAATCATAGCAGCAGCACATATAGATATATACAAAACATTTAACTAAAATAGACAAAATATGAAGAGAGTAATCAAGAATCAGCAGAGCAGATGTGATCAGAAAGTAATTAAAAATAAGATCAAATTGTTAAAATAACAGCAGTAAATATACCATACAGTACAAATTCAACAATGGCCAGCAAATGTATAGTGTACATACATTTATAGTTACTGTAAAGAGCTAAAACTTGCAAACACACTTTAATTATCAGAGTATGTCAGAGTAGCAGTTTGTAAAGCAGGCTTCCATGCCTTAGCTGTTCACGCTCTGACTGGCCACATCTGTGGCTGCGCGTCTCGCGGCCGAGAGCTCGTCGCTGGGTTTCAGCACCAAGGACAGATGTCTGCAAAGCTGAGCTCATCTGGCCGTGAAGATTTTCAGCACCTCAGACAGAGGCACATTCACACTCAGCTGTGAACGCTCCAGTTCGCTGGGAAACTTTTCAGAACACCCCCTTCATTTATTCACACTCTCTTCCAACTTAGTCTTTCGTTTTTTTTCTTTAGGGTCTTGGGCAGCTAAAGCCTATTTGGTGAAATGCAGAGAGACATTTTGGACAGGGCATCAGTCCATCACAGTGCTAACACAGACATTCACAATCATCCCTGTGGGCAGTTAGAAGTCCACTTGAGCTGGAGTGTGTTTGGACTGTGGGTGGAAACCAGGGCATCTATGAGCACAACATACTGACTCCACATAGAGGCCTGGAAATTGGACCTGTGCTGACTGCTTATTGGGTAGTCACAGGCCAAAAACGGTCTCATATAATCTGTTTTTTTGGGTCTAAAACTGGGATTTATCCTCACAAAAAAACTAGAAATTATATACATTACAGACAGTGTTTTGTTAGTTCTAGAGCAAATTCCTAACCAAAATCCAGACTTTCTGTAAACTAGCCACAGCCAGCCAGGCTGACATGTCTCTGGTATAAAACATTCATTAAAATGTGGATACAAAAGACACTTAACCTCTAGTTAAGTCCCTTGTTTTCAAAGATGACAAAAGAAAGACTTAAAAGACAAAGAAACTGTTACTATTAAACCGTCTGCTCAGAGATACACTTCAAATAACAGTAAAGGCTTACACCTGTAGACAGAGCTCAACAGTAAGCCCTGGGCACTTTCTTCCTTTTTTCTCTCTCTAGCTACGTGGTGTTCAGAGCACACGCCTGCTGACTGGTTCCAACCTGCCTTGATCCTTGTTCAGCACCACGGACAGCTCAGAAAAAAGTATAATAAACTCCACTAGCCTCTGGGTGTTTCAACACGATTCAGTCCTTCACTCATCTGCAGCATAACAAACACATCTGGCCCTGTCTTCTTCCTATGAAGAACCCTTTACAGAGCCCTTGGTGTTGTGGTCTTCTTTTTGTGTTTCAGGGTTTAAAAAAGGAGTAAAAGTCTTGAAATTAGACCAACCCTGACTAATTTAACTGACCAAAAAGAAGGAAAGAAAAACAATTAAAAAGAAAAATCTGTTTTCTCTAATAATCCAAGCCTTTCGTCACCCGCCTAATGATGGCTTTAAAATTGTATTTGCCCTGTTTGTTGTTCTTGCGTTTTGTTGTTTTTCTTCCATCCTCTTTTGTGTTTTGATGTCATCTGGTTTCTGTCACCGGTTTACTTGTGTTTCCGTTCTTCCTTTTGATTGTTTGCTTTGTTTCTTGTTCAGATATTGGAGCACAATGTTTTTGCAGCCCCTCAGGGTCTCTCTTCAGCTTTGTACACACTGCACCTGTTGGACTGCTTATCAAAGATAGCAATGACCACGCTCGGTATCTGAAAAATTCAGGTCCTGGGTGAACTACAGAGTGGAAACCCTAAAAACACTTTAAACAAGACTAAGACTCTACAGCCGTGCTAGTGGCTCTGTGAGGCTGTACTTGAGCTAAATGCTAACATCAGCATGCTAACATGCACAGAATAACAGTGTTAAAATGCTGATGTTTAGTAGTTATAATGTTTTCAAAGTTCACGATCTTAGTTTAGAAAGTTAGTATGCTAACATTTGCTAATTAGCGCTAAACACAAAGTATAGCTGAGGCTGATGGGTCATTAGTTTTGCAGTTATTTATTTAGTCATAAACCAAAGTATTGAACAAATTAAAACTTTGACCTGATGATGGCCCTAAATGAAAAGTCAGAGAATGACCAAAGTCATTAGGATTCATCCTCTGGGGACCATGAATGATGGACAGATTGACACAGAGCCATGGTACTAGCATAGCTAAAAAGTAATTGTATTGACTCACTTTAGCAGATTAGTGACATACAGCACAATATATCAATATTTACATGGTTAGCAATCTGAGATCAACAATATTTCACAAATATGAATCCTAGACTCTAACACACTACATGGTATAATGTATGCAGACTGTCAATGGTGACCTGCCTTGATTTTTGCTGTCTGTGATTTTCAAAAATAATACCTAAATCTAAATTATTATCAGTTGTGAAGAGCACTCTTGGCTTAAGATGCATCTCTTTTCTCTATGAGAGCTGCTAAGAAATCACAAAGATGGAGGTTAAGTTCTCATATTCTCAGAATATTTATCAAATCTGTCTCCTTGAACCAAATTTTCAACCACCTAGTCTGCCTCAAATTCCCACAGTTATTTAAAAGTATCAGGTTCATGAGGTGAACACAGACAATAAAACTCTGCTGTCAGCAGCTGTTTATTGAGATCTTTGTGATAATGTAATGTTCTTTATTGTAGCGTTCACCTATATTGAAAACGCAGGTGAAGGTAGTATATTAGTATATTAGTCTAAAGTAAGTGTTACTATGGAAACAGATATAATATATAGCCACTGTGAGATCACAGGAGTGAAGTGACTCAAGTTACCCTATTCTACTAATTTTACTTTATTCAGCTCTGGTGTGTAGTACGCACATGTGTATTCACTTGCATTCATAATTTTAGCATCAGCTTAGTCATGTGACTGAGTACGTAACCTTGAAGTTCCTCACACAGTTTGTATTTCTCTTCAGGTTTTACATTTTGTTCAGGATTTAAACCAAAACTAATGCCCAAAGTGGCTGATGAGAACTTGGTCTCTCTCACTATATGTCATGATCCTATAAGGACTCTTGTTTGGACTCTGTTTCCTGTTTTATTTTGTAATCCTTTCTGTCTTGTTCCTGTCCTCATGTCTCATTTCCCGCTCTTTTGATTAATTTCACCTGTGTCTTGTTTCTCACCTGTTTCTGTTTCCCTCATTGGCCACTCCCCTATTTATACCAGTGCTCTTCCTTTGTTCTCTTGTTAGTTCATTGTTGTTGGTTGTCTCTCCTTGTCGCGTTCCCTGGTTTCCCTAGTTTCTGAAGTTTCTGCTTGTAAGTTTTTTCTTAATTAAATCATTCATCTGCACCAGTCTGCCTGTCCCGTCTGCATTTGGGTCCTTCCCCTGCTGTCTAGATGGCATATCCTGACACTATAAATGTTGGATGATGTTCAGCCTACACAGACCACTGGTGTCAGGGATGATTACCACTTGGCATCTCCTCAGACTCACTGATGGACTATGATAGACTATTTTGCCCACTGCTCAGCTAAATCACTGATTGGCACCTGGAGGAACAAGATGTGGTAGAATATCACTTCCTAAAAGGAGCCAGTTTGCTGATTGCCAAGAACTGTGAAGCCTTTTCCAGATTACAGGCTACTGTGGATGTTAGCAAACAAAGAGTGGGATACGGCTGAATGAACTGTAATCAGGAAAATTATTCTGTGTGTGTGTGTGCGCGTGTGCTCACACATATGCCCTACACTGGAGTTTGAATTCAACAAACATTAGAGGCAGAGCTTGTCTGGAGGCAGAGATAAGCCCGCTGAGTTAAACCTCAGTGGGTGGAGCCAAACAACAGCTTCTCTGGTTGTGTACACTGCAGTCCAGTGAGCAGAATGGGCAGAGAGAGGGCATAGCTAAAGAGTTAAGGGTTAAGTTTATTACATCAAGTGTTTCTCACCAAAATTTTGCATTGCGTGTATCCTCGAGGCCCAACAATTGCGTTGAATGCATTTCCTTCCTCATAAAACATTTTCAAAGCCAGTGTAAACACTCAGCCAACCCTCCCTGAATAGATAAAGGGTGATAAAAGCTAGAGCAGTTACTGCCTTAAAGTTTTGCTATCTGACCAGGTTTCAGGTCAGGCTTGTGCAGCTTCAGGCTCAGGTCTGAGTCAGGTCTGGGTATTTTCAAATGCAATTTATTAAGAAATGTCTCCCTCTTGCTGACTCTCTTTTTCTGTGGCTGCAGTAATGATCTGCATCTGTTTGTAAAATATGTTGTGCCCAGCAGGAAAAGAGAAAAAAAAGACATAGCCCACATGTTGCATTAGGTAGGATGGTAAGCTCCAGGTCAGTAATCAGTAAAATAAGGCAAATCCCCAGTGATTTAAGGAGGACTTCAATATTGTGCATTCCGACCTTGTATAACCTGTGATGGTATCTATAACTTTAGTGTTTATCAAGTTCAACTGGAAAACAGATTTAGAGTTTACCAGCCACATTCATGGGTCCAATATTGGGAAAAGGCAAATTCAAACTTGATACTGACCAACAGCTGAGGCTGTTTTTTTTTTTATTATGAGGTCATGTAGTGCCATGTGCTGGGAAATTGTTTGTTGTTACTGTCCCTAAACATGTAACAGAAATAGCTTATTGACTATTTGTGCTGGTGGGCATTGGTACCTTATTCTTTGTAGTCCTAATAAACATTATGGCCGTTCTCTTATTTTTTTTTTTCTAAGAAAACCTTTCTGTGTCCAAATACAGCAAAATTCCTTTCTCTTTAAAAATTGAATCACTAAAGTATAACGTTGCTTCAGGTCTGAGGGTGGGCCAGGTATGGTCCATGTTTGGGCCTCAGTGTCACGTCCGTACAGACCTTTACCCAGGGGTGTATCTGGGGCCATCTGGGGTTGAGGTTAGGGTGTGTGCTTGAATTATGTTTGGGTGAATTTTTGGGTGAGTTCTCTATGACACCAGTGTTTAATTGCTACTTTACTTTTTGATTCTGTTTTTACATTTTAATTTGGCTGCTGTAATGTTTGGCACTTTGTGTTGTACAAATAAAATAAACCAGCAGCCTGATGACAGCAGACTGAATTGAAACACTTCACAACCATTTAGAGAATATCAGGTGTTTTGACCATGAAGCCCAATGTCCAGGACTATTTTTTCATTATTCTTTGTTTTTTTTTTAGATCCAGAATCCGGGGCTATAAACATTTGGGGCTGTAGCCTCGGACACCCAGGTCTAACGACGTCGCTGCCTCTTACATCCGGTGGCAGTCATGTCTATCACGGTCCCAGCATGGTTTCACACTATGACTGTTAACTGTTGGTGAATGTGTGAACACTGCAACAAAGGGTCACAGTGGCAGCCCATAGTGCAGAGGACCGTTGCTGCTTTCTAAGCTTTGGCGAGGAAATCTGTGGGCAAAAGGCGGACAACCAGGCACCACGTCGAGCCTAACTGCCACAGCGGCAGTCCAAAGCGCTAAAGCAATCGGCCTGGCTGCGAAACTGGAGAAAAGCCGCTGAAACAAGGCACCATTTTGTGTTTATCAAAGCAGTTGTTTATTCAGTACTGAGCTAATTCATCTCACAGCTAGCAAACTGAGAAAATGGTAAAAATCCATACACAACCTCACAACATGGCATTAGGAGATCCATATCAAAGCTGACATGGAAAAATCTAATGGATTTTACAATTTCAGTGTTTTTCTTTGGTGAATTAAAACTTTGCACAGTTTATTTAGTACAAGGAGCCTTGTGCCAGTGATGCTACTCAGAGTAATTTTAAAAAGTAAGTGGAAAATAAAAACAGTTTTCACTATGTCTGGAAAAATAAATCGTATTAAAGAAAACAGAGTAATTTGCAAATGATGTACACATTTTAATATGATTTCCACTTCTATTAGTTCATTCAGCATCTGTTTTTGTAAGACTGTCAGTTCTAACTCCCATATTATTGTAACTTTTTCTCCCCACAGTCTAAATACTGTACAGTATAATGCTGAGTAAGTGGTCAGATCTCTCTTAAAAATATGTTTTTATTCTCTCTGAAACTGATTAACAAAATAAAATCATTTCCACATCTTTCTTCAGCTTTGACTACCAGGGGGACACGACGCAAAAACTCTTCAAGTAATTTTTGACAAACATTGAGCTGTGAATGTCTCATTTCTTTTAAAATATGAAAGAAATGCTCCAGTGCTGTAAGAATATTTTAATGTTTTCAATACAGCATCAGTGCCTTTTAAAATAAGACAGAATAAACATAACAATCACAAAAATATACACGATTGAAGTATTTGTATTGAAAACAGGTTTAGGTTATATCACATTAGGTCCACTTGACAGCTGTTTTTGTGCAAAGCGACTTACATTTCTTTCCCCCTTATACATGAGGAGCAATTATGAGTTCAGTGTCTTGCTCGAGGACACGTCGATATGTGGGGGATTAAACCGCCAACCCAACAATTAATGGCTGACCCTCTCTACCAACTGAGCTACAGCAAGATGTTCACTTTTTTAGGAAAGGAGGACTTTTAGGACTTAATAATGAACAAAAATGATTTGTTAATATAAAAAAATAGGTTAAAACAGGAAAGCTGTTTTGAAAAGCTACAATGAGTATATTATATATTTAAATACATTCCACTACCCTTTTTATGTAAATACTTGTTTTACTTTAATCATGTTAAGATTCAAAGAACATTCTCAACTCATCTTTAGCTCTCACACATCAGCTTGCTGCTTGATAATTTCACTATAAAAAGCAGTTTTCATTCTCATGTGTCAGTTCCCAGTGGAGGACAGACTTCAGCTTATTTTTGGATGATGGATTTGGCTTTTAAGTAAATGACAGGAGACTGTTTTGGTCTGATAAACACTCCGCACTCACTCTTGACAAGTAGGTGGAATGAAAGCGAGGCTCCACACCTTTCAAATTGGAGAAAAAAAAAACAACGTGAAGACAAAAGCAGACAGCTAAAAATGGGGTTTTAAAGAAATAGATTAATTGTGTGCTCGTAACAGAAAATGTCGCATGAAACAGTTGAGGTCGCAGGAATCTGTGCCGATGAGTTTGATGACTGTCCTGCTGAGTCAGCAGACACACACAAATACAAGAAACTCTAAATTGCACACACAGGTTGTTAGACGATAGACACACTGAATATATACAGACGCTACACACACACACACACACACACACACAGGCTGCAGCACACAGTGGCAAAGCTGCCATTCAACATTTACTACCTAGACAAATAAAATAACAAACTGTCTCTCCCTTTCTCACACACACACACTCACACACAATACTTAAACAAGCAAACATAACACACACACACAGAGTCAATACTGGGGCCATTGTATTTTTAACTACACTGTCATGGCTGGAGCCTGTCCCTCTTTTAAACAATCTCTCTCACTCACTCACTCACTCACTCACTCACTCACTCACTCACTCACTCACTCACTCACTCTCTCACACACACACACACATAGTGTCAATAACCCTAACTGTCTGCCTCACTAAAGCTGTCACTAAGCCTCCGACCTCCTCCTGTCATGAATACACACTGTCACCCTCCACCTCTTATGCACATGCACGCACGCACACACACACACACACATTCACCTTCTCTCCTCCCTCTCCCTGTCCATCTATCCATCCATTGTGATCTGTCATTTATGTCAATCATCCACTAAATTCTTCTCATCCTCACTTTCCTCTGTCACTCTCAGCTTTACTGTATACACAGCATCTCTTACTTTCTCTCTCAGCCACTCTTTATCTCCCTTATTTCACCATTCAGTCAACTCTCTCACTCTCTGCTTACAGCTGAATGCCTGAATGGGAAAGAAATAGGGTCTGCAGCAAAGACGAGTGCTGCAGAGATTCCATAAAGTCACAGTCTTCTACAAGATGTTTCTTGCAATTTGCAAGAATATTTATACTATATATATACAGCCATTTCCACCTCCTCCCAAAGATGGTCAAAAGTGGTCAAGGACCAGGACTGTGCAGGCAACTGGGCCAATGAAACTTTCTGTGAAGGTCTTTGTAGTATGGTGCATTATCATGCTGGAAGTGTCCAGCCAAGTCTGGATAAACTGTACCCAATTTAATCTGCATCATACACTGTGTATAAAGATGGATGACATGACAGCTCCCCAAAAGTGAAGCCAAAACATCTCGATCGCCCCCTGGTGGCTGGCAGCAATATAGGTCATAAACCCCACCTCCTCTATGTTAGTGGATGGGACAACTAAAAAATCAAACGCATCAAATTAATTTTTCCCAAAGATGGTTTCTGTCATTTTAGGTAGTTCTTATCACGCTGATGTTTGTTCAAGTGTTCATTTTTCTGATAAGTTTGGTTTCAATTAGTTATTTGATGCTATAAAAAGGGGGTGTGACATCATGATTGACAACTGTGATTTGCTTGCGATTAGTTCAGGCAGATGTGTGGGCCGGACCCCGATACCACGGCTCCACCACAGATCACTACTGCTCAGACTCTGGCTCCAAATGACGTCACCACCATCTTTATATACTGTCTGTGGTCTGCATATGCCATGCAATTGAAACATTCTTTCACTGCATATCAGGGACCCAGAAGACGGGGGTATGCTGAAAATGAACAAGCTCGTATTATGTGTCATCTGACCAGGCCGGTAGGCAAAAGTGCCACTCAAATTCCCCACACCATCACAATCCCACTGACCTGTAGTGTTGATGCCAAATCTGGAGTTTTGATGCCCAGTGCAGACTCACATTCTTGATCTTTGCTTGACAAGAGCAGCTTTAGCTGTTGTAGCCCATTCAAGACGAAGTAATTTGAAATTCTGCACACTAATGCTGAATTTGGAGGTGATTTGCCTAGTTGTGTCCCCTTTCTAAACGATAAAATGTTCTCAGAAATGTTTTTCCCTAGGTCTAATGTTCAATGTAAGTTTCCTTGGGTCAATATGTTGAAATCACCCAACTACAGCTTAAAGCCTGCTGATGTTATACTGTACTCCTTGAAACCTACACCCTCAAATTTGCAGGCAAGACAGTTTTCTTGACTTTAGACATTGATACCTCCACAGTGGCTGAACTGATTTTAATCATTCAAACAGCATTTGAAACGTCAATCTCCCTTCATTCTTTTGCAAAGATAGCCCTTACCAATCTCTTACAACGTTAGTTTATATCAAGAGACACACATACTCATAGGACCCTGGGAACATATGGATGATCACCCAGGACTCACCAACATTAGATCTTTTACCTCTTTAATCCCTTTGGGTGCTGTCAGTATAAAGCAACACGGTTCTGTCAGGGCCTTTCTGGATTTTCTAGATAATGAAGTCTTCAAACTTCAAGCTGCTCCCTTCCTGGTCAGCAGGGTGTGAGAACACTCTTTAATTTGTTTTTTTTAGCCGCACTCTTAAAGGCTTACACTTTTGCACTGCACCTCTCAGAAATTATTCCTTAATCAAACAGTGCTGTGATATATTTTCTTTAGATTTCCTGTTGTTTCACTTTCTTTGGTCTGTTCAACCACAATCACACAGTAAGAAGCTCTTGCTGTTCATGCTAAAACTCCAGTTTTTCTATTTAATCAAATCAGCATTTTTAGAACATCAAATGCTAAAAATACATTTCTTGATTAGGGTACCCACTGCATCCCCACTGTGTTACATCAATCAGTAATATTGTACAGTAACACTGAAATTCATTTCTATGAAAATTGCAGGTTATTTATTACTTTCAGATTGTATATGACATCAGGCGCCAACGTGAGCACCTTCATGGTAACAACTGAGCTAGTCAACCACGGGGATTATCTGGCTCTGCAGAGAATATAAACATTTAGGGCCTCAACCTCTAAAAGGCAATTTCATCGCTAAGCCAATCTTTGTCTGCTGAATTATAATGGCGGAGATGTTTCTGCAGCTGAGATGCATCAAAAAACATGTTCAGACCGGCTGAGACACCTGCTGAACTGAGGTGAAGCCATGTACAGATCAGAGGGATAAATGACTTCAGTAATTCATGGCTGCTCACACACACACAGAAATAGATTAGAAAAGAAAAACACAGAGAGACGATTTTGATGTATATTTGGGTTTTAGTGTTTGTTGAGCAGAGGTTTAGGCTCTTTTCCCACCATCATCAACTTCCTGCTTAGAAATTAGCCTACTGAGTCTCAGTAGGGTTACACACAGAGAGAGAGAGAGAGAGAGAGAGAGAGAATTAGTTCTAGTACCAGGTCGATTGTACCTGGGAGCTTTGAATTTACCACAAAAAAGAGCAGGCTCATCTGGGAAATTGAGGAAGATCACATACTTACAGTACATAAAGGGAGTCATTCGCTCATGTTCACACACACACAGTCATACACACATGTAAACACAGTTCCATTCGCACCCCATAGCTTTCTTCTCCAGCTAAAAGGCAAAGCGAAAGCATTTCTGGAACCCTTCATGCTTTAGCCCTGAGCTACCTGGTGAGTGAATTAAACCGCAGAGAGAGAAGGTGAGATGTGAATTACACAGCATCACCTGTCAAGGTCACTTAAACTCAGCAGCTAACTGCTTTGCAAAGAGTGTATTTTTCTACGAAAGACCTTTTTTTTTTTTATGAATTCTCTCTCTGCTTTACTGAGACCTGTCATAGTACCTTTGTGTGTGTGTGTGTGTGTGTGTGTGTGTGTGTGTGTGTGTGTGTGTGTGTGAGAGAGAGAGAGAGAGAGTGTGACTGCTTGCTATTTAAAGCTACCTCTGCTGTGGCTGCTGTATGTGGAGCTAAAAAAATAAGTCCCTCAGGCAAAGAGTCATTTTAATTAATTTGAATTTTAAAATGCTCGAATCTCATTTTCTTTAAGTTTAATTCAGTTTCAAACAGTCAGCAAACAATGATATTTTAGACTAGGTGAGCTTCCTACTTTGTGGCAAGAGTAGGGAAGGTCCTTTCCTGTTTTAAAATGAAAATGCCCCGTGCATAAAGCCAGGTCCAGCCTGCATAGAGCCCTGACCTCAACCTTATTCAATACCTTTGGGATGAAGTGACTGAACTGACTGAACTGACAACTGTGAGCCAGGCCTTATCACCCAACATCAGTGCCTGATCTCTTGAATGTTCTTGTTGCTCAATGGGAGCAGATCCTGGCAGTTACAAAATCTTGTGGGAAGCCTTCCCAGAAGAGTGGAGGCTGTTATAATATATTAATCATAGTACATTAATGCCTATCGTTTTGGAATGAATGTATGGGTGTAATGTTTAGGCGTCCACATACATTTGACCATGTTTACCCTTATCTTTACCCACCTCATCTATGTGTACATTTCCTGGAATGACTTTCAGTTACCTTCACAGTGTATTGGTGAGCCTGTTGTTTTCAATTCAACAAAATAAATCTAACTAGCTAATTAACCAACAAGCTAAATCATTTGTAAATAGAAGGACATTACTGTGATCACAGTATCAAACATAGCATGTTGAGTCTACTGTTACTGCAGATATCTACCTTCTCTATTATAGACTTCTTTCTGTATGATTGTCGAACTCACTGGAAAATAGCAGCTGTTGAGAAAAGCCCTTTGCTCTTAGATTCTGACACCAAAACCTGACATTTACTGTTGAAGGTTTTAGGCAGTTGAAAGAAAATCTGCTCTGTAACTCAGCTGTAGCTGCAATGGAAGTTAAACAACCATTCAAACAGCTAATACGCATTATAATTGAAAACAGTAGACCAACACAGACAGATGGTAAGGCCACATAATCAATTCAAAGAGTTAACAAATTGTTTCCATAAATCATGCATTAGCAACAGAGGAAGGGCACAATAGCACATCAGACACAAAGCTGCACATTGGTGGATTTTCAACCACAGTACACATTGCATTGTACAGTATGCTTTGTAATAATGCTGCTGTTTTGCACATCCAGGAATGTTCTTTCTACCTCAAGCTCAGCTCTAATCATCTCAACAAAGGTAATGGTTAGTCCATTTAGTCTCTACAGAGCCATGCAGCTCAACAAATAATTTTCATTAAGCTTTGATTTTGGCAAGGATTGCTCTGCAGTGCAATTTTTCTGCAGGGAATTTCCAGATTCCAAACCATTGTTTGCCAACGTGTCTGCTAACTTTACTCATGACAAACTATCTCAATGTTAACAAACTCTGGATTAAGCCCCTCAGATGTTATGAGAGGCTTTATCACTTGATGTAATAAATTGTACCTTGAAATGGTATAACATACACACACTAGTTTTTGTCACAAGGCACTATATATACTTACAAGGACATACAATATTCATTGTGAAGACTTGAATTCATTTCCTGTAGGCTTATCCTAACCTTAACCATAACCCCTACATGTCTAACCCAACCCTTTTACTAACATCGACCTAAGCATTATGCTAGCTTGAACCAAAAACCAAATATTAAACTTAACCCAATTAATGGTTAACCTTGTGGGGATTAGACTGTTGTCCCCATATGGGTGATGAGTTCCTTCAGTGTGAGTGTGTGAACACTTAATGTCCTCATAAAGTGATTAGTACAACATATAAATGTAGGTTATCTCTGTCTGTCTTCTATTACCATAACAATGCTCATAATTACACAGCCCTAAATTTGCCACTAACCCAACCCTTTTACTAACTTCAACCTAGCATAATGCTAGCTTTAACCCAAAACCAAGTTATAAACTTAAATTGAATGGTTTAACTTGTGGGGATTAGACTGTTGTCCCCAGATGGGTGATGAGTCCCTACAATGAGAGTGTGCGAACATATCAATGTCACGTTATCTCTGTCTGTCTTCTATTACCATAACGATGCTCATAATTACACAGGCCCAAATTTGCCACAGGTACTATCAGAACAACAGGGCAATGCAGACGCATCACCACATGTAGATACTACTTTCCGCTCATTGACACTAATCATGAGACTGAGGACTGTATTGAATTTGAATTTCATCTGTAAAATATATCTTGAATGATCCACTCTTAGTATAGGAACACAGGGTCTATGAGGCCACGGGGCCCTAGTAGAGCAGCATGTTTCTATCCATAATCACACCCAGTATGTTCAGAAGATGCAAGACATCAACACCCTAAATAATTTGGATAGAATATACCACAACAAGTTCAGTGGCTTGCCAGAAAATGTCCAATTCCGGCTTACATGGTTCTTAGATTTGATAAAATGAAAGTTTAATGATCCCTTTTGGGAAATTGGGCCACTGCTGCAGCAAAGAAATCTAATGCAGATAGGGACACGGTAAATTGAGATCATAGTAAGTAGCCCAATGAAAAATGTAATACAATACAATGAAATTAAGATGCACAACTCATATAGGCTTCTCACCTGCTTCCAATCTCATGTCTAATGCCTGAGGTAGTCATGATCCGTTTACTGCCCTCACACATAAATAGCTTCAAATGTTGACACATCGCTCGCTACAGTAGATATGAGAAAGATAAGACGCTCCTTTTGATTTTTGAAGTGTTCGACAGGTAATTAGTTACAATCTTTTCCAGGTCTCCCTGCAGGCTTAGCCGTATCTGTCTAAATTAGAGTGAGGAGCAGTAAAGGAAATGATTCCTGAGTTATCGTCACACAGAGCTGAACAGTAGTAGACACTTCATTTGCAAGATAAGGTTAGTCTTCCGTAGCCGGACCTTTCTGCTCACTTCGTTTTAGCACTGTGACAGCAGAGGAGAAAAAAACTGATCGAAATGGAAAAGTCAGGAAAAAAGTAAAGAGAAAATGTATTATTTTTCAACCAGAAGTACTTGTGTGTGTGTGTGTTGCATATATAATCACAGGTTATTGTTTTATGTGACTGTTACCTAGAACTCGAACACCTTTGAACCCAATTAGCACAAATGAAGTGAAAATGTAAGGACAAAATAATGTGTGATATAAAAAGAAATGGAATGAAAACTAATCATCCAGCAGCAGCTGTATAGTCCAAATGTAAATTGGTATTTTCCTGTGAATCATCCAATCACCGTAAACTAAGATCAGACAGTTCAAGTAAAGGCCAATCATGTTTCACTCTCCACTAGCTCTTCTGTGGAAAGCTTAAATCGTTTTTCTCTGTAAAACATCTACTGAGCCAGACTAAGATCAGATAAATAAAGCACGGCTCGTGTTCTTCAGTTATTCAAAATGTAATTACCCAGTACTGTATCTGCTCAGGTCTGCCTGCAGGCGAGTATCTGTCTGAATGAGAGGAATGAATAGCAAATGAAATGTTATGTAGTTGTTCACACCAAAGAGCAAAGCTTTTATCAAAGTTTTCAGTGTGTAGACATGAACTCTTGATGTATGCATGCACATATACATACGTATATAAAAGCTAATTGTCATGCATTTTTTCAAAAGGATACATTGAATTACTGACTGACAAAATTGTACTGTCACATGTGTACAGCCTGGATTTTCTGAACATTCAAAATATTGATTTAAAATGTTTTAAAGCGGAAAAAAAAGAGCAGAAATAGAAGAAAGAAAACAGAAAATACAACATGTGCATGTGAGATAACAAACCCTGAGGGGTTTCTAAAAACATCTCACCCCAAAAGAGAAGAGTAAAATCTACATGACAAAGAAAAGCATAAGTGAATTAGTCAATATAAACAAAATAACATGAAAAATTAATGGTACAACAACAAAATGCACAATTAGGAGGGGTAATAAAATGAACTAAAATAGACCTGATTTAATCTAAATAAGAGCTAGAAAAACAAAGTGAAGAAGCCTTATGGAAAACAGAGCTGTCACTGTAGAAGCAGGAGCTGAAGTAGTAGTTGTAGTGGTAGTCACAGTAGGAACAGATGTTATTTAGAAGTAGAAGCAACTCTGGGATCAGAATGCGATCGGATCAGCCAGACCACATTTGGAGGTGATCAGGCTCACACTGTGATTGGATCTCAGCCAGATGTAAATGCAATCTGTACAGCGTGACCACATTGTTAAGGAAAATATTAGCCCAGCAAATGACTAATTTGAGTGTTTTCTGCTTATATTTAATGTCTGGCTAAATTTAGGCAATTAAACTACCTGGTTATGGTTAGAAAAATAACGTTTTTTTTCTTTACACGAAGCAAACGTGGACTGTCGGTGAGATGGAAAGCAAACTGGTGATGAAGTTATACACTTCGTAGCAATGTCACACTTCTGTCTTAGAGGAAAGCATGTAACATGGCAGGAAAACCTAAACACTGAACGTTTGAATAAATGACCAAGGCTGCTGTGTTTTTGTGTTAGGACAGTCTCACATTCTTCTCAGACGTGACATATTTGCTCTTAATGCTAAAGTATTTATCCAGGATATGTCTTAAAGGGACACTAACATGCTTCAGTTGTTTGTCCAAAGTGCTCCTCTGATTGGCCAATAGGCCTCTGATTGGCCCATTTGCTCCTGTGGTTAGCTCAACTATCATTCCTTTGTCCTTTGAACAAAAATGCCACTCACTCCAAGCTTGTGTGCAGAATTGGTTCTGATTTTTTATTCTCACCCTTCCACTTAGATAATCTCCGCACGTCATTGTTTTGAAGTAAATACAAATCATTGGTGATCTACAAGCATTGCAGATAATTTTATTATTGTGTAAGCTTATCTCCACCCATTCAATCAGACAAGACCAAAAGAGTAAGAAGGCATGTTTTTTTGTGCATTTGCTTCTATGAAAAGAGACCAGGGAGATGTACGAGAGACATGGCAAAGGAGCCGTGCTGGAGCAGCTCTCATAGGTGTGAGAAAACAGATTTAAAATTTCTGGTGAGACTCTGTTAGAGCATCACATTTGCCGCATTGTGACAGCAAGAGCCACTCCACAGTACATCATCGCTCCTGAGTCTGAGGCATTTGATAAACACCGGCCTCACTGTGTGGCACACACTAATGCACCACTTCAACTTGAATTTTTTAAGATCTCAGGTGTGGAAAAGCACACTTTCATGCAAGCTGTAGCACCGCAGACGCACTGAAAGTTGTCCTCTACATATTTAAACATCCAAGCTGCTGCCCCGCTGAGTTTAACTGAACACAGGGATAAAGGTGGAAGAGTATGGAGATAAAAGGAAAAAAGTAATGTGATCTTCTTTGTTTGGTAGACAGTGATTCATGCCGCTTTCCAGTGGAGCATTTGGAGATTTTCTGGCATATGAAGTTCTGAGGGCACACTGGGCAAAATGCTCCTCTAAAGAAATGCTCTGCTTTCTGCTTTGTAACTATTGTTGCTTGCTTTGTTGATCCACTGAGCTGCTTTGGCTGCAGCTTCAAAAAGGATTGTTTGGGGAAAATCTAGTTTTGCTCTCTTGTCAGGCAGCAGAAATTAACTAGCTGGTTTAGAGACCTGAAATTTCTGTTGAAGATACTTTGTCAAATTTGAAGGATATGTGCAGTGAAATGCATGAGTAGGTACTTCTGTACAAATTCAGCATTGTTGAAGCATTTACATGTATGAAAACCTGAGCTCTACCTCTGCAGCTGTCTTGATCTATCTAAATTAGTTAGTTCCATATTCATTCCTCCTCTCTGCTGCCCTGCTAAGTTTAAGAAAACACAGAAAATCATAGAAAGAATCTACAAAAAAAGAGAAGTGGCCTATGCTTGGCAGAGAATGATTCATACCACTTCAGATGAGCCTGGAAGCTTTTGAAATGCAAACTTTGTGCAAAGTGAGTTTAGGTATTTTACTAAGAAAAATAGAAATGTTTTGCATTTAAGCATTTTCCCATTTTCACACTGCACTCTTGCTGAACTTATGGTGTTCCTTTGACTTTGTCCCCAAGAGGAATTATCAGTAAAAATCCAGTTTCTAGCCCTGAGAAGTTACTAGGAACTGTCTGATACACAGATGCTTTGTGTTGCAAAACTGTATAACACTCAAAAAAGTACTAACGCAGGACAGATGCAGGGTAATTCCATTAAGAGGCAGAATCTTTTTGTGTGTTCTAAAATCCAGAACAAAGTGAGGGCAAACAAAGTGCAGAAAAAATGGATGCAAAGACTAAATCAGAAGCCGTTTCTTTAGGCCAAATTCCCCTTCTTCAACTCTAAACGCAGGTCCTTTCATTTTATAACTGTGATTTGCATTTTTATCTTTTTCATTCGCTTCAACATTTTTCTTCTGTTTCTTTCAATCGGCACCCTCGGCAACGTGGTAGAAGATTACGAAGCTTCAGGCAACAAAATAAACTGTACAAAACAGTATTACTGGAAAAAGACAGAACAGAGAGAAGGTGTGCGTGTGAGGAGTCTGCAAGCCAACGACTTCATTCAACACATCATCAACTCCTGATGGATTCAGCCGCCATCACCATAAACAAGTTTTACCCTGAGAGGAACTCACAGCGGAAACGTCCAGTCTTCCTGCAGGCTACACTGTACGACACACAGAATAAAGAACTTTAAAGATTTCTTGGCCATTTCCATCCCAAACTGCAGTGTGCTAGATGTCTTTTTTGTAAAAACACACCCATTGTATCACTACAAATCACAAAGTGGAGCTGCAACAGAGAAGAGTGCCTTGTATAATTTAAAAATAATAAAAATAATAAATCACTTATGTAAGGGTTATGTAAACGTTACATAAAATCTATAAACTTTGTGTGTTTATATTCATAATAATCTCTTAATCTATGCATTTATAAATTAATAGTCCATTAACTGCTTTTATTTCCCTTATTTTGCAGCCTTTGGGAACAGACTTCAATATAACTTCAATTTACTTTAACCGCTTATTCATGAATGTAAACACGTTGAGGAGCATTTAAAAATGACTTGACTTAAAATTGCTTTTATCCACATTTTATCCTTTTCTTTTTAGGTTTAAGGGATTATGTTGCCCAGTAGCATCATAACATTGACAAAATAATCTTAACTCAAGGACCCCTTGCTACATTTCTATTTGTCTATTTGAACTATTATTTAAGCTACTTAATGAACAGTCATGCTCAAGTATCTACGTGATGATGACACCCTCCACACAAATGTTATACATCATAACAACATACTGTATGTACTGTATATGGATGTTTGTACACTGAATGTAAGATCGCGTGTGTTATGACATGACAGTATATGCCACTTTTACAAAACATATTATAAAATATGAAATCTATAATCAAGTCAAGGGCACAGGGGTAAATTTGCCAATATGTATTTAGTTTGGATGTGGTCACTGCCAGAAAGTCAAAACAAAATAAGGATTAGACCGTGATGGCACATTCTACAGGACTATAACTGAACTACTGCAGAATTGTGGAAGAGCATACAGTTTGCTGATGTAATTTCATTATATGAAATCATGTACATTTTTAAAATTCAAGCAATTTTCTCTATATTTAATTTGTCAACAATTTGCCTCGAGCACTAAACAGAATAAAATCTCAGGAATGTGAGTTATGAGGACTTCACAGATTTGTTATTTTCCGTTTTTGTACAGTAAATGTTAATCTTTAACTTTTTCAGCAGCACCCTCTGGTGTTATATTATAAATGTTTTATAAAGTGTATTATTAAGCAGTACATATTCATATATGGTAGCATTGCAGCACAACCAAAGGGAACGGCATTTGATGGTGAAGTGTCTTGCTTAGAGGCACTACTGTGATAAATATTGAGGGAAAATAAATATAATCTGGGGATTCAAACTGATGAGCTCCATTCACATTCCCACTTCTATAACATTTCTACTGACCATCACTCTATCTGTAAGTGAGCTACAGATCTGTCCCATATCCACAAATGGCTTTCAACCTTCGCTGGTTCTAGTATGAAAACATCTTTTCTGAGACAACCAGTTATTGTTGAGATTCTGTATAATTCTGTATATCTCCAGAGAGGCCTGCAGCAGTTTCTGAATACCGGCACCACACTATAACAATTCTGAAAGGCTGAAACTCTTTCTTTTCTTCCCTAAGGCCATCCCTCTTCCTCACTTCCCTATTTACCCTCTTCTCCTTTTTGCATTAATCTAAAGAAGCAGCTAAAATGGTGTTTTTCTTCACTAACTTATCGCCACCAGCCACAGCCTGGCATTTCACAATGGCAGAAAATAAACATTTGGGAGGCGATAAGATTTGTCCTCCCTGTTACTGCTGTTATTGTTGCAGACAAACAGCGGAGTTAACATTGGAAAGCATCATTCTCCCCCACCGCCCTCCATCTTTCTCTCAATCCTGCTCATATTTGTGCTGAGGGAAACAGAGGAGAGGGATGAAAACGAGGAACGGAGAGGCAGAAAAACATAGACTACCACATATACAGATAGAGACACATGGAGCAAACCTGTCACTTCACAGATGGGCTGTCACACACATACACAAAGAAGGACTTGTCTTTTAGAATCATACCTCCTGTTTTGTACTATGGTGTTTATTTTATTTATTTATTGTCTTCTCTGTTAGCATAGTACTGACCAAAATGAATTTCCCTTTGTGGACAATAAAGAACATCTATCTATATATCTAAGGACAACAAAGTGAAAGATGGCAAAGCAACAAGCTGAAGTTTAAGAAAACATCATTTTATTTTATCAATCATTTTCAGTCATCATCTTTTACATCTCTCAATCCATTTTCTATTTCCACATCTTCCTCTCAAAGGTCAGGGTGACACTGGAGCTGATCCCAGCATGCACTGGCTGAAAGGCAGGTACACAGCTTAAACAGGTTGCTAGTGCATTACAAGGACCTCTTCATTTGTAATACATGTATATTAATGTAGCTTGTGAAAGTGTTGACTTTTTGTTAACCAACCATTTAAAGGGTCGGTTCACTGGAATTACAAAAAAAAACCCAAAAAAAACAACCTCATGTTCCCACTTACAGAACCTTAAATGGTATCTAGCCACTCAGATAGTTTTGGTTTAATTTGCACAGGGTCTTGAGATCTCTGGTGCCACCCCAATACAATGGAGGTGAATGGAATTGCATTTGTGATGTTTGTGGCATTGAAAAATTGCACTTGAAAAACTCAACAGCAACATCTCTTTCCAGAAACAATGTCCTGTTACTAAAGGCCAGTTCAGACCAAAGATTCGCGACAAGATGAAACCGTTTTAGAGCGTTGCAGGGAAACGTTGCAGCGGTCTGAACTTGTCCGTATTACTTTGACTCAAGCCGGCTGATGGCGTTGCCTGTGACTCAGCTTGTCAAGTCACCAGTGGCTGGTTTTAAAACGTAAGGCAAGTCACCTGTTCCAACAGCCAGTCAGCTGGTCATCTCGACCCTCTCGTCTTTTCACTATTTTATCAATACTAGAAATGCAACTGTAGCAAGTAACTCACTCTCAGAATCCTCATTCATATTTTAAGACGCTAGAAATTATATCCAGCTACAAAAAATCCTGAAAAGCCAGCAGTTACAACAGAAGTTGTTGCTATGGAAACAATACGCCATCTCGTCTAGTTGCATTGGTGTAAACTGGCAGGTTTCAGAACGTTGCAGACCGGTGCGTTGCAAGTAGTTGCAAGTTTCTTGCAACTTGCAACTTGTCTCGCTGACCTTTAGGATTATTCACAAATCTCACTATTTTTATTGGAATTATTTTCTACCAAAGAAACAGTCCCAATAAAAAGTAACCACTACAACCTGTGTAAGTTTACTTTAAACTACGTTAACAAGTCTTATTACAAAAAAAATGTTTTAATTTATAGTTATAATGACGATATGTAAAGAGTGCAAAAAAATCACATCATGATGTGACTGTGAAAATCACTTGCCGGTATGAGCAATGTTATGTCTAAACCACCTACTGAGACTGTTGAGAGGGAGGATGTATCCTAACACCTTACAAGTAATCAATAAATGCTAACAGGATAGCTAGCTCTACCTAGTATTAAAAAGGTAATAGAGTCAAGCCATGCAGTGTCTTCAGCATTCATGATATCACAAGATGTGACTCGTCTTGTACCTCTTCTCAGTGTTATTGCAGATCTTATGACATTTGGATCAGACCTTCCTTTACCATCCCAGTCCCCAAAGTACCTGCAGATTTGATCTGTGATCCCAGCTGTTGAAACTTTGATTTCAGAGTGAAAACATTGGACACTGTTTGACTTCTGGACCCACAGACAAAATAAACACTCAGACCTGTTGTTTTAGCCTACCTACAGTACGATTGGAAGAAAAGCTCTCCCCTCACAGAGCAGAATGGATACTGAATCAGATGTGCACCTGAAACTCAATGCCAAACATTGCAAGGTTGCACATTTCCCAGTGCAATTGTACTCTTACTCTGCCTTTAGAGAGAAAGGCAATTCACTCAGTGTCCAGTTCTATTTTTGTCCTGGTCAGAGATCGCAGCTTCTTGGAGGTGTTGAGAGAAATCAATATTGATTTGTCCTTCGACTTTTCTCCTGATTAGTGATAGTAGCCTGCTGAAGGCTACTCATCTGTGGTCGTGCTCATGTGGGTCGTACAACTTGTAAGATTGGTGGCTTACAAGTTGTACTGAGATGCTTTTGTGTGATTGGAAGTTGTCCAGAATGTTTGCAAACCCCTTGAAGCTGGTGTAGGCAGTATTTTTTTGGCGTCATTGGGCAAAAATTTCATAATAACCTTTCAGCATATTGTAATTCGAGTGGTCTGAGAGAAAAGTAGACTTCTGCACCTCCTCTTGGCTCTGTTTTCAGGCTTTAGAAAATCTAGCCTGTGACAGGAGACTTTGGCCAATCACAGGTCATTTCAGAGAGAGGGCGTTCCTATTGGCTGTCTACAAATGCAGATGCGCATGCATGTCCCTTCAGATGGTGAAAGCCAGATTCAATGGTGAAAAAATCCTGAAACTTGTGATAAATTTCCAACACCTCCTTTGCCTACAGCAGCGTAGAGTACAAAACAACATGTCCAGGCTCCACACGGAGCTTCAGGCTCATTATGTTCGATGCCATGGCGCTCATAACAACGAGTGGCAAAGAGGCTTGATGACAAACAGTGGAGAAGACCTTCTGAGGGGGGACAGTGGTGTGTGTGTGTGTTTGTGTGTGTGGTGTACTAGCCTCTCATCCCCGCTGTTAGACGGCATCGCAGCTGCCTCTGAAGCCTGAGGCAGAGAAAGACGAAAGGTTTCACATAGGTTTGCACAGGCTGTGCCTATTGCAGCTTTAACTGAAGTCATCCACTGACCTTTAAGAAATACTTGTAATTGTTGTATTTTTTTCTGTGAGACAAAGTTTCTTTTTTTCCCAGATCACTTACTTGAAAGTCTCTCTGTGGCTTACACTGACAGACAAGCTGGTGATTTTAATAGGACATTTAGAGGTCTGAAGCTCACATACTGTCCATCAGGACTATCGATGTGATGCACGTCAGTAGTGTAAACGTTACCTGAGAGAAGACAGGTGATGATTCTTCACTTTGGACTTTATGCGTCTGTATCCATCTATCTATTGTAGCGCCATCCACCCCCCACCCCCCACCCCCCACTATAAATTATCTTCATGAGATTTTGAAAATGTCAAGATGTCTTTTACAGTTAGTAAAGTCTTATCAAGCTCCACCATGTGATGGCCAATTTGCTAGAGCAGCTCGGATTAACAATAGCTAAACACAGCAACCAATTTCATTACACCTCTGATGCTGGGACAAAGAAGAGCGGATCAGAAAAAAATGAGGCTGTTATATGTAAGAACAGAGATGCAGGAAAGGAACAAAACTATAAACTGTGACTGTTATGTGGAAGCTATAAAAATGGAACATACTCAGGCTTTTTTTTGCCACATTCTTTCTATAGCTAACTGCTCATGTTGAATTTAACAGTTTACTGTCAAAGCCAGAAGTCATCACAGTTTGATATCAGGAGTCTGCATGAGTATTCCTGCTGTAGCAGTGGAAATGCCTGCGGTCAATGTGTGCCATATCGTGGCTATAGCGTGCGGCACTGAGCCAATGGAAAAAGTGCAACAACAAAAAATTCTTTAAAAGTTACTCCCCACCACGCAATTAATCTTTTGATTTAATATTGCTGACTGATATTGCAGACTTTAACAACACATCATTGATTAAACCTAGTCATAAATGTTCTCATGGGCTGCACAGTCTTAAGGCGTATTGTAGGCAACCACAGCCCCAAAATGTTCACAAACTACATGCTTGTTTTTTTTTGTTTTTTTTTTCGTTTTCTCTTTATTCCTTTAACTACACATAATTGCACTTTGTGTCCCTTAAAAATCAATTTTCCCTATGTCCTTTTTCTTAAACCGCCAATTTTCAGTCTCAGAGCTCTCATTAGAGATATTTATTGGCACTGGTTTTGCCAGCTTTGTTTCGTTTTTAGTAGCATTAAAAAGACCTTAATAAGTATTGAATTTGGCTTTGTGAGACCTGCAGATACAGCATTCAATGTTCTTCAATGTTCTCTGTCCTCCATTTTCTCCCCTCCCTACTCTCTCTGGCCTTCTTTACTTTCTCTTCTCATCTCCCCTCTTCCTCTATGTTTCCTTTTTTATCTACCTCTTCCTTTTTAATTCTTGTTCTTCTGATCTGCCCTTCTCATGTTTTCATTGGTTTGGATTAGGCTCTTAGGGACCCTAAATCCAATCCACTGCTCATATTCCCTTTGTCAGCGTACTGCAGCTTCACATTTATAATAAGACACACAATATTGGAGCAACACAAACATACAGATAATGTACACATCATGGTCTTATATTGATTTTTTATACATACAAAGAATTCATGTTTGTATTAATTTATACCTTTTTGGGGGGCTTATTTCAGTCACTATTTCTCAAAATAAATGATCTGTAATGTGAATGCGGCATCTTGTTTGCAGACCATGTCATGCATTCTCATTCAAGCATTATTTTATTTTAAATAAAGACAAAGAATACATGCTACCAGGACACACACACATACAAGTGCAGGTCGACATGACGAAACCATGGTAACAAACATAAATACACCTGTGTTGAATACACTTGCATTGTTGCTGGTGTCTCTGTGTGTGTGAGCATCTACACGTGTCTCTGATTCCAGCCTAATGCCTGCTCACCTGTTGCCCCCACAGAAGATTTATGACTGAGATCTCAGGCCTGTGGGCATTAACAGACCTCTGCTTGCTGATAGTTTGTCGTATTTTAAAGCCAGCTGGGAGAGGAGGGCAGGGGAGGTGCACACGAAAATATGCACAAGTTTGAATCTATTTAGAATCTTTTTATGATCTAGTTTAGACCAAAAATTTGATGATGATGATGACAATGATGATGAAGGCAGTTGTAGAGGTGTGCTCACATTAAAGACAAAGGAAATTTTCATCACCACTCACGTTGTTCCATTGACTTTATGTGCAATCACGTTGGCTCCACAATTTGCATTGCATTTGGTCTAAATGCTCCGTAATGATGATAATGATGATTAAGGTAATAGTGATGAAGATGTGATATAATAAGAGTGCTGTTGATGAGAGTAGATGATGATGATAATGATGACGACAAAGTAAATGACGGTGATGGTGATGTTGATGGAGGAGCTGCAACGGTTAGTCAGTTGATCACTTAGTTGATCAACAGAAAATTAATCGACAAAGCATTTTGATCATTTACTTTTAAGTAAAAAATCCAAACATTGTCTTGTTTAAGCTTCTTAAATTTTCAGAAACTTTTCCTTGTCTTTATATTATAGTGATGTGAATATTTTGGGGGTTTGGGATTGTTGGTCTGTTTTCTGTTTCATGACGTGATATAGATCAAACGATTAATCAATTTATCAGGAAAATAATCGGCAGAATAATTCGTTATGAAAATAATTGCTGCAGCCCTCGTTAATGGCAATGAAAAGGTGGATCATGAAGATGATAATGAGGAGGAAGAGGAAAAGGTTGATCCAAACAGGAGTAATGATGATGATGATGATGATGATGATGATGATGATGATGATGAAGGTAGGGACATTATGATGTTGTCGTTATAAACTGCTCCAATAAACTGTTTTAATATTGATAAAATGAGGATGATGATGATTACAAACAGCAGAAATGATGAAGAAGGTGGTGGCGATGATGTTAATGGAAATAACAGGGATACAATTGAGAAGGATGATGAAGAAGGTGATGGTGATGATGAGGAGGAGGGGGAGGCAATGGCAATGATGAAAACAATTGTGGTGGCAATGATGGTGATGATGAAACGGGTGCTAATGAAGATAATAGTGATGGTGATAATTATATCTTGGTATTTTGACATTGACAGTGATGATGGTGATGACAGTCATAAAGATGAAGATTGTGGTGGTGGTGGTGGAGGTGTCAATGATAACAGAGATAACGAGAAGGATGATGAGATTGGTGGTAAAAACAGAAGCGATAATGATGATGATGAGGAGGATGAAACATTAGAAATGATAAAGATGGTAATGTTTATGTTAATGGAAATGATAACAGGTATAAGGATGATGAGGAGGAGGGTGAACACAGAAGTGATAATGATGATGATGGTGAAAACAGTAGGGACCAGTGTTGTTGAAAGAGATGATGAAGATCAGTGTGTTATTTCACTCTGTCCTGTCCTAATATTTTCCTATGAGCCCAATAAAACTTGGCGCTCCTTCCAACAGCCTGCAGCGGTGCTCTGGCCTCCACTATCCCGGCAAGGCACTGCACGGCCAAAATGAGTCACGCACGCACCCTCACAATGAGATGCATAAACGAATTTATCCAACATGCGGAGCGACTGGGAGGCAGAGACGAAATCTCATTGGAATCAAAACATATCACCACGGGAAGTCCATTGGCTCTCTTGTCACATTGCATCAGTCATGATTGCTTTCAGGCGGCAATCACCCGTCATGTCTAAACGTGTGTTTGGTCTGTGGGGCCATAATAACGGGGGGGGGGGGGGGTTGTAACGGGGTCTCCTGTTTGGGTGAGGGTGTATTCCCGGCGGCCAGATGGGTCGACGACCGTCAGTCCGAGCTAATCCTGATCAGTCTGTGAGATGACAGCAGAGAAGGAGCGGGGGACCCGCAGCTTTGTGCGTCAGTGCGCATTGGAGAGGCGATAAATCAAATGAATGCCAGAAAGCCCTGGTGTAGGACGCCATCTCCGTCTCTCCCTCTCTCTCACTTCCCCTCTCCCCCTTCGCTTTCTCATCTGCCCTCCATCTCCCTCTCCAAGTCTCTCTCATCTCTCTCTATTCTCTCACCGTCTCCAAACGCGCACACTGCTGCTGAGTGGGTTTTGTATTGCACGATTAAGAGAGACCAAAAAGCCTTCCTCCATTTCCTTCGTCCTTACTAATGCAAAATTCTATCGAAGCAACAACTTTGATGTGGAAATTGATAACTCGAGCACAGGCACTCGTGCGCGCGCGAAACATATAACGCACGCATCTTTTTACAGCGATGACTGCTGCTCACTATCTCCCCAATCTCTGCCCGTCTCTCTCAGCAAACACACACACACGGACTCTATGATGATGGTAGAGACTACACACGCACACACCCATGCAGGGACCGCCGCTGCGAGCACACAAGCAGCAGCTGCCTCCTCCGTGTTTGGCACCGAGCAACTCCAGCACCACCTCCCTGCTCCAAGCGCATCAGCCCGGGATCTCCTGATCCGCAGGCAGCTGCTACAGACCGGAGGGTCCGCCTGATCATCCCAACCGCCGTCCTGCCCACTTTAACATAAAACAAAAATGCAGCTGTGAAGCGATAACGTCAAAGCTGCCCTTTGGCCGTCTATTCAGGTTGGATGGCACTACTAGTCAATAGGTCCAGCCAGCAACAATTTGCTCAAATCTCTCTTCCCTTCCTCATCGCTCTCTTTTCTCAATGTTTGTTTCTCCTCATATTTCTTAATCCCTCCTCTGCTCAGCCTCTGCTTCTCTGTCTCATACGTGTCTGAGGAGTGGAACCTCCCCAACAACGGTCCGGGACAGACCATCCCAGCAGCTACATGAGCTATTAGAAGAGGAGCAGGTGCATATTGGCCAAAATAAGCACATTTGAGGATACAACAGATCTGCTTACGATCCACGGACCACAACCTCTCAACGTGGCAGCATGCGTGTGTCTCCAGTGCGCACACCATGCAGTGAGCCCACAAGTGCAGAAGCCCCCCCACCACCACCACCACCACAACCACCACAACATTGACAGCTGGGCCCAGCTTGGACACATTACGGCGAGGTTTGACTTGTCTTACCTTGATCGGGGTCTCGGTCTGGCAGGGAGGAAGAGGCAGCATGCAGCTTTACGGTCCGTTCTGCAGCGGCACAGAAGGAGAAAGCGAGAGTAGTATCCCTGGACAGCGGCGGAGGTCCGTGCGTTCCAGCAGAGAGAGAGAGAGGAAGGGAGGGAGAGAGAGAGGGTACGCAAGAGGAGGGATGAGAGACAGAGGCGGGCTGGTGGAAGAGAGAGAAAGATAGAGAGGAGAGGGGGTGGCTCAGTCTGACAGAGGGGTGATGTTGAATCGAGGCAACAGCCGCTCCCGATTTCATATGAGTGACACAAACCTGCAGGATACACTGAAGGGAAAAATAAAAAGCCTTTTTCATCAGCGATCGGTATTTCAAAAATGTCGGTTGTGCATCTTTGAAATGTCAAAGCCAGCCCGATTTAAATACCAGTCATATTCCCACCGGGACTTCACGCGTCTGTGATTCTCAGTAGAGAGTTTCTGGCGACCTTGTGTTAATTGTGCTATTTTTATCTCCATCCACATCATCATAATAGGCCATTCTTGTCGTGTAGATATTTTACATGTGCTTAACTTTTACTTTCACTATGACAACAATCTTCAGAAATTTTAATTTGGCAATATTATAGCTCTGTTTCTGGCTCGATCTAACCACAATGGCACTTGTAGATGAAAGCAGTGCGTGTTGTTGGCTGCAATCTGTACGTATTAAGATTTATGGGAGGGTGCGCTGCAACCCACTCAGGTCTCCAGAGGTGGTAATTACATAATGTTTAGTCTCACACAGTGTGTGGAGTTTCCGGGGAAAACTATGTATGCCACTCACCGGCATCTATCTCTCTCCATCACTTGTGCAACTTATTGCCTCCCCATGCAGCGGCGCGCAGCTGCTTTCCAATCTGGGCACGTATCAACGTGCCTCAAAAGTGCGCGCCTGTGCTAAGGGGCAGGGAGACAGGCTCTCTGTCTCTCACACACACACACACACACACACACACACACACACACAAAGACTGGCATGGAGAGAAAAGGGGGAGATCCAACTGTGCAGCTGACGTCACTGCCGGTCAGAGTGAGAGGTATTGATTTGCTCCTGTGTCATTTGTGCATGAGTATTTTGGGATCCCCACACACACACAGAAGTAAGTAGTTTTAGAAAACCCACACCACCCCACCCCCTTCCCTCATATGTTAGCCCAGTGATGGAGCACCTCACCCCGGCAACACTGACTCGGCATCTTCCTCAGTTCTCTGAAGCAATCACGTAGCAGCAACGCTTGAATGAATACCGTAACATGTGTTGCACTTATTCAGGTTAATTTGCAGACCTCACTATCAACAGTTTCCCTATTTGCTACCTCAGTTTGTTCCTGATTAATACTGTTAGTAGTAATTTGGGTGAACTGACCCTTTAACTCTGCAAAGGTTCCTCCTCAGTGTTTGTCCCCAGTTTATTTTGTTATAGAACTCCAGCCTTGCACAATTAAAGGTTACCAAAATGATTTATGAGTCTGTGACTTTTGCAAACAAGCCCTGCTTTGCGTGTAATTTGGGAAGAATGAAAATAAATTAACCAAATAATTAAGTGTTTGTTTGTTTGTTTTTCACTTTCATTCAGCCCAGAAAGAAAAATCAGCAATCGCACTCTGTGGTGTTCTTCTTTTTTAGAATCAAGAGTCAAGAATTGGTCTTTACCAAGTGCAACAAGATTTTGTCTTGGTGGTAATGGTGCAGAACACTGACAACAGCTAGCCTGGTGCAAACAACAGGATCTCCTAAATGCAATCATGTTTAATTCTGACATAACAAAGATGCTCTTCAGTATTCAGTAATAAACATGTTAATTTATTTCCACGAAGGTGACAAAAAAGTTAAATAAAGTGACATAAAAGGAAATGTTTCAGCCATAAGACCAACATCAGCACAAGTTAAAGACAATGAAAATCTAGAGGCTTACAAGACTAATGGACAATCAGAAGAAGGTTAATGAAAGGCACGTCTTTCATGAACTCATCCGCTGTTTGTGGCCAAAAGGCCTTCAAACATCTCCTAAACATTACAAAGGGATAGTGCCAGACATAAAATAGATAGTAAACTACACACACAACTTTAATTTTGTACAGCAGCTGCAGCATTCATTTGGCTCCATTCAATGTGTCAGTTTCACTACCTGTTACAGTTTAAATATGGCTTTTATGTGGACCCATCTGTAATGATATATGGACTAATTGTAGTGTAATTGCCTTACATTTGTTTGTTTTAGGTGAGCAATAAGGCTGCAGAGGAGTTTCATGGCCTCTACATTTGTCTAGTGATGGGGGTAATTCCCCAGGACTTTCTGGCTGCTGCTGATAAATGAATGCAGAGAGGAGGAGAGGGCTCGGGCTGATAAAGTCACTGTGAGCTGGCTTATGAAACCTGCTTGAAATTAAAGGTAAATCTAAATCTAAATTGAAGCCGAGTGTCTGCACAACATCCCACAAGATGCACATTTTCTTTTCTTATATTTTTTATTGCACTTAAACAACAATAAATCAACATACAATATCAAAATGTAACAACAATTGGATGTAAAAAGACAATACTGAACAGAAAATGAAAAGAAGACCTCATTTTTAAGACATGTCTCTATGTTCTTTTTTCAATATGCCACCCACAGATACTTGTTTTCAATGTTATCTGTTATTTATCTGTGATGGTCAGTCCATGTGATGTTCGGTGGAATATTTGAATGTAGTTATTTCTTTCCCAAAATGCCTTTCAAAAACATAGATGTAGCTTGAAACTGTTGCATTGAGTCTTGCTGTCATCATCATAATAGTTTCATATCACTGTGGATGGCCACAAGATAAAAATGCCCATTCTGTTTGCGGCAGAGGACTTTGATTTCACTAATAATCCAATATTGTTCTCACAGTTTCACCATTGCTTCCAGTAAAAACTTCAAAGGCCAACTCCTTCTCTTCAACCTTTTATTGGAAGTCCATTCAGCTCACTGCATACAGTAGACAAAGGTTGTGTATGAAATAACTCCCCATCTATTTTACAGTTCTATTTTTATTGCAAAGCATCACATTTGTAATGTGCATGCAAAAATTACCATTGTGCAACTCTACACCTGCCAGTGACTACACACAATGACGAGGATTCATTAGTGTCCGCAATCTCAATTTTGCTTAATTGGGTAAACTATTGAGTGTCTATTATGTTGTGAGAAGTGAATGAATGGACAAGGCAGTGATTTCAGACACAGCCAAAGTCTTGTGCTTTGTGCACCCATACCTGCAAACATTTAGGTTTCAAAATATGGAAGGTGGAACGTCATCCCGTCCTGACATTTTGACAACAGCTAACGTTAAGTTAGCTGGCCCGTCTGCCTGCACAGAGAGCAGCTGTGCACACGCCCCTTGAATCGGGTTGTGGGTTGCCAGGTTGTGGTGACAGATGGGTTGAAATTGTAAGTAGTGTGTGGATTGTGTGTGTAGATTGTGTTTCATAGACGATCTGGCAACTTGTGTGACGTCAGACAAACATGCAAAACTTAAGGATCCGTGTATGACGATTATTCATAATAAAATTTGAGGGTCATGGATGCAAATTACGGGAGTTTCCCAGGAGAAACAACACAACGGGAGGGTGCTGGGAGAGTGTTGGCAGGTCTGATCCACTCCAACCTCCTCCCTACAATTTCAAATTGAAAAAACATTGACAGTGAATGTATTTCAGGTAGCAATTATGTTTCCTCCAAAACGTATCTGGCAAAGGAAATCAGCATTATGTAAGTGTGTTTTGTAGAAGACAGATGGTATAGTCTTGTCCCAAAATGTTTATCCCCCTTGCTGAATCAATGCACGCTTGTGATTTGCAATAAAAAGATCACAAACAAGCCTGATCTCTGTTCATTACAAGGCAGTTTAGGTGGGTTACTTTCATTCTTTGTAATCCCGTGAAATTATTTTAAACGGTTGTTTAACAATTTGAAAGAAACAAAGATAGAAAAACAATCCACGCAAATATAGAAATGATTTCATTATGTTCCTCTCTCCCGTGAAATTGAGGCAAAGATGCACTGCCAGAGCGACAACATTTTGGGGGAATATAAATTTGGGCACATTACAGAGCTACAGTTAGATAAAAAGCATTTTAATACAATATAAGGGGATGGTTTATTTTTCTATTTAATTTCTTCTTTTTTCTGACTTTATATGTCCATATGTGCATGTCTATGTCTGAATGTCATACAAAAAAATTGAAATCTGGATGTTTACTCATTTACTTCCATTTCTTTCTGTCAAGGGATGCAGTCAGTGTATACAGAACTATATAAAGTCAAATACTTCGATCGGTGGATTGTCCTGTGGGTTTGGATCTCTTACTTTTATCGACAGCTCTGACATTGCTGATATAGATGCTTTTCTGCAGCGTCTAATGCATTTAAAAGTATTCAAGCTCCCCACTCTTTCCCTTTGCCCTGTGAGCATAATGGATGTTGTTTGTGGACCATGATGGAGAGAGATGGTTTTGATTGGCTGCATCACGCCAAAGTTCAACACTGGCGAGATGCTACAGCGAGCTGACCTTTGACCCAATGAGAGAGGTTGAATGAGGCACACTCAGCGACAAAAGGATTATGAGATGACAGTGATTTTATTAATCTTTGTTCCCTGTTCTTCCTTTATTATGTTTGTCCTTGTCTGTGATATTTAGACCAGAATGAGGATGTGTAAAGGGTAAGCTTGATGTAAATATCTGATGTTTTAATGTAATACTCTGATGTACACAAGTACACAAAGTACAGCTCAGGTATTGGAGATATACAAATTTTAACATGTTGATGGTGCTAGATGAAAAGCCAGAGGATCACCAAACTCTGGAGAATTTATCCTCTAGGGACCATGAATATGTGTAGCAAATTGTATGGCAATCCATCCAATAGTTGTCAAGATATTACCCTCAAAACCAAAAAATGTCAACTTCATGTTGCATTAGAGGAAAAGTTAAGGGATCCCCAAAGTCGGTAGGATTCATCCTGTGGGGAACATGAATGTGTGTATCATGATTGAAAACCACCATCCAATAGCTGTTGGGACATTTCACTCTGAACCAAAAGTGTCAAACTGCCAGTAGTGCTAAAGAAAACATCAGGGGATCACCAAAGTCATTACGATTCATCATCAGGAAACCATGAATGTTTGTAGAAAATTGTGTGCCAAGCCCACAACAAAATGTTAAGATATTTAAGTAAATAAGTGGCAACTTTGACCTGGCACTAGAGTAAAAAAAGGGGATCAGTCAGTCAGTATGATTCATAGTCTGGTGACCATGAATGTTTGTACAAAACTTCATGGCAATCCATTCAATACATGTGATTAAATGTGATTTTCTCCATCCCTCCAAGTGACCTCCACGGAGCAGTGCTGTTGGAGATATCACCTGAGATATCACATGTGGTAAATTAACCATCACAGCCTGACCTCCACCTTCACATATGAGACGACTGAAGTGCAAAATAAGTCATTTTTCAGTAGTGCCAGACTGTAGCAAGAGCCACCTGTCACCTTTATTTCTCTATATGTCCTTTCTTTGTCAAAGTGGAGGAAAATTCTCCAAATATCCCTGGCAATCTCTTCACTATCTCATCACACGCTCAGCGGGCAGACAGGGGGCTTTGTGACTGTGACAGTTTTTCCATCAGTGAGGATTACCTCAGTGTCTGCACCCTATACAGGCACGGACATGTGGAAAAATCTATCTGAGGCTCTGTTGAACAAGTGAGTTGTGTTTGGTACATACACACTTTGCTTTCTAGAGCTGATGGAATTATTATATACAGGAGTCAGACACAAATAGTAACACCTGTACAATATCATGCAATTCAACACAACAATACCACAATCTACAGCCTCTAAAATTACTGTAGAGTCAAATCAACACCTCTCTGGCACAGTCTCAACAAATACAAAACAATACCAGCTCCACAAAGATCACATTATTTTGCTGATATATATCATGTACACTTAACCACCAGGAATTAGCATTTAAATTCCAACTGGATAAGTTGACATACTCTAAAGCTGTGTCCAAAAGTGTTACCTAGTGCATTACATTTACTTACTGCCATTGTATTTGAGTGTCCAAATTCTCAGTGTGAAAGTCAAGGGGTGAGTTATGATGAGTGCACAGAGGAGTGCCATTGAGGCACCAAGATGGCTGCCTCTGATGTGCAACGCTCATCCACTAATCCACTACTGTGTCAGTATTAAATAAATTGGACAGTATATTTTCTTTAAAGAAAGAACCAACAACTGCACTTAAAGCTTTTGTTGATAAGAAAGATGTGTTTGCCATACTTCCGACAGGATTAGCTCAGTGCTACGTCACATGTTTCATTACTCTGATTGGTTGTAGGTCTATCCAATTGCGTTCTGAACCCATTGATAATGCCCCTTGGAAATCGAAAATGAACTGAGAGGGGTGATGTCAGGCTACGTAAACATAATTATGAATTTAACTCATGTTAAACTGTCCCCAAAAGCAAAAATGTCATCATTACCATCATTCCTACTTTTGCTTCTGACTCTAAATGCAACGAGTATTCTTACATTTTATGCTGTCAAAAGGCTCAGTGGACAGTTTATGAAACAGTCAGGGCACAATTGTCATTTACATACCCTCGAATGCACCCACACCACTACACTGACCCAGCTCAGGGTCAAGCAGTTGAAACCTGAGATTGTTCTCAGATGGGGAATACCTGACCTGTGTGGGTGTGTATCAGGGCGTAGCTGAAAAGCAGGGTGCAGGCTCAGCAAACCCTCCCTGGATAAATAAAGTTTTAAAAAAATACATGAGTGTGTGTCAAGTAGATGGATGGCAGGGTTAGGTGTTTGGGACACTGAGACGGTTGGGAGTGCACCTCATTGACTGCCCTGCAAATAGACAGCTAGAGAAATGAACTGGACTCAGCCGCTATTGAATAGAGCTCAATGGTCTGCATCACCGCTGGGGATTACCACACAGACACACACACACACACACACACACACAAAATGATGCATAAACACACAGGTAGGCAAAAAGTTAAACCAGGACAAACATATGTATGACTTGACTTCAGACTTGCTTTGACAAGACCTGAGACACAACTAGCACTTGTCTCAACTGACTTGAGACCTTACTTCAATTAACTTCAAAACAGCTCTATCAGACAACGACAGAGACTGATTTTGTTTTGGATGCACAGACATGTACATGTGTATAGCATAGACTGTATATAAAGATGGACAGCATGACAGCTCACAAAAAGTAAAGCCAAAACATCCTGATCGCCCCCTGTGGCTGGCTGCAGTATAGGTCATAAACCCCGCCCTCTCCATGTTAGCGGATGGGAGCTGGGCCAAACTAAAAAAACAAAGTACACTTCAAATAACATTTTAGTGATGACAGTTGAAGATTGTGGCTGTACTGGGAAGATCAGAGCTGTGAATTGCCAGATCCCATTTCAGGGACACCTACATCAAAAGGTGCACCCTACAAAGGTGCTGCCTTTATTTTTCAGCAGCCTAGGCCAACTGATCAAACGCTTTGCTTCAACTCGTGTTTTTTGTTACAAGCTGCCCTCCAGCCAGTGGCAAGCCAACAGACACCAACAGAATTCTAGAGAGGAAAAACATCTCCATGCCTGAGCGTTATAGTCTGTAGATGTTATCCCAAAAAGACAATGGAAAGAGCCAACAGTATGGAAAGACAAACAAAAACAACCGTCTTGTCTGCTCAGAATGCAAATGGAGGATGTTTGATAAAAAGTTGCAACTGCTATTATCATCGTCAGCCTTTGGTAAGTTTGTGAATTTGCTTTTTGCCATTGTGTTCTACTCGCATCAGGGCAAAGTGACTGAAAAGAATCCGGGCAGTTTTATATGGGGAAGCCTTTGGATTGGGACATTCTTGTCAACAGGTTGAGATGTATTTGGTTTTGAAAAGCAGGCTTCAAAGGAGGTGAACCCCAAACATGGACACATCTATTGTGTATAACTGTATGACTGTCAAGAAAAGAGCAAGAGTCCCTGGGAGAGAGCAAGAGCTTTGAGCTGGATGAATGAAAGTTGAAAATACACAAACACAAGCCAAGCGCCTCACACACAGTCGACCACAGATCACACATACTGCAATCTCCTGCTCACCTCCTCGAAATCCACTTCGCACAAATACCAGCGAGAGATTATTCTCTTATTTTGCCTCGCTGCAGTTTGCCCGATTTGTGTCCGCATGAAAGATCTACAGACAATCTCCACGTCTGCTCTGGGGGAGAGTAAGTGAGACTCACTGAAGTGTTTTTTAAACTCCTAAACCCAGCAAGAAGTGCAGGTAGGGAGGTGAGGAGGCGGCGAGTGAGGAGGCAGGAGTTGACTGGCCTCCGCGGAGGTGACAAAGATGCCGGCTGAGCCAAGAGGCACTTGAATAAGTACAGAAAACTGAGAGATAAGAAAGACATCTTGGCCCCTGAACTCAAACGCATTCATACAGAAAAGGAGTTTGGAAGTAGATATTGTGTCTGACAGGGATATACACAGTTACTTCTCAGTCTCACTATTGTTTGTCTATAACATTGTCTCTTGTTAGGCCTCACTGACGACCCCCAACAGTGTTGCGGGTTGGTAGTCCAGTTAAACTTTTTCATGGCAAAATAACTTTAACATAACTTAAATACATTTTTACCAGTGTTAACGTTGACTCTTGGCTGCACAGGAGTGATGTGTTTTTTGTTGGCAATGCACAGAAATGGTTACCGTTACACATGCATTTCTGTATCCACTGTTGAGCCCACCCTGTACATCAGACAACTCTATGCTGCATCATCAAAAGTGCAACAAACCACAGTTAAATGTTCTGACAAGCCTCTCAACTAGAAATCTGTTAAACAGAGCTGACCTAGCAGCTGCAGTGCCAATTATTTGGGGATCTTTTTACCTGTAACTGTTTGCCATAGTAGTCCCATCTGCAAAAGATTTCAAAAGTGTTATTTAAGGGAGTTATATTATGGTTTCATATAAATAAGTACATCTACTTCTGGGAAATAGATCATATATTAGCTACTGCTTTGCTAAAGTCTATTACGTGTAACTGCAATTTGTCGATTAAAATGTAAAACAATAGCAGCTTCAAATTTATTATGCAGGAAGTAAAAATACAACTATCAAATGTGTTTGGACAACTATTTTCAAGATTATCTACCAAGGATCCAAAGCAACTTCAGCTTTGTCCGGGTTTGTAACAAACAGCCATTGCAGCATCAATAGATCAAGGGCAGGATGTTTAATACGAGATGAGAGTGTTGATGCTTGTGGGTAAATTACATCACTGCAGAGGCATATGAATTAAAGAGTGAGAAGCAAAAGAAAAAAATGCAAAGATAAAATCATACAAGTAGTGGTAGTAGGTCAAGAATTATCATACAGGTAATTTCTATCTGATTGAAGTGCTTCTTGGATTTACTGTGAGCCACTTTTCAGGTATCGTGCAGATATTTGTAAATAAAAATGCTATAGCGGGCATGATTTTTATTTTCAACCATCATCTCATTCAGTCAAGCTTTGTCCTTCACAAAATCACCTCATGTTCCCTGAGCTGCTGTGAGGCAATATGAGTTTTAAATGGGCTAGATTGAACCCATCACTGCCGGGAATCCTGCCCTGAATAAAAGCATTTCACCACAATTAATATACAACTGGAAATGTCATTCATTATTTATAGCTATGTTCAATAACTTCCTGTTGTTTGTTAGAAGCCCTATTTTAAAACCAGAGTGAGCTAATGGTTCCGCTACTAATGTTTCTTATAGTCTGTCAGTGATAGTTATCATGGAAAGCAAAGTTATTATGCTCATTATGCTTTAAATGTTGGACAATTATGACTCCATTTTGATTGGTTAGTATGTGGGCTGGTCACACATTTTGATCTAACGCTCTGAACTGAACTTGGCCCTACCATGCAGCATAGGTTACCACAGTGATCTACCCCCATGAAAAGCTTTGTTTTGCTGCCTGGGTTAAACTCGGTTATCTGGTTAATCTCATTTTGTCATACAGGCGACTGAGCAAATCACTTCTTATTTAAAGAGTAACTTAATATTAAATCCACTTTGAGTTAGTAAATTACATGTACAATCACTTTTTTACACCATCTATTGATCCTCGTCCCATTTGACAGTGTTAATTGCAAAATAAGTATGTTAAAATCCATTAGTTCTGTCCACTTGACCCCCACAAAATCTGTGAAAAATCTCAACAAGTCTTCCAACCCATACAACCACATAGGTTGTTTGTTCCTAACCTCTAATACGACCCACAGTAGCATTTCCTAAATTAGCGCCCCTACTGGAGGCAGGAGATATGACTCCAAAAAATGACAGAATAGGTCGTTTGCCAATGACATAGTATATAGGTATACCGGAAACACATGGTTAACGTTGTGAAGTGGTCGCAGTTTGGTTAGGTTTAGGAAAAGGTCATGGTTTGGGTTAAAATAAGTATGTTAGTAAGTTAAGTTTAGTAAGTTAAGTTACATGACGTTAAAATAAGTCAAGGTTGACATTTGGTTTCACACGACAAGGACAGCGGCCTCCTGGGTGAAAGTCCTGTGTTGTTTGACGCATCCATCCACCCCGACCTCCTCTCTACGCGGACTTTGGCTCTCTTTATACTACCTCACCAGACATTCGCCTTTGCTCCCATCATAATTGCTACGGCTATTAGAGGTCGCCGTACATACAAATGCAAATATGGATCATAATAAGCTGCTGCACAGACGACCTATACGGCTGTATTTTTGGGGAGGACAGTCTCAAAAATCTATAAACGCACACTCCGCCCTCGAACTATGAGGCAACGTCAGATTTAACAGTGATGTAGCTGTTGCTGCTTGAGCTCTGTGATGCTGTGATGACCCTGCACATGGCTGCCAGTGTTGTAATGCTAATGGAGTGTCTACACAGGAGACGTTTCAGCCTGAACGCCTCACAAACATCTCTCCTGACTTTGGAAGTATATGCTTTTGGTACTTCCCTTCAGAGTGCATGAACAATTTAAAAAGTTTCATTTGTTCCTGTTTTCTGGGCAGTTCTAAAACCCATTACCACAAAACATTTCTGTATTAGTGGGCAATAAAATGTAGTTTCCCTCATCCATCCTGACACAGTTATCACCAACCAACTGCAGCACAGATAAACATATGGCCACCATTTTAATTTGTACTCACCGAGTGGAGTGCATTATTTAAAGTTATTGGTGGCATTTCTCTCGCTAACTGTGAATACTTGAATTAGAGCAAATTTGGGAGTCAGTAAGGCAGCTTCAACAGGACTGTGGCTATGCTGCAAGGCACAGATAAAGCAGGAGGTTCACACACAGTTTGTCCTGGCAACACACAGGCTGTATATACAAGAAAACAAAATATCCTGCACATGACATTCATTAATTTCCTATCTTGATCCTTCAGGGTCATGGAGGATGGGAGTGGAGTCTACACTCGAATGCAATAGGTGGATGTGCTATGGTATTAAAAACATTCATGTCAATATCATGCCACTTAGAGCCGTACCCAGATGCACTGTGGGCTCCAGTTTGGCACAAATCATTATGAGTATTCTACCAAAATATCAAGATGGTTAATATCTAAGGAACCAATACATTATCCATATTGTTTTCATTTTTATACTCTAAAAGAAATCATTAATCTGGCATATAAAGGTAATTTAATTAAGTCCTGATGCAGAGACAAAGCACCATGGTGCTACAGCCACACAGCACATCTATCACACAGTACTTCTGATTACATAAAAATCTCAGTTTACTGATAATGAAACGATAAGGAATTTTGTTTGTTGCAGATGTAGGGTACATACTGTACAAAACAATATAGGGTGTTGATGTGCATGGAGAAGAGAAAAGCTGTGAAGGAAACATGAAAACAAGGTTTGCAAGTAAAAAAAAAAATGTATTCAGCTTGTCGATTTGGCATCAGCAATATGCAAATAACTAGAAGACGAGAATGTAGAAAATAAACATGGCATCCCCAGGGAAAATTGGTTGTGTGTGTGTGTGTGTGTGTGTTATCCCCAAAGATGTGTGTTCCTCCTCCTCCACTTCAAAGGGCCCCGATGACAACTGATGGCTTTATTTGGCTCATGTTCCTTCTCTATGACTGACGCTCCTCTTTGAGCTAAAATATTCAAACTGAGTCGCCTCTTTATTTTCCCTTTCAGATTATGTTTTTGTTGGAAAAACATGAGTTGCACACATTTTCCATATCATGTTCTGTTAATGTGTTAATGTAAATTTCTGCAAATTATTGTCTGCAGAATGGAATCAATTGTGACTCTTTGCATTTATACTAGATAATAGATATTACATAACAATTGGCCAAATTATCCATCATTTATTCTTATTTGCATAACTTCATTAAACTGCATATTTTACTAATTATGGAGATGGTGTAATTAGAAATGTAAATTAAAAGTGAGCCGACTACTCATGAGTTTGAGAGCTTTTGAAGAAAGCATTGCTGATTAAGCACGTAACAGTCGCAAATAACATGAGGCTGTTATCTTCTTGTGTTTTGTTTTAGTTTATTTTGGTGCTTAATGGTGTGATGATTTGTACATGGCGCTACCCAGAGATCACCTATCAATCAAACAATGTTGTAATATCTTAAGGTTCTACTTTCATTTGTTGGTTTTCTTCCCTATGTCTGTTCAACCATTGTAACTGCAGCTGCCACGCTAACTCACTCTGTTCTTTATAAAACATGTTATTGTCCATATCACCAGACAAGACTGTGAAATTGGAGGATTCTGCAAAAGTCTGGAATACGTTCAAAGACATGTTTTTATATCCAGAACCAACATTTTTCAAGTTCTTGCATTCTACAGTTACTGCACATGGCAACAATTGTATGGTTAAGGGGAAGAATCATGGTTATGGCACATATTTTGGTAACAAGAGCAAACCACTATGGTAAAGCACCCAATTAGACTGTTATGAGGCTACTGATAATATCTGTCTCAAGTATATGGGCTAGTAGGGGCCTACTAAACCTGCTAGTAGGTTCAGGAGGCTGTTATCACCCGTTTATTTCAGTGAGCCAATGCAGTGTTCAGGTGACGTAGTATAAAGAGCCACAAAGTCTGCATAAAGAGGAGCAGGAGGCTGGGGTGGAGGGATGGAGGGATGGCTGGGTGGAAACACAGGACTTTTACCCAGGAGTCCAGGGTTTGTGTCCCATGTGAAATCAAAAGTCAGCATTGACTTATTTAAAGTTTTAAGTTACATAATGTTGTGACTTATGTCACGTAACATACTTATTTTAACCTAAATCATGATCTTTTCCTAAACCTAACCAAGTAGTTTTGTTGCCTAGATGCAGAGGGGCATGACATGAGGGATCAACCATGTGAATAGATGATAACGGCCTTCTGAACATACTCGTAGGTGTAGCAGGCCCCTGCTAACCCATATCTATGAGGCTGATAACCACTGATAACACCCATTCAGTCGAGTGATAACATTCCAGTCGGGTGGGCAAAGATACGGTTAGGGTAAGGCAAGCGTTGATTGCAAGCCTGTGACGTGGCACAAACTCCTCACCTTTACTTTCCAACTTGCTATATAAAGGGCACACTACTTCCTCCACTGTTACATGTTGACATTGGAGGTAAATCATAGGGTGTAGAATCATCCAATAAGAGCGTAATTCCTAGGGATACTGTGCTGGTCTGTGATGTTAGTCAGGTTTTCAGATGGAAGCTTGAATTTACCTTGATTCACTCATCGCCAAACTTAGCAGTTAATGAGGCAAGGGGAATGCTAATTTGGCCAAAGGGGGTGAAGGCTGGCAGGAGCAGAGGTGGGATGAGTCAGCATCAACCACTACGGCTGAGACTCCTGCCAATCGAGCCAACGACTTCCCAAGCATGCAGCCATAACATTTTTACAGTGAAACACTATTTTTAATGATTAGGCTACAAACACACACAAGTCAGATTAGCTGTTAAAACTACTAAACTAAATTCAGACTGTCTTTCAAGAGAGAATTTGGAATTTATCTCGGATTTGGACGTTTTCTTTGAGCCAGCATCTAGTGGTCATTCAGTGAACTGCAAAATAAGATACTTCTGCACTGGCTTCAAGATTCAGACGTGGTGGTTGCCACCGAACCCCAAAATATTCCTGTAAATATTTTAAAATGTTTGTGGGAAATGACTGTATAGTAGCAAACAGACAGATTTGATTTTCCTTGGTTGTTATTAGCCTGTTTCATTTATTCAAAGCTGCCAAATTCCTTGAGTATGATACTGAGTAACTGGTAATACTAGTACTCTAAATGTATTAAATTTATGCTACAGAGTGCCCACAGTTCAATTGATCTATTCAAATTCCTTTGTGTAATTACATAGTCAATAAATTATGAACATGGTAAAAATCAAAGTGTCCTTAAATGATCTAGTTACCAAGTTTGAGAATTTTGCTTGGTGTCATAACTGATTACATGTTAAACAGGTACTCAGTTATCTGTAAATGATCGCATTTGCAACCTGTTCAACCCTGTGTATCTCTGACTGAAGGCTGCAAACAGACTTGTTGATTGATGATAATTGGCTTGTCTGGTTCCTTAACGGCTGCCACTCTCCCCTGAGTTGTCATCTCCCTCCTGATGAATCCATGTGACACCCATTTTATGAAAAGCATGATCATTTTTGAGCAAACAAACCGTCCCCTGTTGAGATGTCTTAATCAGACACAACCTGTTGTCTAATTTCCAGGAAGGAACGTCTTATTTCATTCACCAGCGGAAATGACAGCGAACAATAAGAGAAACCAGTCTGGCAGTGCTAAAACAAGCAGCTGCTGGTCACTGGAGGCTCTGGTGTTTTGGCAGGGGAAGCTGTGACACTGATGAAATGAAGGGAATGCATGTGTTCTTGTATTTCTATTTAAATAGAATTTTAAAAAAAGTTACATCGGATCAAGGAATGTAGAGGGGCATTGATTTATCATTTATTTTATTTTACTGATTAAGTTTCTTTCAACCACACTAAAAACAACAGTCCTCATAAAAGGCCATATTTGTACAACTTAGGTTCTGACATTTATTTAAATTTACATGCTAATGTTTTCAATTAATCTAGAATATATTCTTTAAAATAATTTATCTTGACAGTCAGTCTTCAGAAATGTTAGGAGCTCAGGAGGGACCCAAACGCAGGACACGGACAGGGTGGAGTTGGTAAGAAAATAGTGTTTCATTGTTGCGGAGGATCAGGATGGGATGCTGATGGCAGGGAATGGGGATGCAGTGGCAGCAGGAGTGAGTGATGGTAATGTAGGAGCTGGCGTGAGCGGAGAGGACGAGGGGAAGTGTGGCTGGCAGAGGTTTGCATGGAAGCGAGGGAGTGGCTGGCAGGCAGGTTAGCAAGAGGGAGATGATCCTGGGACACAAGAGAGGCAGGTTGGTACACGAAACACCAAGATACTGAATCAACTTTTAGAAATATATCAACTAACATGGCCATAGAGCGTAGCTACCACAGGTTGAAACAACAATCTGGTGATGGTTGAAGCAGTGGGGGTAGATATCCTGCAGGGAGATGAACTGATGAGAGGCAGGTGAGCAGACTGTCGGGGGTGATGAGTCGACTGCAGACAGGTGTGCAGGAGGCGCAGAGCCAGGAGCCAGGAAAGCGAGGAAGGGAGTACCATGCCAACACACTCACACAAACAGAAACAGAAACAGAGAGAGACAGACAGGGGAGCACTGGGAACACAGGGAAGGGGAAAACACAAGGAAACACTAGGAGTACAGTCACAGCCGTAACAAGAAACTCTTGGGTGATAAATTCATGTCACACAGATTTACAGGGTAGTTTCAACAGATGAGTAAAGTGGGTGTATAGGCGCCATTTTCAGTTTTATATATATATTTGTGTTATTATTATATATCTGTGATCACACCTCCGACCGCCAGGCGATAGAAATGTACTTAAAGAGGTCAATGTAATCAGCTTCAGGTGTTATTGGTTTGTGTAAGAGATAAGCATACTGTTTTTGACCGTGCTAATGTTGCATCGCTCCCCAGACTTTGTTAATGACCAATATTGTGGTTTTTACTATACTTTGAAACTGTTTAGTTTATGTTACATGAGAAGGAAACCAATGAACTTTACTGAAACAGGAATTGGTGAGCTGCAAAGAACTGTATAATAAATCTGAACTTTTGTTCATCTACAGCCTGGGGAAATTATTGAAAGTAAGCATATGTCATTACTTTACAGAAGTCCTTCATTGGCTTTTTAAAGCAAATAGATACTACAGTGATTTCAGGTGGATTTACCTTAACTTTCTCCTGAATAAGCAACCTCGTCAATAAATATACTAAGCATGTACTGCCTTAAGGTGGCCTGTCTAGACTCCTCTTTGACTTTACCTGTGTGCTGTCTCAACATCAGTACTGTAGCCTGCTGTGATATCAGATCATTTACAAACAGAGGATTTTGGAGGCCCAAGCAGAAATCAAGCTCTTATTTAGCAGCTTTCCCAATGAACTGAGACACATGCTGCACCTCCTCCCGCAGCTCGTCTGAGCACAAAACAAAGCATCTCACAATCTCACCCATGTATAATAACTGCAACAACAATATCTACATTCATTAGAAAGCAGTAATACCCAGTAATAAATGATGGTACACACAGGGGGCCTAGACACCAACATCCTGGTACTCTGTACTAATGGGTCAAATATTTAGAGATGAGAAAATATTTGATGAAAAATTCTTCCAAATTGAGAAGTTTTCTTCACATTGGTTAAAGGACTGTTTTCGATTAAGGTTTGATGATTTGGGGATGCATGTAGACAGTGTCCCTACAACTATGGTAATACCTACTATGGAAACCATTTAGTCATTTCAGATCCAAACTCTGGAAAGCCTCAACCATCTTTAAGTGCTGTTTAATTTGTTACATAACAAGACTGAGAGTGTACACCCATGCTTGCAGCTTTCTGAGGTTGTACTTTGGCACAGTGGTGCTGTGAGCAAAATGCTAATGTCAGCATGCTACCATGCTCAAAGTGACAAGAAGAAAAGTTATTATGTTAATTTCATCACAATCCATTCAATAGTTGTCAAGCTATTTCACTCTAAACCAAAAATGGCATCCTCAAAGTCAGTAGGATTCATCATATGGTAACCATGAATGTCTGTACCAACGTTTGTGCCAATCCGTCCACTAGATGTTGATATATTTCACTGGATAAGTAAAAACTTTGACCTGCTGGTGGCGCTAGATGAAGGCAGGGGATCATCAATGTCAGTAACGGTAATTTCATCCTGTGGGGACCATGAATGTCCGAACAAATTTCTATTGCAATCCATCAGATAGTTGTCGACACTGCCATCCATAGAGCCGCTCCACTAGCGTGGCTAAAAGAAAGTAACATGAGTGCTTATTTAATTGCAAAGTTTTATTTCTATCGATCCATCCATTTATTTCCTGGCCACTTATCCAGATCAGAGTAGCAGTAGCAGGGCAATCTTACAGCACAGACATCCTTTTCTAAGCAATTTCCTCCTACTCTTCCTAGAGGTTCCCTGAGGACTTCTGGACTGGCTAGGAGATCTAATCCTTTTGGTGTTTCTTAGGTCTGCCCTGGGGTTTCCTCCTAGTCCATCATACACCTCCAAACACCTCCAAATTTTAGGCACCCACAGGGAATTGTTTATTGGAGCCACCTGACTGCCTCTCGAAATGATAGTGAATAGAACATTTTAAGGCTTTTGGTGAGAGCCTTTTCATACGTACATGGCACAGGCACAGTGTAATAACCCTGAGAATAAAATCCATTGTTTTTGTGGATGTGTGTTTGTATGACAATGCATGTGTGTAAGCGTGTGCTGACCTCAACATGACAACACACCTCTTGCTTTCCTTTACATACATGAGCTACAGTCTAAATCGAGACACGTGAAGTCTCATTACTTCAGCAGTCCTACCGCTAATCCATCTGCTAATGTAGTCAATAGCCACCCAGTCACAGATAGCAGCACCCAATTATCGTGCTCTGGTCAGCACCATCATCATTTCGCTGGTGTCACATCTGTGGCAGCTTCCCAATGTTATTTGTCTCTGCCGCCCCTGCGCTGAGCTATTGGAGCAGAGAGACTGGGGAAATTGAAACCACACAGGTGTGCCGCCATTGTGGCTCGATACAGCGTACAAGGGGACTCAATTTGTCTTCTGAGCCCATTAGAGAAACACTGATGAAGGTGAAACTGAGCAGGTGTTCAGATACAGGAAAGTGTTAGTTTCCAGAACAGCCCATTATCCATTTTGTAGATTCTGAGAATGTAATTAACTGATGTCCATCATTTTGTGATAGCATTTTGTCCTCCCAACTAGCTGCTTAGCCATGAAAAAGGAAAACAACTTGTAACTGAGCTCTCAGCTTGCTTTGTTTAAGGGAGAATAAGTAAGAATTACTTTATTTACTCTAAATGCATAATGATCGATTGTTGGGGGTTGATAAAGTCAATGATCAATACCAATAACTCAACAATTACTATATGAGGTCCTCATATATCTGCCTTTCAGACTAACCTTCCAAACAGTGTGTCATGGTGATCAGGGTACATCCTCAGCAACACCAACAACAAAGGATATAAGAGCTGAACATAATGAAGGAAAGAGAGGGCTAGTTTATGGAGCTTTTTAGAGGGGAAACAAATGTTTCCCCCAGCTGGGGGGCAGATGTTTCACATCACCCACTGCAGTGTACACATTTGTTTGGTCTGCAGGTTGCTGTGTCGAGGCCTCGGCTCCATCATGGCTTTCTGTTGTTCCTCAGGCTGCTTGCCTGTTATAGACATTGTGAGTGATGGATGACCTCGGGCTTTGCTTATCACTCTGCTCTCAGCTGCTACACATAGTCACACACACCCTACACACACATCAAATACACAACTTCATAGAGAGTGTGTACTGCTGTCTGGTCAGATGTTTGTAGATGCAGATTTAGGCCAATTCATGCCTAAATCTCCTTTCATGGCTGCTGTTTTTCTTCTGTGGCACCATGGAGGTCCTTGTCATCCAGTACACCCTCTTCTTGTTGAGAAGTCCTCCATGTGGGTCCCCAGAGTGCAATCTCTTCCCACTTTTCAGCAGTAATATTGACTTTCTTCAAGTTACTTTGACATTGACCTGAAAGTGTTTCTTCTGCTCACTTGCGACTTGCTTACCTTCATTCCACTGGGAGCAGAGAATCTGTTTGGGGAGGCATGAGTTTGGCAAACGGATGACATGGCCTGTCAATCAAAGCTGGGGCTGCATGGCTGAAGATGCCTTTCATGTTGGCCTCCTGCAGAGAAAACAACACACACTCTTACTCAGGTGTAGATATGCATACATGGGGATGCACAGAAGCATGTAGGCAGGCATGCAGTCAGGTGTGAAAAAGACTCACCTACATCCCTCATTCCCTCAAGAATTTTCCCAGAAACACCTTCTGGTTGGACTGCCATGCCCTGAAATATTTACACACCACACACACACACACACACACACACACAAACACAAACAATATCGCAACATACATCTTAGCTACAGTAAGTCCAGGCAGACCCAGCCATCAATCATCGCTCTCTAGTGTTCCACCCCAGTGTCATCATCCAGTTACCAGCTCACGAAGCCATGAATCAACCAATCAGCACAGGCCGGGGGCTGTCCAAATATTGCTCTGCTCTTGCTGACAGAAAATAAGCTGTAAGAAAAGAAAACTCCAATAAACCTTTTGTGTCGTCTGAAACCTTAGCAAAGATGTCGATCTAAAGAGGAGTTTGATGGACAGATGTAAAAGCCAGCCAGGAGAAACTATAATAAATAATAATAAAAACAGACAATCTTATTAATTCAAAACAATTAGTGCTAAGCAGGGATAGATCAATTATTGGTATACTGATATTTACCGTTTTAGATTTGTGATCGAGTTCTGATAGTAGTGCATTCAGAGCACGCTGCAAGGTGTTTTATTTGGTTATGTGGCTAATGTGCCTATCATGATAGAACATACAGTTTTTCTTATATTGTTTTTAAAATTCTTACAGTAGTGAATATTTTTGTATTTCTGTAACATTGGAGCACAAGACCTCATGTCTTAATTTTTTTCAGGTATCAGGTTACATGGTAGAAAACAATTTTTAGGACCGTTTCTTGCTACATACGGACAATGCAGTTGCATAGGGCCCCCAAGCTGCCATTTTTTAAATTATTATTATTATTATTATTATTTTATTAAAATGACCAGTCTCTCTTGGTAGCCAAGCACCCTCATGTGTTGAGTGAAAGTGAAAGCACCTTTATGCTAAAAAGAAATTGTATGTAACTGAATGTAAGTTCCATATTCACTCTCCTTGTAGCTCTGATTTGGTCTCCACCAACTCCTGAGGGAACTATCTGGCTCTTTAGCTGCTAACTGCTCCACTATGTTCACCAGCGAATCGCTAACTTTGTCTGTCTGCAGTTTGGTGCAGATCAGGTAATGTGTGTGCAATGGGTTTTACCTGAAACAAAGCAGAGAGAGTGAATCGAAACATTAAAGCTGCAGGCTGTAAAACTAAAACTATAGCCTGAAAGAGGCTAAAAAGCTCCATACGGCTTGGGGCAGCTGAAGAGTTGGTAGATCTTTCTCTGTGGGTTTGTCAGTACAAGTGACATGTTTTACGTTATACATAGACTTTTCATCCATTGTTGATATAAAAATATTGATTAATGCAGCTTTAATTATTGTTACTTATTACTTACTCTCTCTTGTAGGGAGTAAATAAAAAATGTCAACATTAAAAAAAACAATGTCCAAATTTCCAAAAATTCTAAAGCAATTGACAAATAAAAATATGTTAATTATTAGCAATATTGAAAATCTTATATCAGTCTATACTTTACAGCTTTTATTTGTAGTGTCACTACTAGCCACATACACATTAATATGCAAAAGAAGAATTTGGTAGTAAAAATAGCTCAGAGAAGGATTATATTGATGTCAAAAAGTTACATATTGCAGCTTTAAGTCCAAAAATCATTTAAAAAGATAATAAAAAATCATTCTAAAAGATTCCTATAATTTCATCATCCATTCATCTGGTCATAACCACAGTCTATTTTACACAGCTCTTTGAACTTGGACACTGTTCTCATTCTGCTGCCAACTTAAGTGTGGTGAAATATTTTATATGCTTGTAGCATCAAGTACTCTCAGGTCCCATTAATGCTGACGTGGTGGAACTCACTCCAGCGGCCTTCCGAGATGCTTTATAAAGTCAAGACTCTTGCAGACTCTCAACCCAGCGGTGAATGACACTGAGCTGCTGTCTGTGCTGAAGGTTTCCTCATTTAACATGATGCTTTATCCCTGGTGAGGCCCTTTACTGCCATTCACTCATACTCTCTGGCACTTATGGAATGTGTATTGATATGCATTTAACATCCACTGCCAGCCGTGTGGTTAGACACATTTGAAGTGCTAGACAGTTGACGGCTAATGGCTTACCACATGCTCTGACCTTGTGTGTGTGTGTGTGTGTGTGTGTGTGTGTGTGTGTGTGTGTGTGTGTGTGTGTATGTGTGTGTGTGTGTGTGTGTGTGTGAGATAAATAGTGGGAGAGAGCAAAGAAATTAAATCCCTAATTATATGTCTTTCAGGTGCTAGAGAATTATGGTAATATATTCCTCTCTATTATTACATATGACATTAATTTCCGTCTTGTGATTCGTGGGGAAAATTAAGTCTTAAGCTTTGGTCCATTCAAACACACACACTCACTCACAATATCATCGCATTTCCTCTCTTTATTTTCTCTGACTGACTGACACACGCAAACGTAAAACCACTTTAATTTCAGCAGCTGTCTGACTAAAAGCCCTTTTACACACAAATATAATGATTATGAGCGCATGTCAAAAGCCACGTGACCCCTCGTATCAAACGTGTACAGTACATGCTCTTCACAATCTTGGTCTGCAACTGTAGTTCCATACACATCATTGAATCACTAACAATTCAATTACATGAGACCTTGTATAGATTTATGTTCTAAATAAAGTTGTCCAGTTTGAGTTCTTTAAAGCAACAAGTCCTAATACCTAAACAACAAAATAGACTGTTTCTCAATGAGTTCCAAAGCAACATTTATGACTGTTATTATTCATAGTAGAGTGTTTTTTGATAGTTAAGGTTTCAAAAAGTTATGCAACTAAAACTACTTGGTTAAGCAGAAAATACTGGGTAAAATAATGGGTAAAAGAACACTGTATTGACTGTGAACAGGATGCGGATGCAGTCTCTGATGTTAAAGTCAGACACTTTGTACCCTGACCACTTCCCTAAGAGTTTTTGCATGGCTATATCAATGTATAACAACGCTATAACAGCACTACTTCCACCACAGCTTCTAACAGAGAACAGTCATTATTTGCGCACCCACAAAACAGTCATAAAGCAGGTTGTTTTATATGCACAACGGATGCTGTTGTTGTTGTGGAGGGGAATGTTGGCCTTTCAATCTTTAAATTTTAGACCCCACCCTTTTTTCACATCACTTGTCAGTCCTCGCCCTGGAGTCCCACAATACCTTGCAAAGCAATTCATTTATGTCCAATAGAAGATGCCTTTGCAATGTTTATTCTGAAGATTCAACTTGGCAGATGGAGCGCTGATGAAGTATGTAGGATTTTTTTTTTTTATCATTTGGTAACTTTATGAAAGCTTCCATGCATCAAACTCATTTTGCAATTATATCGCTATGCATCTTGGCTATTGAGAGGTGTGGATCTTGTGTCTGAGTGAGCTGCAAGCTAGTACCATGGACAATACACCAAAAGTAACTACACACTTGTAGCCTTCATTCAAACAGCACTTTTAATGCAAAATAAGAGCAAATATTTCAACAGTCTTCTTCAGGGCTGAAAGAGATTGACATGGCCAATATCTACTATTTGATAATTATAGTGATTTTGTAGTAATTCTAGGGTAATCCTGTAGTATCCATCCATCCATCTATTTTCTACTTATCTGGGTCTGGATTGTGGTGGCAGCAAACTAAGCAAAATAGGCCACACATACTTCTCCAGTCATCATGCAGCTCATGCTGGAACATCCTGAGGCAAGGTGAGGGCCAGTACGAGCAATCTGAAGACTCTTATGAAGAGGCCAAACTTCAATCACATTTCCAAGAATAGGGAAAGTGGGACCAGACTCAGCCTAAATAAAATATGTGCACTAGACCGGCAGTCAGGTGGTGGGAGTCCTGTTGGGCTAAACCCTGGCAAACTCTGGTGTGATTTGATCCACTCAGTGTCGGAAAATAGTTTATCTCAGGTCTTTTCAGTGGTCTAAAAGGAGTATAACTGCCTCACTGACTGATTAGACTGTAAAATGTTGACTGAGTCATACCACCCAATTTCTTTTCTTCTTTTCACTTTCTGCTAAGAAAGGCTGTGGTGACACTAACTCCAGTAACCAGACATGCTGAAAGCCAGAAAGTAAGAAGGGCCACTAATAAAAAGACAGGTATATGGAGGAAGAAGCTGAGATTTCTCAACAGAAATATTTAATCTATGTCTAGTTTTGATTTGTTTTTTTTACAGTAACAATTCTCCTGAAAAGACGCTGAACTGAACATCAATCAAAGATAAGGCAGTAGTACAGGACAGGGCTTTTTGTTGTAAAGTTCTAAATAAACATTATCAATCATAAAGTATCAAGTTTCTATCAATGAAACTAAATGTGATTTTAAGTTGGGTTAGAGCAGTGTGATCCTCAACTCATGGCCCGTGGGCCAAACTTAGCCTGTGATAGGGTGTCGGGTGGCCCGTCAACCATTTTCTAATTCACAATGAAAATAAATTGATTCACACTGGGATTTCTGCGAAAACTTCACGTACACCTGACCTGCATAGGGCATGTGGGAGAAGTTTGCCTTCAGGGCCGTCTGCCTGGCAGAAATTCCTGGGGACAAACTTCTCCCAGATGCCTGCTGCCACTGGATTTGCCTCTTGGCAAAGATGAGTGAGGACAGCAAACGTCCAAATGTTGACAATGAAAACAGGCAGTTCAATGAAAAATGGACGGATACATTTGCCTTTATTTTGCCATCTCATACCAAACCTCTGTGTTTAATTTGCCAAATGACAATTGCTGTATGCAAGGTTGCTAATATCAGGCACCACCACGAGTCAAAACATGCTAGCTTCAGTGCAGCGTTCCCGTCTGGTAGCACCACAAGATATCTGATAAATATTATTAATGTCTGATTATTAACTGGCCCCTGGCCTCCTGTCATTTTGCAAAAGTGGCCCCCGGACAAATCAAGTTGAGTATCCCTGGGTTAGAGCATTAATAATAAAGCAATTGATGAGGCTTTTTTCTATTATGATGGAAAGTATGGAAACCATCTGAAACCAAACCTCCACCTTCTGTGATCTCTAATGCAACTGTTGATTAAAGGTTACATATTGTCAGCAAACAAAGCAACTATAACTCAGGTACTTTTATAGACATACACCTCTTATTCATTCAAGGCGAAATAAGGACACCTACACATCTGAACACACTGTTCTGTGAGAAAGTTCCTATGTGGATCATAAAGAATATGTGAAACAAACACAATATAATGATATCAAGGAGTGAATAACCCCTCAGAGGTTCAACACCAGGAAGCTTCCCACCATCCTGTAGAAAAATCACACCTCTGATACGAGTGATGAAACATTTCAAAACTGCACAGCAAGTCCAGTTTCTTTTAACTTACTACATCTAGAAACTTCAAAGATGATGGAAAGTAAAGAAGTACCTTAGTCTTGGAAGAGGGAGGTGGGAAGATGAAGGTATGAAAAGGAGAAAAGAAGAGAAAATGTCTAATTAAACTAAAATGTGGGAGAAAGAGAAAGAAGGACGCAGTGACAAAGAGGAATAAAGCCCAATGGGAAGAGCATTAAAGGAGAGAAGAGGAGGTGAATGTATCAGTGGAGAAGTCAAGGTAAACCCTGTGGGGAGCTGCTGTATCTACCACTTCAGGCAAAGAGAGAGAGAGAGTGGAGAACAAGGGAGTGAGAGACCAAGAGAGAGACAGAAAAGGAGAGAGAGAGAAAGTGAACAAACAAGAGAAGGAAAAGAAAGGGGTGCATGGAACAAAACAAAAAAACAGTTTCTTGTTTTCAAATTGCCTTATTTTGTGTTGGAATGAGAACTTGTATAACCTAGAGGCTTGCAGTTTTAATATAATCTTACACACACCCACCCACACACATAAGCACTCGCATATAAACACACTCTGTGTAAGCGGTAGAAGAACTGGGGAAGCCCTGCAGTTTATTGGGTCATTGTAGATTCCTCTGTGGATGAAATATGCTTTAATTTGCGGAGTGCTGGAGGGACAGTCAATAGGGAACCTCTGTGTGAGACAGAGACAGTGGCGGAGGAGGGAGGAGAAGGAGAGGAGGAGAGGGAAAGAGGAAGGAGGAGATGGAAACAAGTAAGAGAAGGTTGAGAGTGAGAAGGAAAACAGAGGAGGGTGAGAGGAAGAAGCGATGGGAGGAGGGAGGTTCAACAGCAAGTAGAGGTGGACGTATGGGCCAGAGGACCAGGGAGGTGTAGAGAGAGGAGGATGAGAGGGAGCAACAAAAGAAGACAACAGATTATAGTGAGGGGAGGAGAAAGGGAGGAAGGCTAAGAGAGAGGCAGACAGGAATCGGAGGAAAGGTGAGAGGCAGGTGGGTGGTAAAAGTGAGGGAGTGAGAGAGTGTGAGCTTTGATTTTTATTTTATCTAACTTCTTTTACGGTTCTCACCATTATTATTCAATTTGAGAAACGAAATTTAAACGACCAAACAAAGCGTGACTTCCAAGTCAACATTGTTTTCTTTAACCATGACTACGATCTTCTCTAATCTTCTTTTTTTTTTAACCCAAATCATGGTGGCTACCTAACCTGAGCCAAGTAGTTTTTGTGCCTAAACCTAACCAAACCTTAATCATAGATATGTGCGCATGTAAAACACTGGGCGCCACCTTGAACAAAGCTGATAAAAACTGGCCCATGGGCCTGATTGCTATATACAGTAGTATTTTGCATACCATTTGATGTCAATCTTTCTTTAAAGGAAATCAGAATAAAAACGGTGAAGATCCACTGGAGTGGAACAAATCCTGCAAAATTGCCATCCCCAATTTGACACCTGCAACTTCCTCCAACAAATTTATGTGACTTTGTGCCAAGCAGCACTTTGTTTTTGTTTGCATCTGTAATCTTGGAGACCAGGGACATGCAAAGGAGGAATCCCAGAAACTAACAATGATCACCACAGCAGGTAAAGACTAAACTTCCTGACCCACCACTGCATCCAGTTTTCGTTGTCAATTTTTTTTAGCAAATCACTGTGGGGACACGAGGGGAATCATGCCCTCATTTGCATGAAGTAAAATCTTTCAATATTCAACTCCACCCTTTTTTCACGTCACCTGTCAGTCCATTGCCCTGGAATCCCACAATACCTTGCAAAGCAATTCAGTCAGGTCCAATAGAAGATGAAGAGGCAAACTCGTTCAGTGGATATTGATGATCCCCAGTTGTAAAAATAACTCAGCCAATCAGAGCTTTGTAGGCACCATTCCTTCCATTTGAACAAAAATGGTGACAGGCATGCACATGTAACACACACTTACACAAGTTGTACAGAAATAACAACTCTTAAATCGACATATTTCTTCATTTGACATGACAAACACTGACTGTTCAAATCAGTCATTACTGATTTGTTTGGTCAAAATCCCACCATTCCCCGTCACCTAACTGCCCCACCCACCTGCTCCCGCTTCCTCCATTAGCCCTACAATATACTGTATATACCCGCCGATTTCCACCTGTCGCATGTCAGATTGTCTTATGTGTTCCCCATTAAGCAGTCCAGCCACTTCATCTGCCTGCCTGTTACCTGTCTGCATGCTCTTCTGCCTGTACCTCAGACTTCTGCCTTTTTGCCAGCCCCCCCTTAGCTTTTATCCATATCTACTTGGTTTTCGAGTCGTTCTTTTGGGTCCAAACCTGTGATGTTACGCCTTGTCCAACCTGCAATATTGTAGCTGATCATGGTCATGCCAACAAAGCAACATTTCAAATTTAATTTGAAAGTCAGCAATCAAAGGAAGGATGAGGTGAAACTGAGAAAAGGAGAAAGAAGAGGATAAGTAGGAAATCAAGACGAGGAAAGGTAAAGGAGAGGAGGGTGGTATTATATGGTGAAGAAGAGCGATAAAGTGAAGGGTTGACAAGAAGAAATGGTGAAATGAGGGGGAGTTAGAAAGAGCTTAACAGGGGGTGGTGGGGGGTAGGTAAAGGGAGAGTGGGTCGAGGGGAGAGTCAGATTGAAGAAGAGAGGGAAGAGAGAGGAGGAATATGAGGAGAATCTCAAGCGCTCCGCTCCTGGGTTCGGCCCGTTGTCATGGTAACAGCAGCGAGGCGAGACGAGCAGCAGACAGACAGACTCGCTCTCTCGCTCTCAGTCCTGTGTCTCTCGCCCAGAGATTAGTGGACAGGTGATCTCAGTCCCTGGTTGTGTCTGTCTTCTTCTTCTTCGTCTTCTTCTTCTTCTTCCTGATGAAAAATGGATTGACAGCAAGGAGACCAGTGGCTACTACATACACTGACAAGTCCTACTGTGATGTGTGTGTGTGTGTGTGTGTGTGTGTGTGTGTGAGTTTTGAACTTGCTCTTTAGGTTACCAAACATCAAGGGATTCACAGGTACTAACCTTTTCTTTTCTAAACCTATGTAGTAACATTCACACCTGGGAGCTGAACCACAGAAATCCAGCCCTCTACTGCTGTCTCACTGCCTACAGCCAGTGGCACATCACTGTCTCGCTCAGCAGCACTAGGCTTAAGCCACTGGTCAAAATATGAAATTAAACTCATTATGGGTGTAAAATAAAGCTATTGTCTGTATCTGTATCTGTCTGTAAACATCTGTATTCAGATTTACACTGGACGTGGTGTAGCCTGCCTCATTTTTCTCAGTTTTCTACTGGCATTTATACTCCTCAAACTGTACATGTATACGTTTAGCTGCTCAGAAATTAGCGTAATATTTTATCCATGCACTAAAATTTATCACATAATAAAGAATTAACTATTTTTGAGCCCCACCACCAAAAAAAGAAACAAATGTTAGTCTAAACTGAGTCAAAATAAAAGCTGCGTTACTGTTGGGTGGGAAAATCCCAACAAGTCCTCCAACCTAAACGACATATATAGGCATACCAGACCTTCGCCATCATGGTAACAACAACAACACATGGTTAACATTGTGAAGCAGTCGCAGTTTGGTTAGGTTTAGGCACCAAAACTACTTGGTTAGGTTTAGGAAAAGATCATGGTTTGTGTTAAAATAACTACGTTAGTTACGTAACTTAGCTTACATGGGACATGAACAGCAGACTCCTCAGTGAAAGTCCTGTGTTGTTTGACCCATCCATCCACCCCAACGTCCAGCCTATGTGGACTCTGTCGCTCTTTATAGGTCATAATAACCTGCTTGCACAGGCGACCTATACAGTCGTATTTTTGGGTCTCGAAGAAGTCTTGAAAATACAAGTCAGAATCGCATTGGGCGGAGACTGTCCTCCCAAGAAAAATGACAGAGCAGTCAAGGAAGTGGTGTGACGCTGTTATAGAGCCACAAAGTCCACAGAGGTAGGAGGTCAGGGTGGATGTGTGGGACAACAAAACATCGGACTTGAACACACAAGACTGCTGTTTGTTTTTCCCGTTATAATGGGAGGAAGCCCAGATCATAATAAAGTTGGTCTAAATGTCTATAATTAAAAAAGTCACAATAGCTCATCAGTTCATTGTGTATATTTTCTTTAGGAATGGAACAATGTGTGTTCAAAATTCATTTCAATTTCCAAAACATTAAAGTTTTGGATTGTATTTTTGAAGTACATTTCACATTTTCTACCTTTTAACTGTATGGAATAAACTCTAAATCAGTAATTTACCCAACCCTGACTAGGTGGTTACCTGTGCTCTAATCACATGTCTGCTTTCATCTATACATTTCTGCACATTTGTTTTTCATGCTAGCAGGAACTATAGCTTGATCTCAACATGCAACCTTGCTCCAGTCTCCCAGTTTCAATTCTGCGAAAAGCTAAGCCCAGTGCATTATGGTCCATGAATCAGAATGGCTGAGTGGCTTATAAAATGAAAACAAACAAAAAAAAAAACCTTTTACCGTAGCGGTGCCAACAGAAATGCATCACATGCTGCCTCAAATGCACTCCAGCAGGAACTAAGCAGAAAGTAGCTCAGCGGAAATGAATGTGAGCATCATAAAAATGTCCCCAACACAGTAACAAATTAAACAGCAAACTTAAAATGTGCTACAGCAGCAGAGCTCTATGGCAAAGTGGTGTAGAGTGACGATTAGTAGCCTTAGCCTAATCAATGGGAATGAGCTGGACACACTCGCTGCTCTAACTCTTGCTTCAGCCCCTGTTTGTATTATATACGCAGCACTTTGTTTATACATCATCATTCACTGGGCTTATGTCAGCTCGCAGTGGCTCTGACCTTTGACCCTCTTAGTTGCTCGTAATGTCAGTGATATAGAGTATGATCATTATGATATAGGTAAATGCCTCAAATCTCAGTCTGTATTCGGTCTTGAAGGATGCATGTTTGAATACTCGCAAGTTTCTCTGAATTCAGACTTTGCCGTGCTTCACCTGCAAGACACCCTAAATGAAGTTTCCTGCTTCTAAGTATCACCTGGCTCAGATGACACCCATCTCCCCCAAACCAAATTGAAGGAATCTGACCTTCCTGCACAGCCGCTCTCCATTAACTCACTCTACATTCAGAACTTTATAAGGGCAGTTTGCCTTGTTTTTTTTTCAGATGGTGTAAGGTGCCTGAGCTGTTGTTGCTCATCTGGTGCCTGTAGCTGTTGCTAACTGATCTCCTGTTGCTGATTTGGCCTGCCTGTTGTAATTTCTTGTCTTTCTTTGCCTAGTGTCTGTAAACCTGCCCAACGGACCAAATAAACTGTCTATTTGTATTTAATGCTATCTGACCTGCCTAAAGAGTTTTGTCCACAATCATTATGGTGTGATTTATGTTCACAAGCCCTCCTTGGATTGTAATTAGGCATTGTTGACTTACGCAAACAAAATAATATAAATGGGATCACACCATTTCACCTGCCATGGTGCTGTGGTGATGATTCATGCACACATACTAAAACTGTAGTCTTGAGGCTGCTCTGATATAAAACTGAGCTTTGCTACAGAACAGACACACCATATTTTCTGGATCTTCCAACCATCTTCGGCTCCATTTTTTCTTCTTCTTTCCATTCATAGTAAAATATTAACACTGCCTTTCTCTCTTCGGTCATTCTGTTTGTATAACCCTTATTGGAATTGTCACTGGACAAAACCAACAGGGGTTTCCATGCTTACGTTCAGTGTGAGCACCCCTAGGTAGCTGGTCAATTGATCCGTACGATGTGAGCATAAAAGTCGCAGGTTCTGGCCGTGCAGAAAGGCAGATTAAAATGTCTAGTGTGAGTTAACACAACATACAAGATTAATAAAAATGCAATGTGTCTGCCCAGCTTAAGCGCACAGTATAGAGTTTGTTGACCGCAACACAATTTCAGCATAATGTTGCGGTCAGACCAGATTTCATACCCCATTTATTTCTATGAGGAACGCGGCGAGACATATCTGCTTGATGTTGTGAATTGAATGGACCCACCTCCTTCCCTTCACACAGAGTTCAACCTGATTTGACGTGCAAAATCACCAGGCTCTCCAATGTCCAATCACTTTGAGAGAGGGGTTGGGACTGACCTCTTATTCTGGAAATATTTACAGTTTTGTAGCAGCAGAGAAGAAGGGATGCTGCTTGGTTGCAGTGAGTGCAAGGACAGTGACAGTAAAGTGTTTAAAGCAGTGTAATTTACTACATTGTAGAACGCTGTCGTTAGCTGTCTTTTCCTCGCATCATAGTCCCTCCCACTGAAGACGTGAGGAGAGATGCAGGTGAAGACGTGAGGAAAGAGGAATCAAGGAAACAATGAGACTTCCTTTCCTCTGAACCGTCAATATGAACTTTAAGGAGCCCCTAAAGGAGGGGTGTGTCAGTCCGGTAAAAGACCTCTGCAGGCTGGTCTCGTGTCTCCGAACAGAAATAAGGGAATTGGAACATTCTTTATCATGGTGGACCAGAACAGTTTCCGGGTCTATCAAATAAGAAGGAAGAAGGAACTGGGATGTACCCTATGTTTACAACCCTACCCACAATGTTGTCTGCCCTGCCTGCTTTTTGCCACATTACAAAAAATTTCACTTGCCAATATTCGGTTTGACTGTACCTTAACACCCCCCAACTTAAACCTGAACAAAGTGTAACCTGCCACAATGATTAACTACCATTGCCAGGAAGCCAGAGTGGCAACCATGTTCACGCATACATGAAAAATGACCAACAATGTGGTGGAACCACATGACCATGATTGAAAGGCGCACAATGAACAATATATTTGCCCGGCACTTCTGTGAAGCGTCTCCGGCTGTAGTGTTGGTTGCCAGTGTGGCTAGCTGTTTTCCCCTACTTCCAGTTTTTATACTAAGCTGGCTAATCGCCTACCAGCTCCACAGCACAGACATGAAAATAGTATCAATCTTCTAACTCACAGAAAAAAGCAAGTAAACATTTCCCACAGTTTTCCCAGAAATGCTTTTCTCTGCATTTTATCTCTCTGATGCTTTATTTTTCTTAACAAGACAAGAATGCCACTCATAATGTTATTATGACATACCCACTCACACATTTTCTTCCTGAATGAGTATAGATGCGTTCTGACTGCACAGAAACCATTCCACAGCACAACTGTACCAATCTCAGACCACCTCGTTCAGGTGCACTTCATCATGGATTCTTGGTCTGCACAGAAGTTCACACATTGCATTCATATTACCATATTTTTAGGCAAATTGCTCGTTGATTCAGACTAAACTGCCTGTGTGAAAGTGCCCTTAGACACTTAACATGTAGGATGGTCTTCATTGTCAGCCTGAACATAGATTATTATGATCTTGACAATTGTTAATTTGCACAGCAGGAACAACACCTTACTCAGTAGTTTTAACACTTAAATAAGAAGCAGGACATTATCAATTCCTCATTCAAATAGCAGCAGTATCCTCAGTTTACAAATGATGTATCTATTAAGATTCTCCTTGCTGTTTTTTTTTTATCTCTGTCCCCTCCTCCCATCAGTGGCAAACTGTCTCAATATCCAGAAAACACAGCCTGCAGACTTCATGGCCAGTGGCATTAGGGTGTCTAATTGTGGGAAGCCTTTCATCCCTGCTTGTCTTCCCAACATTGCATAAGATGCCTTGGGAAAGTGGCTCTGGATTCATTGATTCAGTTAAGAGAAAAGCTGAAACATCTGTTTCTGTTGTGTGAAATTAATTGATGTTTACTTTATAGTTACCCCCTGACCCCCATCCATTTATTAGCCATGATGACTCAAAAATATACAAGTTAGTTTCAAGAAGGTTAGTTAAGTCATGCTGAAATCAAACAGAAACACCTAGTGAGGAGGCCATTTTTCATCTTGCAGAACAATCAAATATAATACAATTTTTTTATCTCCCTTTTTTTGGTTTCTGGTTTTTTACTCATTAAAATGTCCTGTGATGGTAGCCACTGGCTCATACTAACATCTTCCATAACTGATCAGTTACATTCAAAAATGTAAGGCAAGGCAAGGCATTAGAATGACATTCAAAACAATAAGAATAAAATCAATTAAGATAGAATAAAATAAAATTTAAAATTAGATAAAATGAAATAAAATGCATAAAATGAAATAAAATACAGTTACAGTGCAGTAATAAGATGGAAGTTACCAATGCAGCAAATGAAATAAAGGTGCATTAGAGAGACCAATCAAGCAAAGGTGCAGGAGAACAGCATCTTTAATTTAGATTTAAAAGTGGCTAAAGTTGAAGTTTAATTCAAAGACTACTTTCATAAACTCTCTTTGGGAACTATGCATTTCCACGTGTTGCTATTAAAATAGAAATTGAGGCCAAATATCAAAATTAACTGACTGGAGGACAAAAAATAAGAGAACATACAGCTGCACAATACATTTCCACATAGGGATGTAAGACATTATAATAGCAATACTAATAACAAGAGCAACAACAGCAATAGCAGCAGCGGGTGCAGAGCAGGAGCACGGGGGCAGCAGGCGGCAGCAACCACAGATCCAGACTCAACAGCTCCGGAGGCAGAACACCTGCAGAAAGCAACAGAAGGGGAGAGAGAGAGAGAGAGAGAGAGAGAGAGAGTAGAGAAAGCACACAACTACGGGAAGAAGTTGAATTAATAACAAGCATTGATGGGATATGAGGGCGTACAGATGGAGAGGAAGAGGAGGAGGAGCTCAGTGCATCATAGGAAGTCCCCCGGCAGTCTAGGCCTATAGCAGCATAACTAAGGGGGGGCTCAGGGGTCACCTGAGTCAGCCCTACTATAAGCTTTATCAAAGAGGAAAGTCTTAAGCCTACTCTTAAATGTGAGGAGGTTGTCCGCCTCCCGTACACAAACTGGGAGAGGAGCTTGATAGCTGAAGGCTCTTGTAGTTTGTCTACTCTGTCATTTTTAGTTATTTTCTATATTCAGATTTCAGTCCATGCCCTCCAGAACAACACATAAATGTTTTCTGATCTGACGCCACTATCTACAGGAAGACATTGCTGTTTCAAAAATAAAACCTTTGTCTGATCTTGACACCGCTACGGTTAAGGTTTGGTCAGGTTTAGGCACAAAAAAAACTTGGTTAGGGGACTGCTTTGATAAGGTTAGGGGACATTCATCATTATGGTTACAATAATCACCACTTGGTTATGGTTAGGGAATGGACACTGTCATGGTTAAGAGAAACCAACATTGACTGTCAGTAGGAAACAGAAAAGAAACAATGGTATTAAAGTATCCTGAAGAAGGCAAGATACAGCAAAAAATTGATCCATAGAATTTAAAATAAATAGACTGCATTGGAGTTCTGAGTGTGTGGCTCTCACTCTCTTCCTTTGATACTAGAAAAGGTGTGGTTTACCTTCAGTTCTTCATGTAATGGTGGGGAAAACACATCCAAAAATACAAGAGTGTGGGTTCAAAAAGGTTGAAATAAAGTACATGTGCTTCGTAATAAATTGGTTCAAACATGTAAAATCATTGAGGGAGTCCTTTACAGTGTCTAAAAAGTCTGGGAGAGTTTTTGGTCCAAAAGATAGTTGAGATTGTACAGTGATTTTAATCACTTTGTGTTGGTATTGATAAACAACCATATAAACCTCTCAGATACAGTATATTATTGTGAGCTATGGGGCAATAAACCTTATTGCCTCTCAGAGACAGCAGCATATTGTTTTTTCTAACATTATTTTTTGGCAGGTGACCCCTGGAATAAGATTTCTTCTTCTGTGGAAACAGGGCAACTACTTAATAGAGTGTCTCCCAGCAGGGTGGACAGCAGGCAGGGTGGCTACGGACCTCCCTGACCCTAAACTCCATTAGTCATCCCAGGCCAATCCTCAGAACCTTTCCCCACAGGCGCACGGCGGGCCAGGCCAGATGCATCGTCGCCCCAGCAACAGGAACGTGAGCGAACTGCAGAACATAAGAGCCGAATAGCCGGGATGTCCGAGGATGATGTTGGCATCTGCGGGGCTGGAACGGAGCATGTTCCCACAGGAAAACGGAAAAATGTCAAGAGCGATTAGTGTGTGTGTCTGTATGGGGGGGGGGGGATTTTTTGTGTGGATAGGACAGCTTTGTGTGCGTTAGTGTGTAAGGGGAGAAGGATTTGTCGGTGTGTGTTTCCGTGCGTGTCTTCATGCCTCACAGACTCGCTGCTCTGCCACCTGCCAGCTTGTTTGCAAGCGTATGTGTGCTCATGCATGTTCATGCTGGTTATACTGTATGAAGTCATGTCTCTGTGGTTCATTTTATTTCGCAGAGTAGTACCTAAGACAGAAGCCCACCACCCCCACCGCCATCTCCACAATAGAGACTTATCTTTTTGGATATAGATCAACCTAACAGTGAATGCCTACATGTAAATACATGTAGGTTTTTATTCTGCTACTATTTACACTTACAGGCCAATCAGAATGCAAAAGTGTCCTGTAAACAGGTAGATCAGACTAAACCCACCCATTCTAAAACACAGTTTATTCAGTTTGACCATTTCTAATCTCTCAGATAAATGAAAATGTGTCATGTTAATGTTCTTTCTGATTGATTACTATGTTCAGATATCTTTCATCCTTAAAGGGATATTTTGACATTTTGGAAAATACACTTATTAGCCTTCTTGCCAGGAGTTAAATAGCAGCCAGTTAGCTTAGCTTAGCATACAGACTGAACAACAAGTCCTCCAACCTAAACGACATATATAGGCGTACCGTACCTTCGTCGTCATGGTAACAACAACAACACGTGGTGAAATGGTTGCAGTTTGGTTAGGTTTAGGCACCAAAACTACTTGATTAGGTTTAGGAAAAGATGGTTTGGGTTAAAATAAGTATGTTAGTTATGTAACTTAACTTACGTATGTAGCTTAAGTTACGTAGGTTACGAAAGTTAAAATAAGTCACTGCTGACTTTTGGTTTCACACCTCCTGGGTGAAAATCCTGTGTTGTTTGACCCATTCATCCACCCCGACCTCCTCTCTACACAGACGGTGGCGCTCTTTATAGGTCTCAGACTGAAATAAAGGGCGAAACCGCGAGCCTCTCTGTCCAAAGGTAACAAGATCCACCTACCAACACCTCTAAAGCTCACCAATTAACACGCTGTATCTCGTTTGTTCAATCTGTACAAGAGTCGAGATTTTCTGGAGGCTCTGTTGGTTGCCTGGCAAACTCACAATGCCAACAAGACTTCAGGAAGTCACTGCACCCAGCCAAGTCCCGCACATAACCCCCCCATAAAACCTCGAATTGTTGTTTTGGACATTAGGACTGGTTCTATATACTGTAAAAGATATACACCTTATTCTAGCAGTTACAGACAGGCCTTTTGTGTGATAATAGCATCTTTCAAATTATTCTGGTACAACATAGGTTTTTGTTTGAATAAAAATTTGAAAATTTAAAACTTGTGCCATCACTGTGTTGATTTAAGCACTCATTCTCATTGCATAGTCTAATCTTCTTCACCAGCTACTAAATAGGTATGAATCAGGAACAGATGCATTTTTAGACCCTCAGTTACTTAAGCTATACTACAGTATGTTATTCTTTAAGAAATGTATGCAAATGAAATTGTGGCACAAACAAGCCCTCAAAAAGAGCAGTGTGCAAGTAAAAAACCCACTTCATCAAATTGTGTGCTTCAGCTGTAAGATTAATCCACCAGGGCTGGCTCCCAACGCCCTGAAGTGTCCTTTATAATTGGAGCGGTCTCAGATCTGATCTCAGCGTCTGGGAAGGGAAGCTTGCTTCCTCACTCACTGTCAGAGCATCTTGCATCAGGGACAGAAGATATTCTGAATTTCCAAACCAATGTTTTCTGTCGTCTTTCTAAGGATCTTCTGATGTCGATGTGTTATTGAACTGGTCGATATTTGCATGGCAACATCTACAGATGCCTCATCTCCTGGGAATCTCTTCATTCCTGCAAAAACAACTAAATTACTGTGTATTAGAGAACAAAACTATAAAAAATGAATAATACAGGACCTTCACTGTCTAACCCAGTGCACTCAGAGTCAGAATAATAATTACTAAGATTGTGTTCACCAAAAACCTTCATCTGCACACTACTGGAACCTTTCTGTTGTTGTTTCCAAAGTGCCAGAGTGCCAGGTACTATGAGTCAAAAAACAATAGTGTACTGAGTCAAATAAGGTAATTCAAAAGTTGAGTAGTAAACAGCAGAAGCCGTGACCAGCGATTCAGTTAACACTGTAGATACTATAGATGTGACATCCCAAAAAAGGATGTGATGTAAATGGATATTGTTATTTGGGTAATAACATGTGACCGCCAGAGCCAGACGGGAGACAGGAATTAGGAAATGCTTTCAGTCGTCAGTTGTACGGGCTTCAATTGTCGTGAACAGAAAACAGAGTGAATATTTGCAGGGCGGTAAGTGTAATGTGATCGTACCTGTTAACAGCTTATAAAAATAAACAAAGAAGTGTCACTTTTATCTTTCATTACAATCTTTTGTTCAAACTTGATCTGCTTCGCTGTAAATTAATGGATAATTTTATATTTACCTGCAATTCTTAGTTGTCAATTATGATGACATCACAGATTAATGGCCGTGTCAAAGTTCAAAATCTGGTACAAAGCATCTCCTTTCTTTGTATGAGAGTAATGTTTTAACCGCACAGACGGGCTCTAAGGGCGGCAGTATCGGTCAGCTGGTTGATCAGTCCACTGCTTTAGCCAAAACTGAAATATCTAATTATTGGATGGGTTGCCATGGAATTCTGAACAGACAGTCATGGTCCCCAGAGGATGAAGTGAGTACTGTCACCATCAGGTTGAGGTTTTGGTTTTTAGTGAAATGTAATAAGTGTGATTCCCTGGCTTTTCATCAAGCACCAGCAAGTGAAAACTTTGATTTTTCCAATACTTAATGACCACCATCAGTCTCAGCTGTACTTTGTGTTTAGTTCTCATTAGCAAATGTTAGCGTGCTGACACACTAAACTAATATTATGAATGTGGTAAACATTATACCTGCTAAACATCAGCATGTTGTCATTGTAAGCATGTTAGCATGCTGACATTATTTAACCCAAAGAAAAGCCTCACAGAGCTGCTAGCATGGCTGTAGGGCTATTTATGTTTTGCTCATTTTCCTCTTTCATTCTACGTTTTTCAACCAGGTGACGTGTGATCACACAGGGGGGAAAGTTGTATAACAGGTATGGCATCAATGCTAATGAGGCAGAAAAAAAAGATTAATATTCTAAAATACTGATTAAAGTTCAAGTGGTTAAACTAAAGTATTTTTAAAATACATGAAGATGACACGTTACTCCATCTAATCTTGAGTGATAGCTGTTGCCAGTATTACGATGTAACTTCAGCTCTCCTGGTTGAGTAGCACTCAGGTAGAAGACGCCAGAGAAAATCACAAGCAGAGAGGCTAATCCTTGAAAATCCATCAGAATCTGGGTATTTTGCATTAGACTCTCCTGCTCCTGGATTAATCTGAGCTGAAATTGGAATCTGAAATTGGCTGGTTGTTGAATACTCGCCTGCCTCTCAATGCTAAGTGGGGTACTTTACTGTATGAACACACACACACAAACACAGCTTGACCCATCTTCTCCAGTTGGTCTTTATGGAAAGGAGAGGCCAGATTTACATGACATGTAAACAGTAATTGGAGGATGAAGCAGAGACCCTCTGTGAAATTGAAGGTACTTGAAGGTACTTAACATGCTGGGACAAACAGCATGGTTGGATCTGGTAGAATATGTCCTATCTTTTTTCTCTCTGACTCTTTTATTTCTCTTTTCACATTTTTCTCTCTGTTTTGTCTGTGTATTTCTCTCCATTCTCTTTACTCACATCTTGTTCCTCTTCTTCCACCCTTTGCTCCTTTCCTGCCTCCCTGTTTACCTCTTTCTTCTTTTTTTTTCAGCCTCATGATTTCTTCCCTCGTGTTATTTTTCCATTCTTCTGCATGACTCTGTCTCTGTCACTCTCCACCTTGTTGCCCCCCCTTCTCCACCCCTCTCATTTCCACCAGAGCCGCAGGAGAAATCTCTAGAAATCCACTCCCTCCATTTCCCACCCGTCACTGGTGATCAGTCTCTGAATCTATCCAATACATGGATCACACAGGAACTCACCGTGACCATTTGGTAATGCAGACGAGCGTATACGAGCCTCTTTCATGCACCAGAACAAGGCCCATTTTCATTCTTGGTGCCTCTGAATCAAGCTTTTCCATTCATTAGTGGGTGTTGGTTGGCAGGCTGCTGCCTCTTGGTGGCTGCTGGCGGTACGCTTGGTGCCATTCACAGCTGGAGTTTTGTGCTTTGAGGTGTTTTCATAATGGGGGGAGAATTCTCCCAGCACACCTCACCATCTGTCTCAGGGACTTTGCTCCATTTCCCAACTGAATCCTCATTCCCTGCTTCCACCTTCACCCCCAATCGTTTCTTTCTTTCTTTTCTCTTGTCAACCTTCCTTGCTTTGCTTCTTATCAATAATTATTGCATTGTGAAAGGCCTCCACAAGCTCACCTCGCTTCCATTTGCAAGCCAAGGCAAAGCAGCAAGGTTAAGCACTTTTACTTCACATCCCTGTTAATTAGCAGCAATTTTGGTTTTAACCAAACAGACTGATGAAAGCGATATGCCTTTTTGTCCCAATTCTAAGCTGGGATCTGCAGAGCCAGGGATTTTCTCAGTCTTCACAAAACTGCTTCTTTTACCTTCTCTGTGTACAACTGAGTACAACACCACCAATGCCTTTAAAGGAAGGCTAACCAAAAGTGTGCTTCGTTATTGTACGATTCATCGCGTCTCGCCCCTCTGTACGACGGCTAGCATTTCACCCCACCTTCAATCAGAAGAGGTAGAAACACTTTGCCTTTAGACATGTTTGAACGACACTTTGTACAAACTACTTAATTTGAAGCATACTGAACTCTTAATGGTGCAATGGTGTGCACCTCAATTACTCAAAGGGAGAATTGTTTATATAAAAGTTTATATAAAAAGTGTAACCACCAGTGGTAAACTGGGACAATTCCCATGATGCCTGAATGACATTTCACTCACACATGATGGTCAACTGGAAAATAATGGTAAATGTATCTATATACTGTAGCACGTTCACGCTGATAGCAAGAACAAACATTAAAGCTTATGCCTGATTTCTATTATAACAAGGTTAAGAGTCTACAGCCATGCTGAATGCTAACGTCAGCATGCTATTATGCTGACAATGACAATACTTATACTAAATGTTTGCAGGTATGATATTAACATGTTTGCCACCTTAGTTTAGCATGTTAGCATGCTAATATTTGCTTATGGGTAACTGGTATTTGGCCATAAACCAAAGTATTGGAAAATTTAAATTTTCACCTGATGATGGAATGAAAAGTCATAGTATCACCAAAGTTATTACAATTCATCACGAGGGGAACATGAATGTGTGAACCAAATTTCATGCCAATCCATCCAGCAATTGTCGAGACATTTCACTCAAAACCACAAATGTCCATCTCATGGTGGTGCTGGATGAAAAGTCTGGGGATCACAAAAAGTCATCAAATTACAACATCTGGGAACCATAAATGTCTGTACAATAGATTGTGACAATCCATTCAGTGTGGAGATAATTCACTGAATGTGAGAAATCTTTGACCTGCTCGTGGCATTACATTTCATGACAATCCAGCCAATAGCTTTTGGGATATTTCAGTCTGGACCAAAGTGGTGGACCAACCAACCAACAGGCCGGCATAGCCATCTATAGAGACCTACAGAGCCACGCCACTAGTGTGCCAAAAAAAAAGCATTGGCTTTTTCATTAGTCTAGTTTATGTGATTCAGTATTTACTGGTGGCTGCATGACCACCTAAAATGCTAACACGCTGTAAATATTCACCCTGTGAATATTAACATTTTCACATAAAATGTTCCATCTTCCATCGCAGGAAGGCCATTAAACAATTTACCAGGGCATAATAGATTATGTTACAACAAGGGCAGCAAAGAACACACCTCTGTCATACACATTCAGGCAAAAGAAAGCTGCATTTCTTAGCCACATTTACTGGATCCTTTCAAGTAGTACAGGCCATGTTGACCCATTATGACATATCCGGCCTAGAAATATGGACTTCAAAGGATCCAGCCCCTGAATTGGGACACAGCAACTATCTGTCTTTTTATCTCTTCTCTCTGTCTCCTCCTACATCACTCCATATTCCCTTTTTTGTTCTTGTCAAAGCAGCATCTTCATGTGTTGATCAGGCCAAGAAAACTGTGGGTTTTCATTTGGTCCTTGTTGTATTGTGCAAGCCTGAAATGCTTATTCCGAGTGTTGGGCTGTAAGTTGCTGTTTCTGCTGCCTGCTGTGGCTATTTTTCAATACAGCTGCACTGGGAGATTGTTGCTTTTTTCCATTTCACACTTATCTATAATTCAGAATGTTTGTGGAAGTGTTCTACTACAGTAGTTAGCAGAGGCCTGGTTTACTGATTATGGTCAGTTATATGATTTTACAACCTCAGTTCTTTTGATGAAGGCAGATTTTTCGGAGTAATTCATCATACGTGGACTTAAACAAGGGCTGACCTGTGTCAGAAGCAAACAAGGAAACTGTCTGCAATTTTCAAGTGTAAAAAGGGAGTTGTGAGTAGATCCACTTTGTCAATGCTGCCATAAGAACCCTGTTTAAACATGAATCACTGTTAACTCCTAAATCCCCCAAATAAATCTATGGGTGTGCATGGCTTTATTTGCATTCTTGCTGGGAATAACATAAGATTGATACCGCTCTCATGTCTGTACAGCAAATATGAAGCTATCGCCGCCACCCTGTTAGCTTAGCTTAGCATAAAGACTGAAAACAGGGGGAAACAGCTAGCGGGGCTCTGTTCAAGAGTAACAAAAATATGCCAACCAGCACTTCTAAAGCTCACTAATTAACACATTACAACTTGTTTGTATATAATTCATACAAAAACCATAGAGTAAAAACGACACATTGTGGTTTTACAGGTGGTTATGTGCTGGCTGGGTGAAGTGACTTCCTGCTGTCTTTGTTGGTTGCCTGGTGGCTTCACTGTGAAGACAAAACTCCAGGAACCACAGTTCGGTTTTTGTACAGATTCAACAAACAAGATATAATGTGGTAATTAGTGAGCTTTAGAGGTGCTGGTAGGCAGATATTGTTACCTTTGGACTGCCGGGCTAACAGTTTCCAGTCTTTATGCTAAGCTAAGTTGATATTTACCGTACAGATATGAGAGTGGTATCCAGGGTTTGTACAAAGTCTTGAAAGTTTGGAAAATGCTTATTTTTAACCGTTATGTTTTCAAGGTTAGGAATATGCTTGAATTCGAATATACTTCTTGAAAAATGCTTGATTTTTCAACATAATCTGGTGTTTCATCATCGACACAATCACTCATATAAACCAAACATCTCTTAATATTTGAAATTAAACAATCCAGTCATCATATTTGTTTGTTGTCTCCTGGCATTTATAGTAACAATTTAGATGTGATGATAAAGGCTTCAGGAGTCTGGAAATTTGGTTTAGGTACCTTGAAAGTTCTTGAAAAGTGCTTGAATTTTACTCTTCACATCTAACTCTAGCCAAGAAAACAAATAAGTGTATTTTCCAAAATGGCTGTTATGAATACTATTCCTTTAAACATTTACTGTGTATATTAGCAGTAACTTTAGTCATAACTTTAATCCCTGAACACACACACACACACAAGAAATCATGGCTGGCAGCAGTGATAGGCTATGGATTGATAGAGGAAGCAAGATGGTGAGCGATGAAACAACTGAGGCTGAAAACAAAAGATGGAAACATGAAACAAAACTTGAGAGAAATTATGGGATAAGAGACGGGGAGAGAAATGGAGAAATAATGAGAGTGACGTTGAGAAATCACAAGAGATTTTAATAGCAGGAGGCTGAGGATAGAAGATGGAAACAAAAAAAAAAATGAGATAGACAGAGACAGACATGCAGGCGGTAGAAAGGCAGATACAGCACACAAACAGATCATATATTTGCAATATTGCTAATAGTTGACATTCCCATCAATAAAGCATCTTTGAATGGGATAGGAAGCAGAGCTGACAGACTGAATAAAACAGGAAGACAAATGAAGAGAATCTCTCTATAAAAAACTTTAAATCTTTAATGCTTTTGGAAGTTTTGTTTCAAGACAAAACATTACATTGGATGTAGATTTTCTCCACTATCACAGATACTACATGAACATGAACAGAACATGTTGAATCAAGCAAAGAAGTCCTGGTGATGAAAAAACATAACACATTTCATACAGATTTTATCAGTCGGACACAAAATGACCAGGGCCTCGTTTCCTGATAACGATCAATCTTAGAAGTTTCTCTACAAGTTAAGAAGGTTCGTGAGATGGATCTTAAGGCCAGTTCAGACCAAAGATTTGTGACAAGATGAGTTGAAACTTACAACTACTTGCAATACACTGGTCTGAAACCTGCCAGTTTACGCCAATGCGACTAGATGAGACGGTGCATTGTTCACTATTGTCCAAAATGTGCGTGGATGCTGTGACAATAACATTCCCATTAATTGGAATTAAGGAGCCTAACCCAATCAATGAAAAACAAAAGCTGTAGACTAGTATGTGGACTACCTTATAACACATACCTTTGTGAACAGCAGTCAGCAAAAAGTCCTACATAGTGCTACATGTGGAACAGTGCAGTGCTCAGCTACTGTGCAGTAAGTGCTGGCTGTTTATGACATTGGTGTCTGTGACTTAATAATTTAGCAAATAAACTGAGCAATTCCCCAATCTATCAAATCTGTAAGTAATACAGTAAAATGGTATCAGTCAGCCAATGTTATTTCTCGAATTAATGGGAAATGTCTGCATTCTATATATTTCTTCCTTCATTCTGGACTGAAATCCACCTGCCTCTCCCTGCCTCCACCTCCACCTCCTCCTCCTCCCCCATCATTAAATTTTTTCTGCCCGGCTGTCCTTTTACAAGGCCCCGTCGATTTAATGTGATGGACAGAGGAGATGAGAGAGAGCGTTCCTCTGACAACTGTAACACTCTGCCTCCCATTGACCTGGTCCTCTGCTACCACAGTTAGTCCTGTTTATGGACAGCAGAGGCCATAAATCTGCTGTACAAGGGACACAGACAAACACAGGGGAGGAGGTCGCAAGAATATAATTTTCACACACTTGGACAAGACGAGCTCCCTGCCTGTGCGAATATGCAAAATGTACATACACAGTGTACTGTATATCAAAGGTTCTTCAAGTCATTAAAGGTGCAATGTGGAAGATTGCACCTCTTGCTAGATTAATATCCATAAATCATTACCAGGTTCATTATGAGATGTTACCATATTGGCTGTAAACTGTAAAAGAGTAGTGCTGACAACAGTTTCAGCCTGTATCAGCCTTTATCTTTTTTGCCATAATGTTGGATTTTCCAGAGAATCTGCAGCTTGAAGGTTTTTACTTTGTTTCGTTTCTAGTGATATCCTGCTTACTTATAGACAAACAAACAAGCAAAAAGACAAACGGAACTGAAAGCACAAACCTCTTGCTTATGCAGAGGTGATAAAAGACAATATGCCTGTTTTCCAGCACTCTTCCTACAAATTTCATTAGCACCAAAAGGATTCATTTGGGACATCACATTGCAAATAAATAAAATACAGAGAACAATCAAATAAAACAAAGTGTTATCTTGATAAAAAATGATTTAATTAAGTCGTGATCACAAGAAATTGGTTTGTTGTCTCGAAATAATGAGCTAATTAACTTGTGATCTCAAGATAAGAGGCCTAAAAACTGATTAGCCACCATGCTAACTCTTGGTTTCCAGAGTCCACATACTTTTATCAGACTTTTAAAACTTTGACAATTAAATTGAGGAAGCCGATAACTTTGGCTAAATGTAAGACCACTGTAAACACTAAATAAAATGGCTCCGCAGAAAATTGTGTCTGGTCTTATTCATACTTTATTACTTTACTGGGCCTTTTTAGCATTGTTATCTGTTTATGTATTGTTTTGTAGGCAACTTCATATGTTCCTGTTTTGGCCAGATCTTCCTTGCAAAAGAGGATTCCAACCACAAAGAGGTAAAAAAGAAAAAGGTTCAACAAATATATATATATAACCCATATATTTTACCTAGCAAAGTAAAAGTAGCAGCAAAGAGCCACTGTTCGGTGAGAGTGTATTAAAGGTGGAGAACTAAAACACGTTGGTGCACATATGGGTTCTCTGCTCATTACTGGGAGTTGTAATTCTGTTAAGACTGAACTAATCACATTTCAACACATACACAAATTTAATTGCCATTCAAGTGTATCAGCTAAAGTGATTGTAACCAGATCAATTAGAAACAGGACCTCACTTAAAGTTGCAGTGTGCAACAAGAGGTGAAGTGCTTCCACAAGATTATTTTATTATATTAACACCATAAACAACCTTGATACATGATACCTTCAGCCATAAACTTGTTCTGATTTTTACAGAAACAACTTCACATATATCACAATATGTGAGCTGAGTATTGTGACTCCAGCACACCTGGAGGAGTTGGAGGAGACCATAACAACGCAGCACTAACCCTGCCAAGGTTGGCAGTTGCATTCCCAATGGGCCCAGCAATGCTAAAAATGATTAAACTCCAAAATGGCCAGTATTAAATAAGTAAATAATGCATAATGTAGTAAATTAGCCTATGTTTGAATGAACAAATAAATGATTAAATTACTCAATAACTTCCATGTTATTATGAAATTGTATTTCATCATTTTTAGCCACGCTGGCGACATGGCAACGTCGGCCGGTCAGTCATCACTTTGTATAAAATTTCATTGCAATCCATCATTGCGATTCAGTCTGGACCAGATCTCTATGGTGTCCAAGGGATGTATCCTGATGACTTTGGTGACTTTTCATCTAGAAAAAAACACCATGAAGTTTGGTTGTTTGGTTCAGATTGAAATGTTTCAAAAGTATTGGGTGCCATGAAACTTGGTACAGACATTCATTTTTCCCTCAGGATGAATTGTAATTCATTCGGAGATCTCTTAACTTTTCATCTTGTGCCATCATCAGGTTAAATATTTATTATCCAACATCTTTTTTGTTTCTGAATGGGTTTTTGTTAGATGCCTGAAATAAGGTCTGTGTTTAACACAAGCTTAAGAGATTTTCACATTTTGTTCTACAACATAAAGTATGTCAGTAAATACATGTCTTAAAAAAGGTGGTTACTAACAAGTGGCTGAATGAGACTACAGAGGTTGTCGGGGACATTAAACGTCATCACGCCCAAAACAGAATCTACTTGCTCATCCGCCTTTACAGCCTCGTTGTGTTTACACTGCAAACTATTCTAACTCAAACTTTCCAAAAGGCTTTTGTAGAAGAGGTAAGTGCACAAAATCAGATTACAAACTGGAAGCTTAGTGGTGGTGATGTTGAAGTCATGTGACCGTGGTGTATTCGTTTATAGCCTAACGTTGGATTTTTACTTCTGGAAATTGCATTTACGCTTCAAAAATCATAAAAGTGGTGTTCATTTGTGAAGATTAGCTTGCTGAACCAAACATTTAAGTATCATAAACCTTTGTTTGCCACAGAGCTTATTTTCTGCAATAATCCCACTGGCTTTTTGTCGAGAGAACCAGGGCGATGCTAACTTCCGGGTTGGCCTACAAATCTATGACATCCCTGCAGCACTCTATTAGCAAATGTTAGCATGCTGGCGAACATGGTAAACATTATACCTGCTAAACATCGGCATGTTAGTGTTGTCTTCGTGAGCATGTTAGCACTGATGTCACAGAGCCACTAAACCGGTATGTGTTTTTGTATCATTTTGGTATTGTCTCCGTGACACTGGGACTATACATGCACCAATTGTTGTTGTGTTTGACACTTTGGATAAAAACGCCTCCTCCTAATTCCACACAGCATGTGCAACACCAGTGAAACAAATCTTTATTGGTCACACATCTTCTAAACACTGTTTATCATCTCAATTAAATCAGAAACACTTTGCTATGAATATAAACATAGTTCATTGTTTCACCTTTCCAGTAAATTGATTTTACATTTGCGGTGAACTTTCGGCTCGCACTCAAACACACGTGTTATTTACTCCACATGATGGGTCTCAGTATTCTCGCTGAGATGTGCCAGGGCCCCGCAGTCATTCCTGCACATTCTCAACCACTTTCCATCCACTTCACACGAGGTCAGCCCCAGACACATTCAGCAGCATATCTGTATTCATCACATCTCCGTCCACAGCAAACAAGAAACCTGCGTGCCACCAGCAGCACAGTGTCATCTCTCTGCACATGGCCTCTGCCTCCCATTCCTACACTAACATCTGATTGTGTGCATGTCGTTGTGAGATTCGTATTCTCGATCTGAACCTGACGTGTCCGGCTCGATAAGATCTTTTTTTTTCACGCCATGGCGGGGAGCAGGCTTGCGTGTCACTTCTGATCTTCTTCACGCTTTCAGTGGTTTGTTGATGTTGTTAAATGCAACTGAGGCAAACAGGATGAGTGGAAGTCCATTTTACTTTCAGCCATGGCCTTGGAGGAGCCGGCACAGCAATCGTAGACAAGAGCGAGTAAACAGAGAGACAGATGGAGGGGTGGAGGAAAGAAGGGAAGAAGTGAGAAAAGGGAGGGAGGGAGGACAGGAGGTTTGGATAAGGAGGGAGATGTGGGTCAGAATGGTTCTTTGTGTGAGACTTCATAGTGCACAAGGACACCGTCCCCTTCATAACAACACACACACACACACACACACACACAAGGCCACACACATTAAATCAATAAAAACTAAAATAAATTCTGCAACTTCAACCTTCGCACCACCTGACGGTAATTCAGGCTCTGCAGGTGCAGACAGAGCAGTTTAAATCATCATCAGCTTTAACATTTTGACAATTTTTATGATCATAAAGAAATAGTAAAAAAAAAGTGACGATAAATTAAATCAAATCACTCATAATTTGTGTAAATTTTAGAAATATGTACAAATTCATGCTTATTTTTGTCAACAAAACAACTTGACGAAGTTCCAGTGAAAAGCAAGTGCTGCCTCGTCTTAAGTGCTTCTCTCCCACAGATAAAATCCTCCAAACATTCAGTAGTAAAGATGCAAAAAGTCACAATTTTCTTCATGTAAGGTGAAGAAGAGAAAAGCTTTCTCAGTTCATAGTCAAGATCCTTTTCATATCCTGTTTTCTGAGTCTGTGAGGGTCCATCTCTTTTCAGCAGGTTCAGGAGGCGAACACAGAGTGAGCGGCTGTGGGACACCAGATTTCTACTGCTGTCCAGGGCTTCACTTCTACTGTCTGATTCTCCAGTTCTGGCGTCCAATTGTTCCGTCAAATTAAATCCATCAGTTTCCTCTGCATTCAGACAAGTACTTCATCCAGCAGGGTTACCAGTCTTGTCCCATGTGTGTTTGGAAGTTGTAGTCTTCTATGAAGCATTCAAGGACACCAGCTGGTGAAAGGATACAGCATGCAGTGGACAGTCTTAAACCTGTAGAAGACAGAAGTGATGAATAATAAATCAGAGGCGTGCTGATGTTTGGAATACTTCATTTTCCATGTTTTATGCAGTTTAAATGTTAATATATACGTTTGCATACTCCTGATACATTGTGTACATGTATACAAGGCTGGTTGGTTATGTGAAAATATATTTCATTATCCTGTAGTTTGTTAACTCACCAAAACAGTACTCAACATTATAATGTAAGGGGTGTGTTATTATTGTATGTTGGTACATAATATGTTTGACAGACAACAGGAAGCCTTATGTATTAAGGACCAATAGGAACCAGGATGGGATATGCGGGGCATCTTGGGATGTGTGCATCAAACAGAGTAATGTGTTACTGCAGAGCTGCTAAGCTAATAAAGAGTTGCAAGTTTAGTTAACAGTTTGTCTTGTGCTTATATTCTTCTTGCAAACACGACAAGGAGGGAAAAAGGTGCTGTGAAAAAGTTACCAGTTTTTGGTAGTTTTAATTTCTTCGTGACAGTGTAGAGGTGACAAGAAATGAGCGGAGAGAGAGAGAGAGGGGATGAGATGCAACAAAGGTCTCCTGCCAGACTCAAACCAAAGACATTGCGATTATACATTCAGCGTCTTAAACCCCCAGGCCCCCAGGATGACCTTCAGTACAGGTTTTGGTAGACACAAATAAGAATAACTTTATTTATCCAGGAAAGTGTCTTACTGAAATTTTAAAAATCATGTCCTCGCCAAGATATTTGTTATAAAAAAAAATCTTGCAGTTACTCAGCCCTACGTGTACACACAATCAGATCCTCAGCGGTCTTGACAACAGGAATTCCAGCTAAATTACAATAAAAGTAGCAGGAAAGAAAAGCAACGTTGTTCTGTTTTAAGCCCATATATTATGTAGTATGCATGGTGAACTGTGGGGTCTGTCGGTTTGCAGGGGACATTAAGTTATCTCTAAACTTTGAATTGTCCTCCATCAGCAGCCAGTAGAGACTGCGACAGCACTGATACAGACGACCTGCTGCTACAAAAAAAGAAGAAAAAGCTTAAGCGGCTAAAAATAGTCCTGCAGAAGCATCTAATGAAGATGTCATACACTAATATCATAATACAAGAGTGTTTATGCTTCTTTATGATTTTTTACGTCTGGCAAGGAGATCATGTTCTTGCTTCAATTTGTTTGTCTGAAATCTCAAAAACTTTTTTAATGAAAATTGGTGGAAAGAAGTTCATGAAAACAGAAAACTAATTATTAGTATTTTGTGTAGATTTTTAGGGATTTGAATATATTGCTTTTATCATATTAACTGTTCTGGGCTACACTTCTTGCAGATATTGTTTGGTTTTAAAGGATTATTCTTCTCATATTGCATTTAATATTGCACTTCCCATTATTGTGTATCACTATGTAACATTTCTAAACATTTCTTCTTAGTTTTGACTCGACAATGACTGTCTTTTTGTGACATTAAGTGCTTGCATATAGAAAGTCTAAGACGCAAATGGGTGGGAAACCTTTGCGCACAGTTCCAGAGGCCAGAAACCCTCATTAACCCCACTTTGTGCTGAAGAACAGCACATATCTAACATCTTGTCCCTCAAGAATTGCTGCACTGTGAAACGGCTTTAGCGACATGGTGTCAATGCACCAGAGGAACGACTGCTACAGCATCACATTTGGTGATTGTTTGTTCATATAGCCTCAGCCCTGACTGTGCCAGAGTGTCCACACATCTTATCTTATCATTTATTATTGATTGCATTTTCATATGACAAGATTTGTATTCTTTCTCCGAAGCTGTCTCCAAATCATATCTCTCATGCTGCTACATTCTTGACCTGATTTCTTTGGAATAACAAACTTCATTTCCATGAACATAGCTGAGTAAACAAAGAAAAATAGGATGTGAAATAAAAAATAGGTTCTGTTTAGAAACCTGACTAACTTTCTTTGTACAGGCAGATGAACATTTGACCTGCTCCTTTAAGGCTGCAGCGATGTTGAGCGTAACTCTGTACGACACCAGTGGATGGAAACAAATGGAAAGAGCTCAGCGCGGAGTGCTTGTGGTGATATGTTCGTACAGCTGGAGATGGCGAGGACTGGGAAAGACAAACACATCTGTTGTTCCGTTGTGTTACATCAAATTGCTTTTATCTCTGACTGAACAGAGATGAACTGGAGCTACCGGGATGTCGGATCATCTGAGCAGCAAAACTGAGTGCTGGGGATTTCTAAAAGCAAAGTATCCCGTAGTACACAAGCATGTTGCCATAAGGATGAACTATTCATGCAATACACTGGTATTTGATTTCTTGATTACAGGTTTTAAGTGATTATTTCCACATTTCGACATTCAAGATTTAGAACAAAGTAACATCTAACTTCAGTCCACACAAAAGGCTTTTTTTTCTGCTCCACTAGTAGCAGGATCATTTTATTTCGGTGAGTCCTGAGATTTTCTGTCGCACCACCATCATGTGAAATATCCCCTTGACTGACACTTTGGTCCGTGAAATAATGTCTACAATTCCATTCAATTTGTTGCGGGTATTCCCGGTCCCGAGAGGAAGAATCCTAGCCTGACATCGCCAGACCAATTTGCAAATGCGATGCCGCTGATGCCGCCCCAATCCACCTGTCCATCTCACGTTCCATTTTACCCTCACTCGTGAACAAGACCCCAAGATACTTGAACTCCCTCGTTTGGGGAAGTAACTCACTCCCAACTATCATGTATGAAAAAACTTTGCTAACATTAGCCACCAAAAGCTACTGGTCATACAAGACCAAGGAAGGCTGTAGCAGCAAAACCCCTGACTGTATTAAACTGAGCAAGGGTGTGTTTTATTGCTTGAGTTAAACTTTTCACTTGAAGAACAAATGTATCGTTTCTTATTTCAGAAGTTACATGGTGTAACTTTCATAGGCCGAAGCACCCAGGAGGTGGAGGGTTTTCCAGCCAAGTATGATCCAACTAAAATGTGTCCCGTCAGTATGCAGGGAGGTCATTTCCTGAGGTCCCCTTGTTGCATATTTATTTTCGTAGCTTTGTAACAACAGGAAAATATATTAATTCCACATCAGAGGTTACAGGCAGTTTAACAATTCACAGAAACTGCCGGTGCTTGTCTCACACACAAGGAAGCAGGTCTAAACATGTGTCATACCCACAGGTCTGCTTCTGTGTACGACAACCAAAATGTTGTAGAGCTGCTGAGTGAAGGTTGAGTCGATATCAGAGACACTACACAGAATGATGTGGGCAGAGATATCATATCTCCTGATTCATGAGTTGATGGAGTGTCACACAAACCTGGAGGGGTCTTCCTCCTTAGTGAAGCTTCCTTTCACCTCGATGCTGTTCATCTTGTTCTCAAACATCCCGTAGCTCAGAGTCACCTGCAGTGGAGAAAACACGCACACACAGTTGTAAGAAGTGCATCTGCATGCATTTCTCTGTGTGTGTGTGTGTGGAGGGGGGGGGGGGGGGGGGTCACTACCTGGTGTGGTATGTTTCTGTGGCTGATGAGCAGCAGGTTTTCCAGGTGGGAGTGGAATAAAGGACAGTGGACCATGGAGATGCCCAGCCTCTTCTCCACGATGAAGCCCACCGTACAGTCGTCAGGGAGACGGATCGTCGCCGACGTCTCCTCGAACCGGGAGCCGCTGAAATACACACATACAAAAACCCACGCACGTTATTAATTACTGCAGATTCACATTTGACAAACTACAGATAATTATAACGATGATCATTTTATTTATATAGCACTTTTCAAGCATAGGCACAAAATGCTTTCCAGATTAAAGGATTTACAGAACAATAAAATATCAAATATAAGAGATGAGCCCATACAAGGCAGATATATATAATGATCTCATATAAAGTAGATAGAACAAACTCTTGAATTTAAACAGATAAAAGTGCAAAATATATGGAAGTACATATAAAAATACAAAAATGAACAAGCACACTTAAAATATGTTAAAACACCATAAAATAGTAATATAAAAAGAAAATGTGAAAGTGATGTGATAATGTATATTCAAAAATCACAGATTGTGCCTTTAAATTGTATTATTTTTCTGGTTTATAAGAGGAGAACTTTTGTAAAAGAAAAACTATAAAACTGCCCAACTTTAATCCTAAATGGACAAAATTGGTGATTTTGCATGTTTTGGCCCATTAAGTACTTATTACATTTACTTTACTGCTGACCTTTTCCAAAGAACACCGTAAATTTTTAGATTGATTCCCTACCTCTTAGCCCTGGGCAGCCATTAGTCTCAGTTCTTTGAAAGCAGTATAAATACAAACTTGCAGAGACTTGAAACTTACTTTAGATTGGTGATTCATCACCGTGAACATTTGGTCAGCTTTATTTCTTGGTCAAAGTTATGCTGCTGGTTAATGCATTTGAAGAAAGAGACTGCGACAATAGAGCAAACTTGCATGAGGCCATCGAAATCAGATTATGTATTGTATGACATCTATGTTTTTCTGTCTTTTAGGTTTGCTTTTCGGGCTCTCAAATCTCAAATGATGGAGTCTCTAGCAAGCACCTTAACACGTCAACAAGATATTTTCAAAACATTTTAGTCTCAGCTGCAATATTGAGAAACTATTACATAATTTTGACAAAGAAATAAGTGTAATAAATGTTTACTGGGATGGATTACCTATTTCAAGCAAGTTCCAAGTCTCTTCAAGTTTTTTTTCATTGCATGCCACCAAGTTATAGTGCATTTTAGGAAACGCTGAGTACATGTATTTTGCAGTTAATGGACTAAAAAGAGTAAAAAACATTGAAATGAACGTTAAAGGAATTTCTGAGTTGCACCTTTCAAATGAGATGAATACAAAATCTACACTTGTCTTTATTGGGGAGTCTCTGACTTTAACTAATCTGGACATTTGGTCCCTATGAAGACAATGTACACACACACACACACGCACATGCAGGGACTATCAGTCGGTAAATACCTGGCCCAGGGAGCCATCTTCTCCGCCAGCCGCCGACTCAGACAGAATCCCGCTCCTCCTGTAGCGAACCAGAACTGCACTTCCCTCTGAGTGACAAAACACACACACGCAGAGAGACATTAACAGATACATACATGCAGACACTGGGAAACAGAACCATCTGTTGTTTGTAAATTCCCATCCGTAGTTTTGAATTAATGTTTGAAATCCTCCAACCAAGAATTGCACTGCATCAAAAAAACATGTTTACTCATTCATTTCAATGAGAGCACTGTGTTGCCACAGAGGGAGCTAACTAGTGTCCTCTTCCCAAGTGAAAGCCCTAGACTGTGTATAAAGATGGACGACATGACGGGTCACCAAAAGTGAAGCCAAAACATCTGGATCGCCCCCTGGTGGCTGGCTGCAGTGTAGATCAAAAACCCCACCCACTCCACGTTAGTGGATGGGGAACATGGACCAAACTGAAAAAATCTAAGTACATGTCAAATACAATTTCCCCAAAGATGGTTTCTGTCATTTTAGCTAGTTCTTATCACGCTGATGTTTGTTCAAGTGTTCATTTTTCTGATAAGTTTGGTTTTAATTAGTTATTTGATGTTATAAAAAGGGGATGTGACGTCATGACTGACAACTTGTGGTGTGCTCGCTTTTCGTTCGGGCGGGTGTTTGGGTTGGACCTCAATCCCGCGGCTCCACTGGGGATCTGGGAATAAATACAGAAGAGAAAGAACGCTTTTCTCACTGACCCTAAATAATAAAGTGTAATACTTTTCTTTCCCTCTCCTCTCTGGTTTCCCTTCAGACTTGAATTGATTGGTTGGTCTTTTCCAAACCAACCTGCTATGAATTGCATGTCTTTATCTGTTATCTGCCATTTCTCAAGCAGATGCTATGTCTTTTTTTATTTCCTGCAGTATAAAATGTTTAGGTGATATTTTACAGGAGGAAATGTATCTTCCCAGTGATTTGTTTGCGTGTTAGTCACAGAAATGAGATGAGGAGTTTAGAGCAAACAGCAATTACAGAACAAATGAGTAGACTGTGTGTTTTCTTTCCTTTACTTTCCTTTTGCTATGCTGTATGTCTCTTGCCTTAATTTCCTTCCCTTTCATTTCTCTTTATTATGTTCAAACATTTCCTTCAAATGTAGTCTTTCTTTCAGTTACTTATCTCTGTTTATTCTTTTTATTTGCTTCGTGTCCACCAATTTTCCTTACGGTACTTTTTCCTTTTCCTTCCGTTCCTTTTGTTATCCTTTCATCCACTTCACATCCTTTTCTGTGTTTTCCTTTCTTTTCTGTTAATTGCATTTCCTTTCCTTCTGTCCTTTCCTTCCCCTTTCTGGCCTTCTCTTCTTCCCATTACTTTCCTTTACATTTGTATCGTTTCCTTTCCTGTAACGTTCTTTATTTTCCCATTTCCTGCGTTGTTGTTTGCACCTCTGTCTTCCTTCCCATTCATCCTCCTCCTTTTGATTTCTTTCTCATAGCTATGGAGATTTACCTTCTATTTCCTTCCTTTTTTGTGTTAAAGACCATTCCTTTCCTTTCCTTTAATTTCCTTTCCTCTCTGTCATTCCTCCCTTTTCTTACCATGTATTTCCTCTGGCTCTTTGTCTTTGAATTCCCTCTTTTTTGCTTTATTGTAAAGTCCTTTTCATTCCTTTCCTTTCGTTTCCATTTCTTTCCTTTCTTTTCCTCCTTCCTTCTCTCATCCTCCTCTCAGCCTCACAATAGTGACAGGAAATCGAAAAAGATCAGCGAGATGTAGGAAAAAGAGACGAGGAGACAGAGGGGAGCCTGACATTACTTTTTTGTTTTCTCCATCACCCATCCAACCTCAACAAATATTGGAGATGATGAAAAATAGGAAGAGAAAAGTGAAAGAGAGTTATGGGAACAGAAGGAAGGAGGACGGGAAGAGAGAGAGAGAGAGAGAGAGAGGAAAGAGTTAGGAAGCGAAGATAAATAAAGATCTATTTCCCAGTGTAAATGGGTGCAATCAGAGTGGAGAATGTGCCACAAAGGAGATGGAGAGAGTCATTTCAAGAAAGGAGCGAGAGAGGTTGAAAAGGGCAGGGAGAAAGGAGAGAGAGAAGGAGAGAAGGGATGGCATGCTATTCAGGGAGCTCGCTGGAATCTGGATGCACTTTAACTCAATAGGAGCATTAATTCTACTGTATAGCATATGAACTCAATCATACACACACACACACACACACACACACCTGTGAATAGCTGCATGTGTAATCCAAAAACAAACTATCGACCTCCTGCAGTTTGACAACCTCCTTCCCCCAGGGAGTCTTCTTCGTCATTGTGTATGTGTGTGTGTGTGTGTTTTACTGCCAATCAATATCCCACCAAGATACTAATCACTCATTGATCCACCTGGGTCCGAAAATCCTTCCCCATATGAACAAAAGCCACGGAGCAACGCGTCTTCCTGTACTTCCATCCATATCTACATACATATCCATCTATCTATCTATCCGTGACTGCATCCGCCCCTTATTTCCCTTCAGCAGTGATGAGAGTCAAAATGAAAGTGTAAGTATGGATTTGGAAAGTATGGATTTTGAATGGCAGTGGTTAAACTGGCTGGACTGCGTTTTCGGCACAAAACCAATAAGAGGAGACCTCAGCTTTGTTCTACAGTTCATTAGTGTCCTCGGAGGAGCATCGGAGCATCGAAGCGGAGCATCAAAATGAGGGGAAAGACAGAGGTAGGAAAGAGGGGAAGGAGAAAAAAAGGGTAGAACAAAAAGAGAGAAATTTCATAGCGTGAGTCTCATTTTTGTAGTTTTGGCCATCATTCATGGAGCGGCGCCTGCGAGCTAGTGCAGGCAGTCAACTCGAGCTGCACTGCTATAAACACACGTGACATGCCTCATTCAATTTGGCGGTCCATTTAAGCTACAAAAATTTCCCATCCCTCCCTCTGCCTGTCAATGCCACCACTGCCCTGCGTCAGTATTGCTGCCTGTTCTTTCAGGTTTTTGCTCGTCACTCCCCAATATCTCATGTAAACAGATCTGCTGGGGAGTGATGAGTTCGGAGCCTAGACGCCAAACTCTTACTATGTTCTGCTGCTATAATAAACACTTCAAACGTGAGTTCTCTGACTGAACTATCAGTTATGGTGACATTTACTTAACCTGTATGAGAGACAGGATGGGACTGCCTATTTGGAAGTTTAAAATGTAATTCAATTTATAGCAAAAAGCGCAATATGTTCAATCCACACAGATTCCAGCAGCTCCTGAGGTGCTGAAGTGGCCAGCCAAACTGTCTCCACCGAGATGACTACATTAATAAACAACATAAACCAAACCAGCTGGTCTGTTCAGTCAACAATAATAGTTTTCAGTATGCTACATGAATAGAATATGAGAGGAAAAAGGTGGATCTTCAATGATTAACAATCACAACAAGCATATTTGATGAGAGGCAACTAACGAACATCTAAAAATGCTTAAGAACCGGCCAACTGGTGAAGGTTATTTCTCAAAATGTCTACTGAAAATGCCCTTTGACCTCTGAACTACCGTATTTAGCTGTTTTAAAATGTGATGAATGATTATTCACGTAGATTGCTTCATGTCTAAATAGAAAACCTGTGTAAACGCTTGGGTTTGCTGCTAAATTTGTGTCTATGAAAATACATCCAAAAGGTATATTATAAAGATTTTCTCCTTCGAGGAAGAACAGATCGAAGATTTAGAAAATGAAAATAGTGGAATGTGAGGCTATGAGTGAGGGACTTTGGTTTGGTTTGAGAGTTTATTCATTTCCACAGTGCAGCAGCATCAGAAAGACAGAGAAAAGTGGCAACGGAAGGCTTCACGTGAATCAGTGAGTGGATGGAAGAAATAAGTGATATTAGTGAAAAGAAAGGAAAAAGGACAGAATTCAAGATGGATAAAGGAAGTAAAGAATCTCAGGAGCAAGAAAAACTAAATCTGTGGAGTTACATTAAAGATAGTAATGCATCTCAGGGGGGGTCACCCTGCCTTAAGGAGTTATCGGTCCATATAAATTAAATTAAGTCTGGGTTTCAGGGGAGTTTTAGTGTGCTGTGGTGTAAATGCTGTTTCAGAGGGTTTTCCAGCCCTGCCAAGAAGAAATGCTCTGGGGAAACACTGAGGAATTGTAATTTTTTAGCATGAAAATGGACATGTTTGAAGTGTTATAGTATTTGCAATAGTGACTCACCAAACCTTTTATCTTTAAAAATGTAATGTGAAATGTCACTCTGAAGTCATGTGTTACTAAGAACAGAGTAAACATCTTTTTTCACTGAATTACCACACCATATAGAAAGCATGGATTACTTTACATGCAGCGAATGATTTGCCATATCTGGTATCCTTGTAGGTCATGTGATGACACCTAGCTAGCTGATGACTTCACGCAAAACACCTTCTACCTCTTACCACCTTTCTCCGGATTGGCCATTTCAGTTTGTCTGATCTATTTTAGTCTCTAGATTTACATGGTCATGTCATGAGGTGAACTGGGATCTGATCATTTGCTGATGACCTCAGCATGTACGCCCAGCTTCAGTCTGAGAAGAAGTTGAATCTGCCAAGAAATCTAAAAGTTCCTGTGTGGGTGAAATCAGATTAACACTGTCGTATGGTACCGTTGCATTGCCTTCCAGCAGTTCGTGAGCAGTGATGGGCCTGTCTAGGCTCGGTTTGCCCACGTAGATGTCGCTGTCCTGGGGGAAGGCCGAGAGCAGGGAGAGGAGGGCCTCCGGGTTCACGTAGTTATCATCGTCCACATGACAAAACCACCTGAGGACCCACAGAGGGAAGAACAGACAAAAGATGCAGTTAAAGTATACACTGGTGTTTGATTTAATGGTCTGGGTTTCTCCGCTCCTCTCCATTCCCCCTGTTGATGTCTGCAGCTAGGCAGATCAAAGATTTGAACACTAATTTTCCTCCTTGTTGGTTTCATTCTTGCACAGAATGAATCCAACAACAACAACTCCCAAAGCCTTGAAAATTGCCTAAACTACAGTAGATGATGCATCACATCAACATTAATATTTTTTTGTTTTTAAAGTCAGAGGTTTCTGGCTTTTCGTTGTGCCTGAGTTGGGTGTTTTTATACCAGCGCATCCATTTTGTTACACTGAATTACCTTATGCTCAGAGGAAGAAAATGAAGTCTCCCACAGGAAATCATTCCTCAGATCCATCAAAAAATGTTGAGTAGATTTGTGATAAGATACTCTAAACTCAAGGTTTACCCACTACTGAGGCTGGGTGATATGGTCAAAAAATTTAACTTTGATTTTTTTGAAGCTTGCGGCAGATTGACAATTTTAAAAAAAAAATGCCACAAGAGTGAAACATGATTGAAATATATTTTTTAGAACTTCAGGTGCACGACAGTTGAGGATTAATAATAAAAAACCTGCACCCCCGGCAAGGCTGTCTTTGTTATGCACATTCAAAAAATACAGGTAATCCCACACAGCTATGAACTGTCAGATGCTCCATCTAAGAGAACAGACATCCACTTTAATCAGTTTCAGCAGAGAGATAGAGTAGAAAAGTCCACAGGTCAATTCATCTCCTGCTGTTTGTGTGTCCTGACAAGACATCCGTCTGATATCTGCAGACAGATGGCTAGCTATAGCGAATGTGAGACTGAACCAGGTAGAATCCACATTCTGTTCCGTCGACTCCTGTGGCTTCAACTCTCGTGTCCAACAAACTTAAACTGAGAGCTAATATCAGCGTGCAGAGTCTTATTTCAGTCTGTCCGACTCGAAAATGCAATAAAATAGCCAGAGCCAGCTAGCCACCTGGAGTCAGGAGCATGGATGGATGTATTAAGGAGAACGGAGACGGGAGACACCTGGAGTCAGGACAGTCTAAATTGCAGCATGCGTGCATTTAGTGAAACTATTCATGTCACCGTTTACGGGACTATCGTGACTCAAGCCAGCTAATGTAGCCGGCGATCGTCTACGATACTTTTAGACTGAAAGTAAACTTTTTGTGCACATTTTAAAAACTCAATTTTCATGAAAACAAAATTTGAATTAATCGAATTAATACAATATCTTGTCCAGCCCAACTTACTACCTTTTTCCAGAACTTTCAACTGTGTCCCACTGCCTACTTCAACTAATGGATGTTGCTAAGGTGTCATCACCCAAAGTAGGGAACTTCGGTCACATGATAACAAATAGCCGTATGGGGAGAGATCGTGAACCCATGGCTCTGTTCAAGGATGATCAGATGTGGATCACATCCAAGGGATATAGCTCTGAAAAAAGCTGGTAAGTGAACCTTGAGTTTAGAATACTTTGTTAGTCCCAATTACAAGGTTTTTTTTTAAAATAGACTTTGAAGAATTCCTTCTAAAAAGATTTAATGTAAAAGAATAAATACAAGAAAAACAACACACTTCCTGTATTACTCTGTGAGTGATCAAGCTGTTTGATTTCTTCCGCCACTTTAATGACTCACATGATGTCAACGTCTCATTCCAAACCGAACAGACTCTTACTACAACATTAGAGTCCAAATTACAAAGCTGCTGGTACCAAACTGAAGTGCTCAATGACACAAAAGGCTTCCTTCCAAACCAAACAGCCTCACTTCCCTCCTCAGTCCAAATAACAAAGTGGGCCCTGGAGCCAAACTGAAATGCTCTTTCATTTTCTCTGCCATCTTAATAACAGGACAGCAGTCGAAGCCTTAGTCACACACCGAACACAAGCTGCTGAGCCTCATTGTATTTTCCACAAATCAGAAATGTGACATATATAACACATTGTACAGAATACTGTATGGCAGCCTCAAGCAGGGTCACGAGTTGAAACCAAGACAAACAAATCTGAATCACTCACAGTGTATTATCTAATGCATGATGTGGCCTTCTCAAAATACTGCTGTCCTTATATTGTCGTGTTTTATGATTGCTATGGGCTAATGGGTTCATTTAAGTTAAGTTAAACCTGCAATAACTGATTTTTTTGAACGGAGAAACACAAGCATTCATTTTTGAGACGTGTTTCTGTCCATCTGGCTAATGTACGTCCAATATTCACTCTCCTTTCAGCTCTGTTTTTGGTCTCAGCTAACTTCTGAGAAAAATATCTGACTCCTTAGCTGCTAAATGCTCCAGTATGTTCACTTGCTGTCTTACTAGTTACTAAAGGAGCCAGTATATCATATATATATATATATATATATATATATATATATATATATATATATATATATATATATGTGGAGTCTGTAGCATAGCGCTGTCTATCGCTAAGGACCTTGGTCTGCTGGGAGATGGAGCGAGCCTTATCAGGACAGCTGCACCCTGACACATCTGAGCTACTGCTCTGAAAGAGACAGTATATGACCTAATACTTTTAGGTTTACAAACCCGAACCCCTGCGTCCTATTACCTTTAGCCTAAAGAAGGAAAATTCCTTCACACTTTGCAGATTAAGGTTATTAATCCAAAATATAAATCAACTAATAAATTGCAATGTATTATTACGGATTAGGCTACCCAGCAGTATATAAAGTAGTTGAAATTAGATCCACCTTTACCAACTGCAACATTAGTGATGCTCACACATTAATGCATCACAAAATATTATCCAGTGATATTATATATAAATATTATTCTGAAACGTGCCATTCAGCATAATGATTACTTTTACTTTTGGTTGGTACTTTATGTAGACCTATATTTTTATGCTAATACTTATGCACTTTTACTTAAATGATATTTTGAGTACTCCTGTTTGTAGAGAGAGAGAAGGCCTAAACATGCCACTTTACATACAGAGCAAAGACTTGACCTGAAACCACACACCACTTCATACATTTATAGTTAAAGTGATAATACAACCTATTAATGTACCAATTACAGTAAAAGTCAATAAATGTACATTTTGCTATCTTCATATTCAATATTACAGTGATTCCCAACCAGGGGGTTGCCAGGGGGTACGTGGAAAGTAGCTCAACTAATTTGTAAAAACAGAAATTATGATTTGATAAAAGGAATATATCCACATATTAAGGCAGCTGTAACATATGAACACTATTGCAGCTGTGTAAGAGCGAGTGAAAACCAGTTAACAATCGCGCACAAAAGTCTAAACAGGTAGCTAAAAGTAATGGATAAATGGTTGAACTAAATAGCTAAAAGTAATGACAAAACAGTTCAAATAATTAGCTAAAAGTAATGGATAAACACTATAAGTGATAGTAGTACGAATGCTGACCAAACCAACCTAAATATTGACACTTAAATTGTATGAAAAAATGATTGTAACAATATCCACACAGGGAGAGATCACCCCTGTAATAAATCTGACTGCAGTAATTCTCACCTGTGTATAAGCTTATGTAACCCTAGAAGATGATTTACTTCTTTGATTTCTCCTTTCAACACCTGCTGCTGTAACAGCCCGATTTCCCCACGGTGATCATTAAAGTTTGTAATCTTAATCCGATCTTTAAATCCAGTGAGGGCAGGATGATAGAAGGACCTTAATCTGTCTCACCTCTTGTCTGAGGCCATGAAGCCGTCGTACTCCGCAGACATCTTGCAGGACAGAGCCTGCTGGCTGTGATCTGACTGGCAGCCTGTTACCACCATGTTGTGACCTGGACAGAGAGAGAGGGAGATGTGTGTTTGATTTATACAACTGGATTTCTTCGGTTTCAAAGGTGTTCCACATAGGTATTGATGATTACGTTCTTTTGTATAGTATATTTTCTAACCAAATAATTAATAAGCTCATTATAATATAAGTGTGTAAAATGGGTTTATTTGCAAGTGATGGCAGTAGAGTTTATACAATCTGCTGACAAAGGGGGCGAGAGACAGAACATGAAAAGAGAGATGCGGGGGGGGTAACGGGAGATGATGGAGAATAGGATAGGGGGAAGAGAGGAGAAGAGAATGAAGGAAAGCCAGAAAAAGAGAGAATGAGAAAAATAGAAAGAGTGGGGAAGAGAAAGAAAGAAAGGAGCAGGAGAAAGAGAAAATAAGAATTGCAAGCAGCCCTGCAAAGCTTTTTAACTTCTCCGCATGTTGAAGCGGTGTGCATAGAGCTGCAGTAAAACTGATCTTCTGCATGTGAAAATGATGGTGTCTTTTCTTTAGCCTTTCCAAAACCAAAAACACAAGAGCAAAATTGTAAGGAACAGCTTAAACAGCGTGTCTATCTGCTCTAATATAAGCTGCAAACATTAGCATGCCCAGCTAACTAGCTTACAGTAGTAACCTCAACTTGCGTTACTTCTAAAGCCAAGAGTTGGCACATCATTAGCTACATTTTGTGGGGTTACAGGTCATTTGGAAAGAGGCTCCTTAACGAATAGAACACCCACTGTGTAGTTCCCCACTGTGGAAGCTGGTCCTGGACGCTACTGTAGACAAGTATAAAGTACAACTTCACGATCGTCTGTAAGCTAAGCAGCCAAACCAGGTTATGCTACAATGAAATACGTCTGATCTTACATTCCTTATCATACTAGGATTAACTAGCTCTAAACTGCAGTACAAGAACAACGCTGTTTCTTCGTTTCATATCTTCTACAGGGATCATCATCATGTTGAGGATGCTACATTTTTACTTGAGACGTGCAGCTTTGGCATCAGTCTTTTAGCATTATATCATGCACAGTGTGTAGCCATATATAATACCCCTTTACCAAGATTCCTATTTTAAAAAGAGTCAACGGAAAACAGCATTTTCAACCAACTCATGGAGTTAGCATTAGCTTAATTAGCTAGCTAGATAGCCACAGCTGATCAAATCTGCCAGTGACAGTTCCGTCATTTGCGGCCGGCAAAAATGACAATTTGACGTGGTAACTTTGCCACTACTGTTATTGTAATGTGCATGTGAACCGTGTTAGAATGCAAACTTTGAAAGGTGTAGACAGTATCTCTGGGGGCAGGCGTAGGGGTAATTTCATCCCAGAGGTGTTGGATGGGGTTGAGGTCAGGGCTCAGTGCAGGCCAGTCTTCCACACTTCTTGATGGACCTGGCTTTGTGTGCAGGGGCCTTGTCATGTTGAAACAGGAAAGGGCCTTCCACATACTGTTGCCCCAAAGTTGGAAGCACACTATTGTCTAAAATATTGTTGTATGTTGTAGCATTAAGACTTCCCTTAATTTGAACTTCCTACTAATTTGAGACTTTGTGTGTACCCTTACCTTCTGAACGTAAATCCTCATCCTCCGTGTCTGTGAAAATGAACGTCTAGACAAAAAATACAGCAAAACAAAGAGAAAGAAAGCGATTTAAATACACCAGCTTTGATTATATTCTTCTTCTTCTTCTGCACATCTGTAACAGAACATCCTAAAAGCACCTTCATTAAGGAGTGAACACACACACACATACACACGGGATCAATATCGTTTTGAATGGAGCAAATTCGATGCGACAAAAACAACGTTCCCCACTGTGAGCTAAAGAGATTAGTCATTGTGCACAGACACAGAACACACACACACACACACACACACACACACACACACACCAACACACACATTCATGATCCAGAGGGGCACTATATGGCCGAGTCAATTTATTCTTTGGCATTTATTCTTTACACTCATTCAACCAGACAGACAGACAGACAGACAGACAGATAGATAGATAGATAGATAGATAGATAGATAGATAGATAGATAGATAGATAGATAGATAGATAGATAGATAGATCTGCAGTACGACACTGACCTCTGGTGGTGTGGAACTGTAAAAACATTCAGACACTGAAGCTCCCAAGCAGCAGATTTAATTTTATTTTACTCTTTTTGGAGGAATCTAAACTGTGAATGAATTTGAAATAGATAACGATGAGACTGTCTTGACAAAAAGGGAATTTAAAATCAAGTAATAACAAATGGTGTATATTGATCGTACATCTTTGTCTATCCATGGCCAAAAGGAAAGCAATATTATAATATAAGAAAATTGTTTTTAAGTAGATTAAAATGTAATTACACAATGAAAAAGAAAATTACCACATATTTGCTGACTTCCCTGTAAGATTTTATATTTGGCTTTTTTTTTAACGGGATTCCTTTAAAATTCACCAACATTTCAGAAATGCCACAGTTGGCATCCTGCACAGATTTCATCTAGCAGACACTTCACTCAAAGGATAAAAATCTGTATGGTGCATGAGTCACTGAGATTGGGGAGGTTTGTACCAGGGGATTGGAACAGGCAACCCTTGTGTCACACTCCATCTCTGCAGCCCCTCAGGCTGAACCGTGCGGCGTGTTCGACTTTCTTTGCCAGGCAGGCACTAAATAACCTCAGAGTGGGACAAATCACCCGTTAGTTGAGATAAACACAAACCATAACTCATGTTTTATTCAACTCCTGGAAATGTATTAATGTGTCTCCCTGAGTTTTGGCTGGAAAACAAGAATACAAAAATGTTTCAAGCGCACATTTTAAAGTATTTTAGATGAGCTCTGCCTAAGTGACAACATATGGGCCTATATAATTTTGATACACTGAGATGATTACGAGTAAAACAAGACAGAAAATAATGGAGCTAAGAAGGGATAACAAGTAGATCTTATATATGATCTCAACTGCATTGGTTGTAGATATCATAATGTAAATACAGTTAAGTTCCTGCTTTTTTCTTTTTTTTGTCACACACAACTACTGACCAGTTCACAACATAAGAACCAATATAAAGAAAACTTTTTGTGTCTTCATGAATTTAAACGTCCACCAGATTACTATTTTATGCTCGCAAACCCATCTAGAAAAAAAGCGCATAAATGACACCTAACACCTATGATTGGCTATATTCAAATCCAAAATAAGTGATTACAGAGAAAGTTATAGGTGACAGTAGATTGTCTTCCCTGATCATGTCTGAGCAGGCCTTTTGTCTTCCAAAAGCTCAGTTTTTTGCATCTAAACACTTAAATGCAAAGCTGGTATTTTTGAATGTATTAACAACTTTAAGCAGTATTTTCAAGAAGATGTTTTTTGGGTGTGAAAAAACACAGGCATAATGTGGAGAGGAGGTCAAAACAGAGTGAAAAACTAGAAATATTCAAATCAAAAGTATGAGGAAAAAGTATACATAACAGCATTATTAGTGCATTGTGAAATGACAGCAGATGAATTTAGAGAGAGAATAAAATGAATACAGCATAAATATGATTTAAAATGTCATGAAAGTATTGTATTTATATGTAGTGAATTACAAATGACAGGGAAGGTGTATCTGTCAGTGTGTGTGTGTGTGCGTGCATTGACAGCTTGATTAAGAGACATGCAGTGAGAGAGAAGCTTTCCAGACTGCCTGACAGGCAGCTCCAGCTAATTGATTGTAATCCCTGGATTACATGATCAAATTAAAAAAATATCATCCGAGGATACCTTCTTAAAAAAAGTATATATATATATATATCTATATCTATATATATATATATATAGATATATATATATATATCTATATATATCTATATATACAGATATATATATATCTATATATATATATATATAAATATATAGATATATATATATGAGTGACAGCAATTTTTATGATTGCATAAACTTTTAATGGTCAAAGAGATCAGAAGAGAAATGGAATTGACTGGAAACTGTTCTGCAGTCATCCAGTAGAGGGCAACAGAGCTACTGTTTCGTCCAGATGTGTATGTGTTTGTTCTTGTTCTCCTACCTTTGTGGGTCTTTGAGTTTTAGAGTTTGAGAGTGAGGACATTTTTTGGAAAGTGAGGACATTTTGGCCAGCCCTTACTTTTGAAAAGGCTGTTTAGACTTGGTTTTAGGGTTAAGGTTAGAATTAGGTTTAGCTTAAGGTTAGGTTAAGGGGTGGGTCACACATGTAGTTGTGATGTTTAAGGTTTGGGTAGGGGCAATAGAATGCATTATATTAATGGGTCCTTACAGGCATGCACGTACAGACATTTATCTGTGTGTAGAAGGAGGCATGTTACGGGGACAAAAACCTGTTCAAACACTCACTTTGTGGGGACTTCTTGTCCATCTGCGGACAAAAAACACTAAAACCAAGAAGTTTAATCATTAATGTTAGGGTTAGTACTTGGTTTTAGGTTTCAGGTTTAGTTTGACAATAAATTCTGAACTAAAGGTCCTCTTTCTGTTTCTTCCAGGGATTTCAACCACATCTCATGGCCTTCGTCAGAGGATGGGTCTTAAAAAATGTCATCAATTGTTCATTACATAATGCACTGAAAGGAAATTACATTACTTTACTAATTACTCAACAGCAAAAATAACTAGTTACATTACCCGTTACTTTACTTTCATCACACAGCACAGCTTCATGAAAGGTGCCTATAAACAATTCCAAATCCTCTAGACTCGCACGTGAACACATGCAGAAATAAAAAACGAGACATTGTGATTTAATAAGCAGCCAGCCTTCTGCTTTGGAGGTATTTACTAACCATCATCACCTAGCTTAGCCCCAGTGACTGTATGCAGCAATACAGAAGTCCTCGCACTCCTCCAGCTCTGAATGAAACCAGCTGATTCCTGAACGTAGGCTTACCAGAGTAGAATGTTAGCAAGCCAGCTAAGAACAAACGGTCTATACAGTAAATCTGACAAATGTGGAGTTACAGGGAGTTTCTCTTCTTTTGGTAGAGGCTAACCACATCTCCAGTTCCTGCATCTGCCACTGGACACACAGAGCCGAAACTGATATCAACTCTCCATCAAACTCCTGGTAAGACAGCAAACAAACGGACCTCCAAATTATCACATTAACAGAGAATTACTGGGAATAATAACTGCAATGTCATTACTGAATTTTAATTTGTAATCCCTTGCACTACTCAACACTGAAAAAAGTGCAATCACATTATTGTAACATGTTATTATGTGAGGCGTTACTGCCCAATACTGATCATCATGTGACCCACTGTAAATTATGGAACTTTTCTCAGTGATAACAGGTGGTGATGAAGGAGCTGAGGAATGAATGTAAATCAGCAGAATGTCCTCACAAGTAACAAAAGACAAGTGTGTGTATTTGTGCTGGGTGGGCAAAGCTGTGCGTGCTTATAAAAATATACTGCATCACAGTGTTCCTCAATCTGTGTGTGTGTGTCTACATTAAAGTGACTAATCTCCATAATATTCTCTCTACTGCACTCTAAAAGAAAGGCTTCATCTATTTAAGCACAGTTTTACTGTACCAACCCCAGTTCATTCATCAACTCTTAATACTCTCTATCTCTCTCTTGCAGTGACATCAAAAAAACATCTAAATCTTCAGTTTGGTCATTTTAGGACCGATCAAGCTCTTCCCTCCCTCACTTCTTCTCCCAAAGGTCTTTTTTTTTTTTTTTACCTTTGTCCATCCCTCCCTCTCATCCTCCTCACCACTATCACCAAGGCAACCACCACCACCATCTACCCCAATAAAACCCCATGAGAAAGGGCCACCTAGTTTCTCCTCCTCTGGTCATAACTCAAACCAAACTACCTGTGCTGAAATCAGTCAATCAGGGCTGGCGAACAAAAATGGCAGCATGGAGCGGCTCGTAAACAGAATTTGAGAGAACATTTCACTGAGGTCAGGCAGACATGCATAAATCTCAGCTTGTTTTTCACGCTGTTAAAGGGCCATTAAGTAAGATTTGTACTGCCCCATAGCACAAAATGCTGCAATACATTTCGATAAGGTTTTTGATCAATACTCCAGAGATTCCTAGGCTGTGTGACGGGAATCTGGCTATTTCTCAATTACTCTCAATTTGAGAGAAAATCATTTTATTATTTCATTACTTTATCCATGTAGATTTATCTAGCTGCTTAGGGGATTCAAGCCAATGACCCAATGTATTTAAAGACTTTCTTTTGCCTCCCATAAGGTTTTGAGTCTTTTGAGACAAGTGTCCTTTAAATGTATCCAGGAATTAACCATAAAACCAATCAATGTAGTCAATCAAGTACCCAATGAATGACTAAGATTACTCACTAAAATGGCAAATATGTCAACAAAAGTAACACTTTTATAGCCAAAGAATATGCATGCAGCGCATATTCAGCTCTTTAGCAGAAAAGAGTAGATTCAATTTGCAACATGCTCTTTTTTTCTCCTGCACTGTTTTCCATTCCTCACATTTTCATCCACAATGAAATGTGATACAATTTAACACACATTAACACTATCTTGGGTACAGAATTGAATCTCATTTGGTTATCATACAAAGTTCACAAAAGAGATCATTGGTCGCAATTGATATTAGATAGAAAATAAAATGCAGTTACACGGACTGATAACTGGGAGCTTCCCTCCAAAGTCTGACAAAAACTGACAAGTGTTGACACAAGCTTTTTAACTCCTGATGAGCTTTCACATCCAATAAATAAACGCCTCACCGGTGTTGCTCCTCTGAGGCCAAACACTGCAACTCAACACTGATATCTAACAACATTTCATAAGACGACGCAGCCAGGAGAGCAGTAACACTAAATACCAACAGCCAGAGCAGACTGTTGTCAACAAGAGATTACAATACAACATGGTTGTGCTTAATGAAAATGTCCTAAATGTTTTTGGAATGCAGCCACGTTGCCAAAACTGGAAACAAACTTTCTATAATCCACCACAGTTGATACTGAACCGTATTTTCACAAGTCATCCAATATGACTGCCAGCTAAAGTAAAGTACAACTTGACAAGATCTGTTATAAGTACAAGTATGGTAGATTGGTGATTTAGCTACACAAGAGGGAGAAATAATCTCATTAAGTAGAGCGGAGGAACCACAGCACAAGTTATAAAGTATTTGTTTTTTCTGACAATCACATTGAAAGGTCAGAGGGTTAGCTAACCAGCCTACCTAGATAGCCAAGTGAGGGGCTCATTGTTTTCAATATTTTTTATTTTCTGACTTTGGTGATCCTCTGACCGTTCCTCTAGCGCCACCAGCAGGCTGACATTTTTGGCTTTTAGTGAAATACCTCAACAACTGTGGATGGATTGTCATGAAATTTGGTACAAGTATCCATGGTGCACAGAGGATGAATCCCGAGGATGACTTTGGCGATCCCTTAACTTTTCCTCTAGCGCCACCACCAGGTCAAAGCTTTCACTTATCCTGTGAAATAGCTCAAGATCTACAAGATGGATTGGCACAAAACCCAGATGATGAATCCTAATGACCTTGGTGATGCCCTGACTTTGCCTCTAGCGCCACCATCAAGGAAAAATTTCAATTTGTCCAATACTTTTGGTTTATGACCAAATGCCTGCAAAATTAATTATAATCTAACTTTGTGTTTTATGCCAATTACACATTACACTAAGATGGTAAACAGTAAACATTACACCTGCTAAACATCATCGCAACATCATGTCAGTATTGCAATTGAAAGCATGTTAGCATGCAGACATTAGCATGTAGCTCAAAGCACCACTGTGCCTCACAGAGCTGCTAGCATGGTTGTAGACTCTTGTTCCTCCGTCACCTTTGCTCTGATGATCGTACTTAGCCGTTAAAACATTAGTATTTGGCTCCGCCCACTTATGTGTATCTCCACCAATGAGATCATCTCCGACCTGGGCGCTGTAGGATGTGGTGGAAAATTATTCAGGGGACCTAGAGCAGGACAGGGGCCCTAGATCATGTTGGGGATTATCAGTATATATTTACTGATCCAGAGCCCCGAATAAGTTGTTGTTAGGGGACAGTTTCTGTCGCAACGCTCTTGTTTCCGGCTCTAAGCAGATCAGCTATTTAGTGACAGTAGCTGCCAAGCTGCTTATGACTTTTCACCCTGTATAATGAACAAAGCCTTGTGATATGTGCGTGTATGGTTGTGAGTGTGTGAATGCATGTGTGTGTATGTGGGTGGGTGTGGGTGAGATGAGGTTCGTTCTGTTCTGCAATCTGCCTCTTCACTTCCTGTTCTATGACCAGCTTCCGTTTCAGTATTGTTAACAGAGTCGCTACACTGCGGCTGCTTCCCCTCGACCAGACAACCTGCCTGCACAGCTTCCTGTGTGTGTGTGTGTGTGTTCTTGTATTGCTACATCTATACTTGCATCTTTGTGTGTTCATGTGCCTATGTATATATATATATAAGCGAGTCTATTTTTGTGTGGATGTGTGAAGATAAAACAACTTTGCCTTTGCAAAGAGAAACACTATCAGCATCTTCCTCTTTCACTGTTAAAATAATGCCTCCTACTTAAATGAGCACTTCTTTGAAAAGTCTTCCTACACTTTGAGACAAAAATACGAGAAGCTAAAAGATGAACGCTTCCTCTCAAGATCTCACTGCTCATTTGTTTCACTTATTTCAAAAGAGGAAATGAATTCTTTCTCATGAACCACAACATGGTGATCATTTCTGGGCCAACACCACCAACTCAGAACCCTCTACATGTATTGTTTCTGAATATTAACTCAAATCTGATTTTGCCAGCCAGGTTGGACAAATCAAGCCTCAGCAGATTAGAGATGCTGAACTGTGAGATTGTTTTGACAAGCCACTCATCACTCATAGAGACAACTGGAGTTGGCAAAGCCAGCCAGCCTACAATGTATGTGTGTGTGTGTGTGTGTGTGTGTGTGTGTGTGTGTGTGTTTGTGTGTGTGTGTGTGTGTGTGTGTGTGTGTGTGTGTCCGGAGTGAGAGAGAGAGAGATAACTTCTGTATGATCAAAACCTTTTAAACTGGACTGATGGCAGAATAGCAGATAGCTCAAAGACACATGGCTTTCTAACAGGTTTGTTACTGTCTGACTCATGTCAAAACTTTCACAAATTAACTGACAACAATACCCAATTTCACCTTCACTGGAGTCCTTAAACCAAACTTAACCCTCGAACAGTGATGACAGTTACATTTGTGAGTTTGAGAAATCCATCTACGCCCCTCCAATCCCTAAATATTGCCGATAAAAGTAAGAAAACCGATTGAATTTGTTCTTTTTCACCTGGGCTTCAACAGGCTGCAAAAAGCAAAGCCAATGTTTCTCTCTGCATGCTGGAATTCAGAAAGGTTTTTACACTCTTTACATCAGTTGCCAATAAATTGACTAACCAAATCACTGGGGAACTAAACTTAACTAAACTTAATCAGCCAAGTCAATCATCAGACCTGCAGCTTTAAAGCAGGAAGGAAGTGAATGTTTTCATTTCATCATTAGGCCTACAGCACACGTCTTCCTGTAGACCTAATGATGAGTTCCATCTTAAATCTCTGAGAAAGTTTGATTAAGACATAAGAGCATTCACAGTTATCACAGTCAAATTTGATGGCGTACAAGTGACCAAATCCAATAAAGCTTCTGATGGAGTTCTACTGGTGACATGACACATGACTCTACCGTTGTACGTGTGCAGGTGGCTTTGGGTGAGAGCAACAGCTGAGTGTCTAAAATGTACGCATTTTCAGAGCAGCCCCATAGCAGCACAGACACACCAGACAGACACTCACATGCGCCTTGGTTCTGGAGATCCACGTCTCCAAAAGGATCGCTAGACGCGTCTTGTGGAACCTCCCGGTGGTCTTCACGGCGATGAAGATGTCCTCCAGCTTCAGTTTCGGCTGGGTGACATGTGCACCTTCAGAGGCCGGGTGCCCTCCGTTCCCGCTGCTGCTAGTCGGGTTCGACGCGTTCTTGGCCGGGGATGGAGCCTGCTGGATGGAGCGCTGAAGCGCACCGTGAGACGGATGGTGAACCACACTGAGTTTGGGAACGCTGCTGGTGCGTAATTGAAAATCCACGTAGAGAATGATGAAGAAAGTGAAAATCAAGACGGGCAACCTCCGACGTATCCATCTCTTATGCATGGTGGAAAAAGTTATTTAAATTCCATAGAACATTAAAACCATGTCCTTGGTCCCCTCGTATAAAGTCCTCATGTTCATCTGTTTTGGTCTAATTTCCTCCATCACCGTCTTCCTTCTTTATAACGTTATCATCGGCGTTCCTCGTTAATCAATTCATACTTTGCATGAGTATTTATATATCATTTAATAATCCCAACATAATCATAATCACTTTTTAGAATTTCGCCAGTTTTAAATACGTTATACAGCCGCACGACAAGACTGATTTCCTCTAATTTTCTGTGTATAAAAGCCGCTGCTTCTAGGATAGATTTGACTTTGTCACGGTCTCTGCCCACCCAGTGTCACAAGTGTCAAGCTACACGGAATCAAATGATGGGACTTCCTGGCATAGATTTCAAAATAAACCATCACAGTGAAAATAATAGTAGGTACTTCCGGTTATAATTGCTTTTATTTGAGAGAACTAGGTTAAACATGCGGCATATAATATGGGACAAAGATATGTCATGGTTTCCCAATTATTGCATCCAAGTATTCTCAATTAAATATATTAAGATGACATATATTTTGCACTATTGATAACTATAAGGAGCTCTGTAGTTTCATCACAGGATGTTTAATAAGAACCAATAACGACCTCAGCCAGCTCCCTCTTCTGATTGGTTAATATGTAGAGCATGTTGTCTGTGTTTGTCAATCTACAGCCTAGATGAAGCAATGGAGGCTGGAGAGCACACTAGTCTCTGACAATACTAACAGTTAACAAACACTTTTGTCCACTTCCACAGCTTTTAACCACATCGCACAGTCTTCTTCAGCAGATGGAGTTTGTTTGATTGTGATCTAACAGTGGATGTTCAAACTTTCCATTATTCTTTGCACTTTTTATGGACAAGAAGTCCTAAAAGTGCTCAAAACAATGGAAAGTTTGAACAACCGAGCAAACTCTGTCTGCTAATGAAGACTGCGTGATATGCTCCAAAGATTTGGAACAAGCAAGTAAAGGGACCATGAGTTGAGATGGTCAAGAATGAATTGTCAAGCTCAACAGTTGTGTATCACGTGTGTATTTGTGTGCGTGTATTTTGCATAAATATAAATACTGTATCCCTGTTAAGTATTGGATAGCACCACCAACAGGTCATTTCCACTTGTCACTTGACAACATACTATGACCAAATTTCCCTCAGCCAATCAGCTCTAGCCTACGATGTGATCAATGTTAATCACTATCAGGCCCTGATAATTAGCATTACAGCCTCACAGAGGCATATAGAATTTTAGTGTTGTTTCATTTCATCCTTGTTAGAAACTGCAAGTTAATTTCCCCTCATCTCCACAGGGAGACACCAAGTGGTGGATCAGTATACTTGTGGCAGTACCTCCCACTTCATAAAAACAGGCCTGGATAAGGACTTCCTCCTCTTTGTCTCCAAACACCTTCACCTTGATTGAATGGCTGCCATGTGCCTTTTCAATAACCTTCAATGTAAGTAGCAGTTTCTTTCTATTGATTGGGATTATGTTGTGCTTAAGAACTGACATGAAGGTTAATGGATAATCTTTGATCTAATTTGTTAAATAATATTATGATGAAGTACGCGTTTGGCTAATCATTGTTTGAAATATTTATGGTACCTTAATGTGCAAATATTTAACATGATTTAAAGGCTGGGTTTGTGATTTGTTTGGGCAAGATATTGTAATTTGCTTCTTTCTTTGTTTAGAACCATGGCAATATCTCTGGATAAATAAACTCGACAATTGATTGCAACCCTTGTTTCCTGCTTACTCACAACAACTAATCACAGGTTGCCTTCTTCCATGAGTTGTGTTTAACCAAATGGGGTGTTGCATTCTTACATCGATACATTTGAATATTTTCTAAGAATCCTGAAGAGATAAAATTCTGAGGAAGAAAGTAAAGATGTGAGAAATGTCTTCTTCTGTAAGAAAACCTTCTTCCTGTCTCATAACCCATTTTCTTCAGACCTCTTGGGGGCGGTCCTTGTCCTCAGGTTGGGAACCACTGATGTATACAAAGAGCTGGCAAAAATTCACAAAATGAGAATCAATCACAAACCGTTCACCAGACAACTTATCACAGCCCACTGAGCCTGGTGTCATCTGTTCACTCAGCCAGAAACAGCAAACCACAGCAAAACACTCTGCCTTCTTCCTTCCTCTTCAGCACTCAGAGTTACTGTTACACAACTTTCTAGGATGTATCCAAAAACACTGCAAAACTTCTATATATTAACTTTTTAAATTAAGACTTTGCAAATAGAAGGTTTCATTCCAAAACACGAGTACAGGCTTTTTTATTTTGGGGATCATTTTCTGTTATGCAACAGCCTCCTGAAATTAATCAGTTTAAAATTTTAAACTGATAATATCCTCAAAAGCTGAACTATTTTGAAAGTGAAAGTCCACAGATCTCATAACATTAATGGTAGGTTTACTGGCAATAAGCTTCATGTCAGCAAAAAGTAGTTTTGTTTTGAAAGGAAACTGTATGCCAGGATCCAAACCCACAATAGGCTGAGTCTTATGTATTGTGCGCTAAAGTTTTCAGAAGAGTTTTAACACTGTCTCACCTTTTTGTATGAATATTTCTCATTCCCAAGAAGCTAAATTAATGTCGGTTTATCTGGATAGATTAAAAGAAAGCAAATGTATTATGTCATAACATTACTGATGATAAAGATGCCATAAATTAAAGGGATAAACACTACCTGATGGATTAACACTGGCAACTGATGAAGTGTCCTCATGGAGAGTAAAATTAAAGCATCAGTGTAAAGCTGAACCTTACAACTTTGCTTCGCTGCCTGCTTTAAATTAAACAAAGTTCAAGGGGTCATTAGAAAGACGGTTTATCTCTTCAGGAGCGTGAATGTGCTCATCAAATTTCACAACAGTCTTACAGTTTGGGAAATATTGTTTTGAGCAAATTTTTTATTTTGGCTTAAGAGTGTTGGTGAAAGACGGCTCATGGATTTTCAAAAATGAAAAAGGTTCGTTCTCTGTGCAGCATGAATGTGCTCTGTAAATTTCAAATCTGCCAGTTAGATTTCAGTATTCTCAGTGGATGCTCACTAAGGATGGGAATGTCAGTCAGTCAGTGGGTCCACCACTTTGGTCCAGACTGAAATACTTCCTCCAACTAGTGGATGGATTGCCATGAAATTTTGTACAGATATTCACAGTCTCCAGAAAATGAATCCTACTGACTTTGAGGATACTCTAATTTTTCCTCTAGCACCACCAGCAGGTCATAGTTTTCATAGTGAAATATCTGAACGCCTACTTGATGGATGGCAACGTTTTTGCACAGACATTCATGGTTCCCAGATGATGACTTTGGTGATTCCCTGAATCTTCTTCAAGCGAAACCATCAGGTCAAAATTTTAATTTGCTCACTATTTTGGTTTATGACCAAATTCCCATTAGCCTCAGCTGTACTTTCTGTTTAGTGCTAATTAGCAAATATTAGCATTCAAACACGCTAAACTAAGGTGGCGATGGTAAACATTATACATGCCAAACGTCAGCATGTAAGCATTGTCATTGCAAGCTTGTTAGCATGCTGACATTAGCATTTAGCACCATTGTGTACAGCCTAACAGAGTCATTAGTGTGGCTGTTGACTCTTATGCTGTGTCTCAATTTGGATACTTCCGTTAGTACACTGTGTACACTATGTACTTACTTGCGTAGTGTGTGAATTTTGACATGGTAGTGTTGTCTCAAATCGACACATTGTGCGCTTACCGGAAATGACGATTGCAACATTTGACCGCTTCTTCTTCTTCTTCTTCTTTTTAATGGCAAATTGCAGCCGGGCGGCGCATTATCACCAATATTTGACCGCGGTTGTCGCCCGCCAAAGTATCTGCCAGCTTGTTTTCTCACTTGACTTCAATTCAACTTTATTAAAAATGAATACAAATTAACATGCTTTTACTTTTAGTGCAGTGTTCACTGTAATCGCAACCACGGCCACTATTGTCATAGGTTAGTGGTCCCTCCCCTTCCGCTACGTAGCCAAGATGGCGATCATTGAGGGTGAGAAGTGTGCAGCGTTACACACTCAACTTTTTGACCGTTATGAGTACACCATCCGGGTTCTCATAGTGCACTGCATTGGACATACTTGTCAGTGTGAACGCACTTATTCACTCAAAATGGCAAGTGTAACTACGGAAAAACGCAAATTGAGACACAACTTTAGTCTTGTTGTAAGATTTGGCAAAAGTTTTTCCAGTTGAGGAGAAGTGAGTAAAGACAGACCAATGATACTATAGCCTTTAGTACAAATGACTAAAAATGTGTCAAAGAAGGCAGAGTATTTCACATGCCTCTAGTCACTGATCTGCAAATATGCACAGTGCATTATACCATTGCATTCTGGTTTACTGAAATTGGCTTCTTTGCCTGTGCTGCATCGATATCTCCCTGTATGAATGTTGGACGTCTGCAGATCGATCTATCTAATCTAAGTCAATGTTTAGTGTTGATGTTTTACAATGCTTAAAGCAAATCTTTGCGATCAAATTTAACTTGATCTGCTGTGGGAACACACTGACAGGATGTGACTTCATCTGAACTGAAGAAAAGCTCAACAATAAATTTTACATTAGACGTAAAGGACCCATGAAATTTACATGTTACTCAGCTGGCTGACTCTTAAAGAGCTGCAGGTCTCTCTAAGCTGGTCTATAGCAGTCCAATATTGTATCCACTGTCTACTGTTCCCTGTGCTGCTGTCTCTGGAGACTGTCACCAAAGGGAGAAAGAGCTTGATACAATTAATTCACCTCAGACCCTCATCGCCACCTTTGTTTATTTGTCCTTTCTCAGCGTTCTCGCCTTACATCCATCCCTCCATCCTTCCCTTCTCTAGGTCTCTCTCTCTCGCTCCCTTTCCACTGACCAGCTGCTTTCCTCTTCTCCAGCCTCTCCACTACTACCTGGCATAGGGAGGCCCACCCCACCCCTTCTGGTCCCGCAGGTAAACCAGAGACGCCCAGGGCACACCCTGGCTAGGAAAGGCCCAGGATCACCTTACGGCCTAGCTGAAAAGGGCCCTTTCTAAAACAGCGAGTACATCACAGCCCCACTTTGAACAAAGGGCCAGGGGAGTCAAGGGACCAGACCCCCTTTCAGGGCTTTGTCTGTTCGCCTCCTCTTAGCTCTAAGTCAGACAGAGACTTGGACTGCACTCAAGAACTGGGATTGGAGAAACATGACAAAGTGAGGAAGTCATAAGATCAAGGGCTACAGGAGATTTTACTGCACTTTAACATTGTCAAATAAGCCAAACTATACATAAACTTTTAAAAAACAGTATGTAACCAGAATGGAAATAAGTCTTTACAACCCAAGTGAGCACTGATTTAACATCTGTATTAAAACTGGACAAATTTTGCTTGAAAAGATATGTTTTTTTTAGACGTCTAGCTTGGATATAACCATTCTTTCAAAGACATTTAAATGGCTATATTTAAGCGTGAAGCACGTCATTTGTAAAATACAGGGGATCCTATTTGTAAAAGTGTTATTACTGTGCTGGTTTTATGTGCTAGAAATCATTTTTGTAAAAGTATCGGTGCATTTAAGGAGACGTGGGACACTAATCCTGGGTCCCACTGACAAACTAAACCTCACAGAGGAAACCACTTAACTCTACCGGCAGGTAAAGTGACCTGTGTGTGTGTGTGTGTGTGTGTGTGTGTGAGATATGGCTCAGTCAGAGGAAAGCTTAAGTACCTGAAAATCCCCCTCTTAACCTTCAATCTCCTTCTGAACTGCTGCTGAAATTCAGTTCACAGAGCCGGTACCGAATGACAGAACACGTCGGAGACGACAGGACACAGCACATAGGCTATAACTCGCATAACATTCATAAGTAACGATTCAAATCATGTAGATTCTCAGCTTGGTGAGACAAGCAAGGGCAGTTTAAAAAATTTAGCACTATTATTTGGCATGTGGTTACATATTTAAAAAAAATCAAAGGGGGACTTCCAAATGATTTTTAAAAAATGGTCAAAATTGACACCTCAGAGGCCAAGATATCCTGAGTTTTATACCCTGTTAAGGTGTCATGCTCCAAAGGCCTGATGCTACAACTTCCCATAATGCAACATGTCTTTCATTAGACCTTAAATGCCCATATTTTTCAGGTTTTTGTTTGGAGTGTTCCTTTAATCAGTGAAGCTTTAAGGGGAAACCCACCCAGCCATCCAGATGTCTTATTTAAATCCAGCTGGGAATAATAAAATGTGTACATGTGACAGTAAAATCACCATGGTTGTCAATTCAATTACAGCATTTATGTGGTTCAGAATAATAAAATGCATAAGAAATGGATATGACTGAATGTGGTCCATACGGCGTTAAGAGACCTAATGCATACACTAATTTGAAAGACACTGTGGAGGTTTTACTGTATTCTTTACAGCAGAGACAAGTGAGAAGTGATTTGTGCTATAGCAAATGGTCAGCAGAGGGCATTATAAAGCCTTGCATACTCTCAGACTATGCACTCTCACTATCACCCAGTGGCAGTGATGGGACAACAAAAATACTGCAAGCGATACAGGAGATACAAGATTTAGAAGAAAACTAGTACAGTTTAAAGGAAGTGATAATAAAAAGATAAAGACACATTTTTGTGTCAGAGATGCACAGATACATTTTTAGAGCAAAGGTTCACAAACTCTTTACATTTGAAAAACCTCCAGGATTTTCACAAATTCTCAAATGACAAAATCTCTGATCAATACGTGTAACATTTAGATCTTTTAGAGGATCCCAAGATACCCGGAACAAATACTTTAGACGCTTTATATTCTCAGATGTTTTCTCTGTGGACCCCATACAGATATGTGTAACAACAAACCCCGCTCCTAACCTGCTGTGTATCACTTACTGTGAGTCAACCCAAAATAAATCCCTTTAGGAGACTGACAGGGCCAATAAATTCATTTAATCTGATCTATTCTAATCTATTAATTTAGCATTTCTTTTAGACCATATCGGATATCTCTGTCTTATTGTCTTAATCATTGTCTGTGTGTCTGTCAGCTTCAGCTCCATGAGTTCAGTGTTCAGGGAAAGATGAGGAGTGGAGAGAGAGAGAGTTAGAGGAGTTTCAACAAAGCTTGGAGTCCCTCAAGGTGAGACACACACACACACACACACCATCCCCAGCACTGTCATCATAGGTCTGAAAGCTTCCAAGAACTAATTGTTTACATAATATTGTGAATCCCAAGTGTTAAAACCCTAATTGATTGTACTGAGAAATCAGCAGGTGCACCTGGAATATACCTGGAACATACCTGGAACATACTAGCTGTTGTCATCCAACACCTTCTAAAGAAAGCATGGAACAGTAAACATGCCTCTGTCATTGTTTGGAGTAACTTTATTCTTATAATGTTTGTGTAATATACTGTATAGTCTGTGTTTGTCTCTGATCAGGTTGATTAGGCTAAGTTAAGAATTGTATCAAAAATCGGACTGATGCTGCAGGAAAAGATTAATTTTACAGCTTCAACAACATTAACAATATCATTAATTTGCATGAGCAGCCCCTCAGTGCAGGTGAAGTCAATCCAGTTCTTGTCCATGCTGGCAAGCGGTCTCACTTTTTAATTCCCACATGCTTGGAGGACCTGCAGCATGTTGCCACTAGGGGTCCACATGAGCACATTCACAAACAGCATCCAGATCTGGGATGCTGAACGATATTTCATGATTTAACTAGAGCACATATCAGTTATTTTCTGTTTTAGGTGAACATTTTTTTTTTTTTTTTTTTGCTAACATGAGGCTTCATATTCTAGTCTTTTCACAGGATGAAATTAAGCCAGTGGTGCAAGGTTAAATGACCTCCATTAAGTGACTGTGACTTAAACAACCACCTATAATAGATCTTCTGTTATTATTTCAATATTACTCGTAGTTATGTATAATGGAGCGTTTACCCATCCCCCTCTCACATTGCCATTGGCTCAGACAACATTTTTAACCATGACCAAATAAAGTCAGTCTCGCTGTCATGTTTGAGTAGGATAACTGAAATATTTAACCCTTGTGTAGATAAATGGAGTTAGGAATCCAGTGAGAGGTTGTAGTAGTTCTTCACTCATTCTCTGTTTGCTATCAGACCACAATATTTCTGCTCTGCTTTTCTGTGTGAGGGTGTCATTTGTTTAAGCAATTGAACATTTGCAAACAGCATGACTCCAATATTCTTTAAAATAAACCACTGTGATCAGGCTGCGTAAGATAAAATTGTATTGTTTAAATATAAAAAAATCTTTAATACATCTATTTAAACACTTGTATCTGGTGTAAAGAGAAAAGTCAAATTACAGTAAAGAAACTTAAGACCTCTAATATGAAAAATTGTGAAATACATAAAATAGGGATTGTATTAACCTTAATTTGTAGGAGCAAAGAAATACTAACATCTTACAATATAATACATATAGACGTATAATACGTATAATAATACGTATAGACGGTTTTGGTGAGTTTTATTTTGTTTCTGTCGAGTTTGAAGTGTGTTTTATGATCTGCGAGGTAAAATTAGTGTTTCTGACAATGGGGTTTGGTGGCTTTGAGGTGAGCGATATAAAGGCTGTTTCTGGTTAGGGGGAGGTGTGGCCAACGTGCCGATTTGTTTTGGTCTGAGATGCCGGTGCTAGTGTGACATGTAGTGGCAGCAAGTATCCTGTATAGAAAAAAACACCACAAACTTAAGGATTCAAAGTGACCAAGTTGAACTGATAGTTCTTTTCATGCAGTTCCAACTAAAACAAATGATTACAAGATTCAGAAAGTAGGCTGAGCAAAAAGTAGTTTTGGTGTGCAGTATACCATATGGATGCTACTGTACTTATTGTTATTGATGTTGTGGGTGTTATTCAAGCCATTCCTATTAAGGTAATTTTAGTATCATGACAGAAAGGCAACAAATGGTAGAGTCTGCACAGTCTCTTGCTCCCACAATGATTTCTTTATTCACAGATGCTGTGCTCATAAATCATCTTCATTTTTCACAAGCATCATATAATATACATATCACAAGTGATGGCAATGAGCATGCATTTATTTTCAGGAGACAATGTCACCTAGTCACCATCAGCCAATCAGAAATCAAAATAACAATTGGACAAAACCCCACAATGAATAAAGATAAAATAAAGAATGAATGAGATAAAATATATAAGAAGAAAGACACAAATGAAAAATAAGGAAGACGAAAATAAGTAAAAACATGAATTGAGACAACTGTGGAAGAGGTTTGTTTTTTTTTGGAATGTGTGTTCTCCTTTAATATTATCATCACATATTTTTAAAATTAAGTTTTAAAAAGTTTTTGTCAAATCATAACAGAAGTTATCTCAGGGCTCTTTTCCATATAGAGCAGGTCTAAACTCTACTCTTTATAATATTAATTACAGAGACCCAACCATTATAACATTTACAATTTTCAATATTTACAATATTAACAATTAAAACATATGCTTACAAAGTGCTTTGCAAAAGAGGACTCGGGCCACGTGAAGCCTCAAAATGAGACATATTGCTGTTGAAACTTTAAAATGTCATAAATAAAATTGTATTCACCTCCACTGTAATGGGCTGGAGGTGTGTCAGAGACAGATGTGTGCAGCATTTCTTGGGGAAAAACTGGACAAATAAAACCAAAACTGTCTGTGACACAACGTGTTAAGTGCAATTTAGGCGAACTGATCCTTTTTAAGCCTTTGCGTGTCTGTAAGACAGAGTAGAGGGCACAAAACTCTCTCACACCATGACGGGCTGGATGACATTGCGGAAGGGCTAATCATGTCTCCTGACCCCTCCCCTTCACAACAACACACCGGGGATCCAGGAAAAGCGTCTTCATCAACACCTCCGGAATCAACAGGCGGACCAGAAGCCGTCCGAGGTCAGAGGAGATCCCACCGCAGAGATGGCCCAGGCGAATATCTCGGTGACGGAGAGCCAGTTCAGGTGTCCCGTCTGCCTGGACATCCTGAAGGACCCGGTGTCCACCCCCTGCGGACACACCTACTGCATGTCGTGCATCAACAACTACTGGGACCAGGCGGATTCGGGCCAGTTCAGCTGCCCACAGTGCCGGGAGACATTCAGCCCTCGGCCGGTGCTGCGGAGGAACACGGTGCTCGCCGAGGTCGTCGGCAAACTCAAGCTGAGCGAAATGGTCACGGCGCCGGAGCTTTACCTGGGGGGAGTCGGGGAAGTGCCGTGCGACTTCTGCCCGGTGGAGGGCAAGCTGACGGCGGTCAAGTCGTGCCTGGTTTGCCTGGCGTCCTTCTGCGAGCTCCACGTCCTGCCGCACCGGGAGGTTGGCACGCTGCGGCGGCACAAGCTGGTGGCCGCGGTGGAGTGTCTGGCGGAGCGGCTGTGCGCCCAGCACCGCCTGGGTCTGGAGCCCGCGGGGGGCGACTCCGAGGCGGAGGCCGCGGTGGAGTGGAGCGGGGACTGCCTGCTGTGCGAGGCGGACCAGGAGGAAGTGCACAACGTGGACGCCCAGAGAGCCAGGAGACAGGTAGACTACAGACACACACTAGTTTCATAATATATTACAGATTTAGGACTCCCAGACACAACAGCTGACACTGTTGGTTCCCAAAGTCTCTCAAGTGGAGGAAGGCTCCACAATCTGACCCTCAGGTGTCTTAAATTATGGGTAGACACATTCATTTAATGTCAGCCTATGCAGAGATACATTTTTAGAGCAAAGGTTCACAAACTCTTTACATTTGAAAAACCTCCAGGATTTTTACAAATTCTCAAATGGCAAAATCTCTGATCAAAACATGTAACATTTAGAGCCTTTAGAGGATCCCAAGATACCAGAATAAAACACCCCACTCCTAACCTGCTGTTGTGTATTACTTACTGTGTTGATCCATGTGAGTCAACCCAAAATAAATCCCTTTAGGAAACTCACATGGCCAATAAATTCATAATCTAATCTATTCTGTTCTAGTAATTTAGCGTTCATTTTAGACCATCTGCCATCATGACAAAAACCACATTTCTCTCATGAACTGACAACCATAAAATATAAAGGTTTATAGGTGTAAGAAGAGGGTCGTTGATAAATGTTGATCAAACAGATATGACGGCTAAATGCAGTCTGGACTGACTCATATTCAGCTTTTTCTTCATATGTTTTGAACCAGACAAAGTAAAGTGCATCGCGTTGAACTAAAGTTACAGGAATTTGTGTCCGATATGTTTTGATTTCCACCAAATTCGCTCCAGCTAATGATGTCAATTTGACTTTGGTTTACAATCCTTATAGTTCACATGTAGGTTAGCTATTGGGCAGTGTGTGTCTAAAGGGTGCAAACAACAAAAAAGAAATAAAGTAAACTTTGCCATTATCGTTTGGATTGAAGAAAACGTACTGGAGGAGGTGTATTTGCACTCTGACAGGCCAATGCCAGAAGACAAGAGAGACCTTCTTGTCTCGTATAGGTGCTGAATAAATCTGAAGTGTATTGCACCGTCAGGCCACTTACAGCAGAAGTAGGCCGATTTCTTAATAATTATGTTCTTTTGTGATAGACAAACATCTATAGTGCATAACAAAATCACCATAGCCTTCACCGAACGGACAAACGTTCATTGAGGAGAATGTAGAGAAAATGTTCCTCCTAAATACCTGAATGGCTATATGTCTGTTTTATTGTCTTAATAAATGTCTGTGTGTCTGTCAGCTTCAGCTCCAGGAGTGTCAGAGGATGGTTCAGGGGAGGATGAGGAGTGGAGAGAGAGAGTTAGAGGAGTTTCAACAAAGCTTGGAGTCCCTCAAGGTGAGACACACACACACACACACACACGCACACACACACCATCCCCTGGCACTGTCATCATAGGTCTGAAAGCTTCCAAGAGCATAACAAATTGTTTACATAAAGTTGCATGTCCCAAGTGTTAAAAAACACCAGTGTATAGTCCTTTGATATTATTAGCTTGATTGATTTTACTGAGAAATGCTGATGCTCCTGGAATATACCTGGAACATACCTGGAACATACTAGCTGTTGTCATCCAACACCTTCTAAAGAAAGCATGGAACAGTAAACATGCCTCTGTCATTGTTTGGAGTAACTTTATTCTTATAATGTTTGTGTAATATACTGTATAGTCTGTGTTTGTCTCTGATGAAGATCGACGCAATTAATTGTATCATAGTTGCAATAACTCCACAACTCATTCAACTTGATTAATAATAATAATAATAATAAACTTTATTCATATAGCCCCTTCCACACATACAATGTAGCTCAATGTACTTTACATCAAAAAGCAAATAAATAACATTTTAGTAAGTTTCAATAAAAGCAAGATTTAAAGAGGTGAGTCTTAAGATGTTGCTTTAAGGAATTAACAGAAGTTGCATCGCGCATATTTATAGGCAGGTAATTCCACAGTTTTGGTCCATAATAAGAGGAGGCAGCCTCTCCATACTTTTTGTCTTAACTGTTGATAATTTATTGCTGTAGTGTTCGATGATCTAAAGCAGCGGCTAGGAGTAATACAGGGAGAGACAGTCGGCTACCTATGGAGGTGCTAAACCATTCAGAGCCCCATAAACTCGTAATACAATTTCAAAATCAATTCTGAAGGAGACAGGAAGCCGATGTGAAGATGTGCTCTCTTTTACTGGTTTTTGTTCTCTCACACACTCTGCCTCACAGGAGCTGTAGTATCAGTTTCCATTGCGGAGTTTATTTATTTTCCAATTTCTACGTCACTCCTTCAGTCTTCCAGGAAAGCCTCCCCTCAGTGTCGTCTCCGTCCATCCAGCTTGTGGCTGCTCTAGCTTCTTGGCCTCTTATCAGATGTTGGATATCAGTTTGTCATTTTGTCCACTGCTCATATGGCGGAGGTTCATTCCTGACCACAGCTACATGAAATTATAATCTAATTATAATCTATTACCTGCACTGAGGACTTTATGCTTTATTTTGTTGTTTTTTTCTGTAGCGAGTTGTATTGTCCCAGAATGGTCTAAATTCCTTTGCTGAGGGTTTTCACAACTGCTAAATATAAGATTTGGCAGCACACTTTAGACACACTCGTCATTATTTGTTCTGACAATGGATATAGAGCATTATATGGAAGCCCATGTCCACCAATGTGATGAAAAAAAAAAAAGATCCTGTACTTTATTTGTTGTTGTTGTTGTTGTTTTATGTGTACATTGGCAGATGTGGTTGCCAAGAAGTTTGAATTATCTGCTTCATGGTGTCTTTAAGTATTTACTTCGTTCCACTCTAACTACTCTTGTTTTCTGCTGTGTGTGTGTGTGTGTGTGTGTGTTTCAGGTGTCAGCGTCGGCTGTTTTGGAGGACAGTGAAGCTCTGTTTGCAGACATGGCACTCCGCCTGGAGAAAACCAAGGCAGAGGTGAGGAGCAGCAACTACAAGTATTAGCTATAATGTTACCAATAGTTGTAGGAGTTGAAGTGACAGTAATAATAGCAGAGATTCTCTTAGAAACCAGAAACCATCTTATATCTTTGTTAAAATGACTTGAGTTTCTCAGCACACTAGTACCAATGTAACAAAAAATCCCAAGTTTCAGCTTCTCAGAAGCAGCGATGTAAGAAGAGTTAGCCCTCGTTGGGTTTTTGGGACACACTGAAAAACTGAAAATAAAATGATTTTATTTTATGATTTTATATTGTGTTGAGCTAGTTAGAGGCCTTTTTTTTTATAAAATACGTTAAAGAAGGGGTGTTCCGCAGCTAATTGTCCCACAGAGTAAAAGCATTACTTAATAAACACAGTGGTACAAGGTCAGCAGACCAGACAAGGCAATACTGAGCAACTGACGTTTAAATCCACGAACATACAGTGACAGAAATGTTTGGCATCTGTGTGTGAGCTGATGTTGGTGGTGTTGCAGCAAGATTAATGACATCTTTCTCTGTAGTTAACACAACTTTAAGCATTTTGACCCACAGTTCTGTCTCCAAAGTGGCATTTTGACCATAGTGTACTAAAACTTTGCTTTAAAATGATCCGTACGGAATCCGTCCACAGGTATGTGTCGTCATACACGGGTATTTTTACGCTCATATGTATCTTTTCCTGTAAATCAAAATGGTTTGATTCTTAGTTGGTACATCCATGCTACACTCGTGGTACTGAAAGGCACTCTGGATCAGAACATGTACTTGCGTGCCGTAGGTTCGAGCGAGGCTGGAGGCGAAGGAGCGAGCGGTGGTTGGGAGGGCCGAACGGGACATGGAGACGCTGGAGAAAGACCTGGAGGAGCTGAGGAGGAGAGACAAGGAGATCAGTCAGCTTCTGCAAACTGAGGACAACGCCCATTTCATACAGGTGAGGTGGAGAAAAAGGGAGGATATGGGGAAAAAGAGAGTACTTTAGTGGGAGGGCAGGAAACAGACATAAGGTAAATCTAAGGCAAATTAATATTAATATTTATGTCTATAAGTATATCAGAGAAAACCAACTTCCAAAGAAATTGCTACCATCCATTAAATCCACAGTGGAATTCGTTAGTCTTGAATTGCATTCTTTTGTTTTCAATATCACTACAGCTAATTAGTTGGAAGTGCTGAATCAGAGCTAAATAAAGCTGAAAAATGCATTAAATTCAGTTAATATTAGTTATAGCTAAAATCAAACAAAGTTAATTTTATTCATTTGAGTTCTAGCGTGAGCTAATTTGTTGGTGAGGTCTGCGTTTTGTGAGGTTAGCGTGACTACATTTGTCACAATGATCATGCTAGTAGCATCACAGTGTGAAATTACAGTTTTTTGTGTCTCAGAAAGTCTTCGAGGCCTGGTAGAAAGAACTCCCCAGACTCACGAACCCGTCTTGAGAATTACTGGTCTAAAAGACAGAGCCGAGTATGGAAATGGATAAATTAACAGCTGCAGGTCTAACCTGATAAAGCTACATCAAGCTAGCAGTGCACATCAGGACACGTTTAGCTCTCTCAAAAACAAAATTTTGAGGTACTTGTACCTTACTTGAGTATTTCAATTTTATGCTACTTCTACTTCACTACATTTCAGAGGGACACTGTACTTTTTTCTTCGCTAAATTTATGTGACAGTTAGTTACTTTTCAAATTAAGATTCAACATAACAAAACATACAGTTTGATGAACTTATAAAATACAATCCATTGTTAAATGTTAAACCTGTGGCTTGTGATCCCTTACACAAAAAACAGCGTCTAGTTGGGGCCCCTTCTCAGATGGTTTCGTTTAAATAACTGATCAAATTATCGAACATTTCACACAAAAAACAAAGATTAGAGAAAAGTTAAAAAAAAAATCAATATAGATTTGGTATCACAACTTTGTTTTTTCTTCTTTCCTACCCCATTAATAATCTTACGACCCCTCAGATTTATCTTGTGACCCTTAGGAGGATTTCTGCCCCCTAGGTTAGGAACAACTGGGCTAAACTACCTGACTGTATATAAAGTAGACAAAACTAGCTTCCCCTCGACCAGCTACATCTGTGAAATGCTACTTATGCATTGATGAATCGGTATTAACAATCTAATAATTTAATAAATGTATATAATAATATATCAGTCACAGGGGTCATTTTTCTGCAAAATTAGTACTTTTACTTTTGATACTTTAAGTGCATTTAGCTGATAATACTTCTGTGCAGGTCTTGTAAAGGAGTGTTTGTACATTGGTATTGGTACTTTTAAGGATCTGAATACTTCTTCCACCACTGCACATTAGCAATTCCTGCATTTGATATTTACCCATTACATCTAATGCATCCTGGAGGCCATAAGAACTCACCAGAGTGCTTTCTAAGAAATACCCAGAGAGATTAGCTTGTAGATGAATGATGGAGGAGGAAGGATGGCTGGATGAGAGGAGATAATGAGTCAGCAGTGACCAGTGGAAAAAGACAGCAACCGCTTAAGTGCTATTTTCAAATTCAATTGTACAAGGAATTAAGGAGGCAGGGAGGGCGGGCTGCAGATGCTGTGCCAGGCTGTATTTTCCACTCTCTCTCATTATCGACCCAGGTGGCTCCTCTGCTATGCGTCCCTCTCGCCACCGGGCGGCACTCCAGAGCCCTCGGCCTGCCCACGGAGGCTTTCAGCAGCGCCAGGAGAGTGCTGTGCCACCTCCGCAGCCGCATGGAGGAGGTCTGCAGGGAGGAGGTGGACAAGATCAGCCGCGCAGGTAGAGCAGATGACCTACAGGCAGGAAGACAGTCAATATATTGAATACTAATAAATATACTAAATACTCGAGCAGACACTTGCTCCTAAAGTTTGAGCATATACCATTTAAATATTACAAAGGTTCAGCATGGATAAAGTAGAATTAAGTATACAAAATGCCACGTGTACTCAGTTTCGTACTATGATTACTATGATTTCTCTTCCAGTTAATGAGAACTACGTGTCTGGTGGAGAGTGTGTAAAAGGTAAGCATAAGAAACATGATACACAAACGCACACACACACACACACCCTCTGTGACAGTGTCAGGTCTGAGGTGACCCATTTTTTACCAGGCTGCAGGTTTTGACATGACATACAACACTGCGAGGGACAGTGGACGTGTTCATTATTCATGCCGAAGAGGACAGAGACATAACACGCTCTGGCTCATATCCAGTAATGCTCCATTAATCAGTTTAGTTTAATTGGAAACAATCAAATTCAGTCTAACTATTAAAGTTTAAATGAATTCATTTTTTTTGGAAGTGTTTCAGCTGCACTGGAGAGCCAGTGTTAGCTATTCACAATAAATGGTTATATAACTGAACAAGGACAGAAAGAGAGAGATAAGTGTAAACCTTTGTTGTCTCACTTTGGCCATATTATATTAAGGTAGACAGGTACCATCTGATTCCAAAGGTTTTGTCCTGGTTTGACTGTCATAATGGTAGAAAATAGTTCTCAATGAAAACTGCTCACAGCTACGTCTGTGGATTTTCCTGACTAACTGGGACATTGATTTGTTGTTTTGTTATTATTGGTACTGTTGAGTTTTCTTAAAAAATATATATCAAATACCCTTCATATCCCTTGTATTGGGGAGGTGGCAGAAATCTCAGTGCGGAGAACTCCAAACCGCAGCAAATACAACCAACACTATCAGCAGGGCAACATACCACTCGGGGTAAGTGGAGAAATGTGGGGTTTTTTGGTAATTTTTGGTGAACTGACCAGCTGATTTTTGGCTTTGTTAGCTTGCTAACTAATCTCAGTTGGCTTAGTTTAATGCTAAGCTAAGCTTACTGTTCCCTGGCCCAGCTTCATCTTGAACGGACCGATATTAGAGTGGGAAGTTGCGAAGTGGGAAGAGTTATTTTGGGTGCCCCTGGTTTCGAAAGAAAAAGTCCCATTTTATTTTTCCCATAGACAACGTCACATGACTCACAGTTGCAGCACTTTTACAGTTCAGATGGACACGAAACTTTCCAGATTAAACATCAGTATAAAACATTAAGCACTCCATTAGAAAATATCTGCTTCTTCTATAAAAAAAAAAATTGAATGTTCAAGCATTGTACATAAAAACTTCAAGGTAGGCGTTGACTCCCAAGTTGAGTCCCAAGGTGCATTTCAGAAAGAAACACTGAGCTTAAAATTCTGTGATTTGCGCCGCTAACTAAGCTAAAGATGATGGCGTGGAGAAAACTGAAAACACAATCTGCAGCTTAAATCAATTCACTTTCTAATTCTGGGTGAATTCAGCCAACATCTGTGCTCAAATGTAACAACGACGCGTTTTGAATTCACTACCCCTCTGATTCACGCCTATGGCTGGCCTCTTCTACCTGGCAACGGCAGCCGAGGCTCATGAGGTACTGTAGTATTCAGAGCTAGCTGGCAGCCATAACATAAACCTTTAGGATCGGTACATGATCCGGGAGAGTCCCATGCCTCTGTAACACTGAGGGAAGGGGTATTGTTTTAATGGGATAACAGAATGTGGAAAAACACTTCCAGAACCAGCGGCCCCTCTCACTTTGCAACTCTATTGGTCTTATCATCTAACTCTCAGCAAGACAGCGATTAAGCGTATTCCCAAAATGCCGAACTATTCCTTTAACGATAAAGCCACTATGTGTAAGATTTCAAAAAGTTCCATACTTTGGCTCCATCTGGTGGCAGTTTCAAGAACGTGAGATAAATGAGCTAAAAGCAACACATAAACAGCACCAATTTTTCACAATTTTTCCACAAAACAAAAACTTGTGCCACCAAAATGATTTAAAAGATGCTCCTCGCATAAAGGTTCTACACGTAGTGATTTTATTATTTGGTACGAATGTTACATGCACAAATGTTTGGTAAGGTTTGTTTGCTAAGAGGGTTTCACTACTGAAAAATTAATCAGATTTATTGGATTTCTGTCATCATTATTTCCCTGGCACTTCTCTCTGTGTGGGTTCTCTGACTGTTACTGTGCTTGTTCCTTCCTGTTTTGCCAATCATACATATTTCGTACGTATTTTTCTTCATTTCTGTCTCGCTCATGCTCTTTTCATTCTCTTTTTCTCACTTTTTATTTCGCTTCTTGTCTTTTCTTTCCATCTCTCCCTCTTTGCCGCTCTCTCACCCCTGTTCAATTCATTTATTCCATTCCGTTTATTTCCATAATATGGAAAAATGTATTAAATACCAGTTTCTCTGTGTCTTTCTCTCATGTGTCCCTTATCAGCAGTGCCGGTGTCGTTCCCTCTGTCCTCTTTGTCTCTGCACCCGGCTGATCAGAGGATGAGGGCAGTTTTCCTCAGGTGTAAGTATCAAGTCTATCCTCCACCCCCTCTACATCTCAAACTCTCCACTTCTTCTTTATTTTTATGTTTTTAATATTTCCTTCTTTTCCTCTCTGCATCACTTCTCTCTCCCTGGTGCACCCATTCAGTATGACCGTCCTGCATGTCACTAGCTCTATCTCTTCCTCCTCTCTTTCTTTGACCCTCTGTCCTCCTCTTTTTCCACCCTTTCCTTTCTTCTCTCCATGCTTCTAGTTCAACAGATAATGAGAGTCCTGCTCGGAAATCTGAGACCACAGTCTGGATCCTCATCAATGATGGATGGCAATCATACTGTATTTATGACATTCCGGTCCGTCATTTAGACCGGTGCCTTGTCCCGATAGAAACAAGCCAGTTGACAAGATGACAGCGTACCATCACCTTGTTAGGCATGAATAATTCATTTGGTCAGTGGAGGATTAAGTCCGTACGTGTCATTTATCTCCTCTGTGCCAAAATGTCAACTGAAACACTAGGCGGCTTAACATCTGTTGGTCAGGCTGCGTCCCAATCAACTCTGGAACTCTGAACTCCGAAAACTGTTAGAGTGGCAGAGAGGAGAAACAGGAAAGAAATATCTTTAAAGTCAGGGATTGTAATGTCTGCAACATTATTGATTTCAGCCAAGTCTGGGTTACCCTAAGCATGAAGATTTTAAGTACACTGATCCCACTTCTGTCATTAGTTTTGCAGGAATGTGGTCATAAACCAAAGTATTGGACAAATAAGAATTTGGACCTGATGGTGGTGCTGGATGAGACATTAGGGTTCATCAAAGTTATCACTATTCATCCTGAGGGGAATATGAATGTCTGTACCACATTTCTTGAAAATCCATCCAATAATTGACACATTTCACACACAAAAAAAGCTGTCAACCTCATGGTGACGCTAGAGGGAAAGTCAGGGGATCACCAAAGTCAGTAGGATTCATCCTCTAGGGCATGAAAGTTCATGGCAATCCATCCAATATTTGTTGAGATATTTCAGTCTGGGCCATCCCTAGAGCCATGCCACTAGTGTGGCTAAAAATAATATAAAATGACAATTACAAGTTTTCAAAGCCCAAGGTTACATCTATAAATTGCTTCTTTTGTAACCATCTAGATATCTAATTTAGAATGTTTAAAAAAAATTTCAGTAAAAAGCAGCAAATTTCCGAATTTAAGATGCTGGACCCAGCGAATATTAAACATATTTGCTTGCTAAATGACTACCGGTTAGTCAGTATTATTTACGTAGCCCAAAGTCACAAATTGTTTTCTCAAAGGGCTCTACAATCTGTACAACATATGAAACCCTCCTTAGACCCTCTGTTCAGATAAGGATAAAAATACATGATCAAAGTTGTTGTCACCTAACTTTTGGTCGATCAGCTAATCGATTAACCGACTGATCATTTCAGTAATACCAGGTGGTTCCCCAAGCTTATCGACAACCTACTCAAAACAAATTTTCCTCCTAGATCAATAAAGAATGTCTATCTGTCTGACCAGCTACTGCAACAACCAAACTTCTTTAAATTTAGGGAGTTGGGACACTGGTTACATAAATGTTTCCTGATCAAAACGAGGGTTTTGGTTGCAGATAATACTTTTTTACAAACACGTGTTTATGCCACCGCAAAAATCCCTGCATGGCTACTTCTCCATTCTGGCTGTTCTACTCAGAACTTTGGGGAACTCCTTGTCTATTAATTAACAACCCTTCAGTCTCTCTTGCAGAATATCATGGTCATTTTCGTTTGGGGCTGTAAAAATCTCAACTCCTGCCTCTTAAAGTCTTCTCTTTTTTCTTGGTTTCCTTCCCTCCAGTTTCATGTCGTCTGTCCTTGGACCCTGATACAGCCCACCCTACTCTGGTTCTCTTGGAGGGGCCCCAGGGTGCCCACTGTGGCGAGGAGCCCCAATCATACCCCCCTCACCCCCAGCGCTTTGATTCAGTGGCCCAGGTCCTGTGCAGGGAGGGCCAGTTTGGTGGTGCCAACTACTGGGAGGTGGAGTGGAGGGGCGGGGGATGGGTTGACATCGGTGTCACCTACCGAAGTATTGGCCGCAAAGGTGGAGGAAAGCCCTGCCTGCTGGGGCGCAACGAGAACTCCTGGCGGCTGAGGTGTACACACGCTGGATATGCCGCCTGGCATGACAACCGCAAGACCACGGTGGCTGCACCGCCCTGCCCCAGAATTGGCGTGTTCCTGGAACGCCAGAAAGGAGCACTGTCCTTCTACAGCATGTCGGACACGGTGGTGCTCCTGCACACCTTTCGTTGCCCGTTCTCTCAGCCGCTGTACCCGGCCTTCCGCCTGGACCTGGACTCCACCCTGCTCATCTGCCCCCATGAGGGAGGCAATGGAAACACAACCTGACCTTGCCCCCTCCCTCATCCCCTTCATTTAACTACTGCAGGAAAGGGCTGTTCACTCTGCTTATGAAGTATGAACACTAAAAAATGTTACTGAAGAGGTTGCTGGTGCAGAAGCAACATCATCAGGAAGAAGCATCACAGTCAGGAACACTTTCCTTTTTCCATACATGTCTTTTTGCATAGTCTGTCCATCTGTGAGTCTCTCTTGACAAAAACAGATTTTTCTTTATCGTCTTACAAAACATTCTCTTCGATTGTTTTCACAATATGCATTTTTCACAGCACACATTATGACTTGTCATAGTAGGAAAAGCACACGTGTTACTAACAACATGAATGGTGGCTCTGTTCTACTCAAGTGTCCCAGTAAGCCATGACAGTGTGACAGGGAGCCAGCATGCAAAATATCAGGACGCTGAAACGGAAACAGCTAAATGGGATTTTCAGCCATTATTGATTTTATTATTTACACCTGTGCTTTTCCTACTGTGATGTGTCAAAATGTCTACCGTGAAAAAGACCTGTTCAACTCAGATATGCTGAACAAAGAAGTGCTGATATTGAAACATGTGAAAATCATCCACTCTTTTATAGCTTGAAATCTTTTTTTTTTTAATTTGCTAATCAACAAGAAAAGGTATGTGTGGGACAATATTTTTTTATTCAGAATCAACAATACAAAGATACTGAAAAATATTCACCTGTTTGTTTAACATTGTTCTCCCTGAATATTTAGTACCTGTGACTACTTGAATACCCACAGCAAGAGATTTTTCTGTATGAACTTCACTGCCATGTGACACCTCACTCAGTTTTTCATAATGAAAATGTTACCTGCAAAAGTGGCCTCAGCTTCAGATTTAGACAAATTAAAGACCGTTGTGTAGCTAATGTTTTTCTTTGGGTCATGTCTGTCATGTTTTTTGAGGCCACATTGCAGGTCTGTCTTTAAAGAAGAATACCATTAATTAAAGGAATAGTTTGATATTTTGGGAAATTCGCTTTTTTGCAGAGACTTGGATGATAAAATTGACACCACTCTCCTGTCTTTACAGTAAATAAGCTACGCAGTTGGTTAGCTTAGCTTAGCACAAAGACTGGAAACTGGGTGCAACAGCTAGCCTGGCTCTGTCCAAAGGTAACAAAATCCAGCTAACAGCTCTCTCTAAGGCTCAATAATTTACGCGTTATACCTTAGTTAGTCCGTACAGAAACCAGAGTGTTAAAAACGACAAGTTGTGGTTTTAAACACAGAGGTTCTGGTAGCCGGATTTTGTTAGACAGAGCCAAGCTATCTGTTTCCCTCTGTTTCCAGTCTCTGTGTTAAGCTAAGCTAACCAACTGTATATTTTTCTGTACAAACATGAAGGTGGTATAGATCATCTCATCTAACTCTTGGCAAGAAAGCGAATTCCCAAAATGTCAAAACTATTCCTTTAAGGCTACATTCACATTGCAGGTCTTCATTCTCAATTTCAAATTTCTATTGATGAGATTGTTTTTTTTTTCGAGGATTATCATATCTGTGTCAGTATATAACTAATATTCAGTAACAATATATGATTAAATATTTGAAAGTGATGTTTTAAAAGGCACATGTACGCACCATCATTCCCATGGTTGTCTCCACTTTGCTAATGCTGTGTCGGGAGAGCCACACAACCTCCGCAACCTGGCAATAATTTGGTGACCTATGGTGAATGATTTAAAATATACCTACTGTCATTGCAACACTGGTTAATTGTGTTTATCTGAGACATGTACTTTGCATGCTTCTAAATACATTCCTATTATTATCTCATATCCTGTCATATCTAATCAAGTCCAGTCTTATTATTACCTCTTGTCCATTCAGTCCACTTGCTGCAACTTTAAACGTGGGTGTTTAAATAAGAGGAAAAGTCAGAACAAGACCTTGAACTGCTTCGCCTGATTCCTGTTTGACTGTAGCATTACAAGGGACAAGGATCCACTTGCAACGCTATTTCCAAGCGTGCGAGTGACCTCACCTTCCATCTGAATGGATGCCATACTGTAGCCAGAGTTTTTCTTGGATTATGGCGTTGTTTTTCTATGCCTCATTGAAGTTTTGTTTTTGAATGGTGCTATTCCAGAGGATAATGATCACTTGACCGAGCACTGTGTGAGGCCTTTAAACCAAATTATTTTGTGAAATGGAAATGTCACACAAAGACACAACAACATCACACAGGTACATTTTTTGAGGGCATGTTCAAAACTAGTCTAAAAAAAACAAGAGCTTTATTAAAAGAATAGTAACAGAAAACATATTACTAACATTATATATTTTATATAATTCTGAATTTGCCAAACGTATCTTATCTGGCAGCAGGTCAATCCAAAGTAAGAAACCAAATCCAACTTGTTGTTTTTTTGCCATGAAGTGCATTATTCCACAAGCTGCAGGACTGTAACATGAACTGAACCTGTCCATGCTGGTTTGTAAAAATGTATTGTATCTCCACTTGTGTACTCACTGTGCTTCAGTTATTGTGACTGTAAATTATGTTGTAATTGTCTGAGTGTTGCTTTTTCCAAGATGATTCCACCGTGGCTCGCAATAAACTGATCTATGGGGGTCTGAATTTGCAGTTTGAGGCTATTTAATATTGTGAAGACATTAGTACACGTTAACAAGGATTTATCGAAGAGAGGTTGTTTCCACAGGTAAATACTGCCTCTGTTATGCATTAAGTTATGGAAGTGTACATCCAGTGATTCCCCTTCTAATAAAAAATGCCCTAACTTGCATCCAGAAACAAGACAAGATTTCACTTGTAGAGGACTTCCATCTGCCCCATTTATGTTTTTACTACTAAAATTTTAATAGATATTGTTTATGCTGTAGTTAACATTGTATCTACTGGCAAAAACTTTTTTAATATCTTTATTTTTTTACATTAATTTCAATTGTATGGTAATTCAACCCCTATTTCAGGAAAATCAACTTGGCTCGCCCATTTTTAAATGATCTATTTCCTTTTCGCAATCTCCTTTTATCTATTCATGACTGTCAGAGGTAAGTGGAATAACTGATAACAGATCTGGTGATCAATTAGTCATTTAAGTAATTTATTACACCCAATTGCCAAACATTTGCTGGTTCCTCAAATGTGAGGATTTTCTGCTTTCTGTATATTGTTCATTTTAAATACCTGTGGGTTTTGTACAGTGGGTAACGCAAAACAAGAACTTGAAGAAGTCACCTAGCTCAACCTGTGACATTTGTTTTGTCTTACCATTAATACTTAATTGATTAATCATTTATCGTCAATTAAAATAATAATAGATCAATTGATAACCAAAAAAAAATTAAATTAAATTAATTGCATAACTAGTGTACCCTATATATTCCTAATATTTTTGCCCACAAATACGAGAGTATTGACTTACAGGCAACTCCACAAATGTGTAGCCTACGATTTTTGGGACCAGTCTTAACGTCGCTACTTACGGAGTGACTCATCTCACTGCACAGATACTCTTCGGCCTCCATCTGCCTGCAGATTGTTTGCAGTTTTCCTTCGGTGCTGCCTGAGAGTCACAACTGAGGGAACACAGCCGCCCATGTGACCCTGTGGCAGTCTCATCACGTGACCCCACGGCACATAAACAGATGTCATGTGATTCGCGGTTGATTGTTTTCCAACATGGCGTGCGGGCCGCAGCTGCAGCTGGCCGTTGCTCTCCTGTTCACCCTCAGTGGGGTGTTAAGTTTCCCTCTCGGCCAGGAAACAAAAGAGGCTGGTGCCTGCGGATACGAGGTGAGCTGCCTTTACGTTTCTTCCGTTTTATGAGTGCGTTTTAGTTGTTGAAGGCGGTTTGTCTCCAGCTGGGGCTACTTTCAGTTTCATCCGTCAGCTCGTTTGAGGAAGTGAGATAAAACTCTGAGAATGTCAACTGAAAGAGGGTTTATTTCTCCTTTAATATTATTAATATTGTTTCTCTCCTGACTTCGTGCCTTCCCTAACAGTAGTGTAGTGTGGTAGTCCAGTGCTGCAGACGTGTTCTTCTCAGTGTGTGTGTGTGTGTGTGTGTGTGTGTGTGCGCGTGCGTGCGTGCGTGCGTGCGTGCGTGCGTGTGTGCGTGCGTGCGTGTGTGTGTGTGTGTGTGTGTGTGTGTGTGCAGTCATGTCATGCCACCAAGCCCAACATGCTGAACGTCCACCTGGTCCCTCACACACATGATGATGTCGGCTGGCTCAAGACTGTGGACCAGTACTTCTATGGAGGTCAGTCTGACACACACACACACACACACACACACAATGAATTTACCTCCCACTCATCCTCTTGTTACCAGTTTTTTTTTTTTTTAAATTTGCATTCAGAAAGAACACGTTGAGTCATGGACTCTCTTTGTGAAAAGAACAGAGTAAAAATAAAAACACTTAACTTAATTAATCGATACTAGTCATTTATACAGAGTGCCACTTGCAGTGAGTAGTTATAAATCAAGTCATTATTACCATCTACACATCATGCACCTTGGTCCCTCAATGTGTCATTCACCTCTGTCTGTATAGAAACTGTCCCAGTGCTTTATAACACTTTTGTTTTTTTTACAGGTATTTTATAATGGCCTTTCTGGCAGTGGTCATCACTGGAATAACAGTTTTATAGTTTTAGTGCGATTCCGTGACTAGCTTGCATGTTTCAGCATCACATGTCTTTTTATAGTGAGAACGGCTGTGTGTTCTGCAGGTGACCATCAGCTGCTCTTGAGCCGTGTGTGGTTATGTAAGCAGAGATCATCTGCGCCATAAACTGATAGACGATGTGTACCGTGTGTGTGTGTGTGTGTGTGTGGTAATGTGCATCCATTTTTCATGTATTTGTGCAATATGGCACTGCCAGTCTAAACACAGGGTTTTGAATTTTAAGCTTAGAAATATTGAAAATAATGATGTAAAAAGATTTGAGGGTTTCTTTACGCTGGTGTTCTTTATTTAAACCTAATAATAAGTTTCACAAACGTTAGGTATCGTACTGCAGTGACTTGATCCTTACAGCTTCTTGAAGTTGTGATTCTACATTACAAAATAATATCACTTCTATTCATGTTTGTACGTATGCACGTTTGTGTATCTGTGTGTAGATCGTAACGACATCCAGCATGCGGGGGTGCAGTACATCCTGGACTCGGTGGTGGATCAGCTGTTGAAGAATCCGGACAGGAGGTTTATCTACGTGGAGACGGCGTTCTTCTACCGCTGGTGGAAACAGCAGAGCTCCAGCATGCAGCAGACAGTCAAGCAGCTGGTTAATGAAGGTACATGAACCAACACTGTACATTTACACTGGAAGGGTTTCACTCTGTAACCTGACTTAACACCCCTCCCCCTTCCTCCAGGCCGTCTGGAGTTTGTGAATGGGGGCTGGTGTATGAGTGACGAGGCCACCACCCACTACAGCGCCGTCATCGACCAGATGACCATGGGCCTGAGGTTCCTCAATGAGACTTTTGGGCCTTGTGGTCGCCCTCGCGTCGCTTGGCACATCGACCCCTTTGGCCACGCCCGCGAACACGCCTCCATGTTTGCACAGGTAGTTTAGCTCCACATTTTAGGAAATACACGCCTCTTGCAGAGAGTTGGATTAGAAGTTGTGGTTTAACGGGGAGTCCTGTTGTCACTGTGGGGTCGCCAGACAACCAGCGGAGACACTTCGGTTTAAACAAACAAGGCGTAACGTGTTAATTAGTGAGCTTTTAAGGTGCCTTCAGACAAAGCCAGGCTAGCGATTTCCCCTTGTTTCCAGTTTGTATGCTAAGCTAAGCTGCTGGCTATAGCTTCATATTTCCTGTACAGACCAGAGAGTGGTATCAATTTTCTAATTTAACTCTCATCAAGAAAGCGAATAAGCGTATTTCCCAAAATGACAAACGATTTCTTTTTAAGACATATGCTGTGATATGATATAATATAATATATAGATATAGATATAATTTTGCCGAAGCCTTCCAGCCCTTCAGTTTAAACATTAGTCTCTGAGCTTTCGACCAACTGTGTGTGTTTTGTTCCAGATGGGGTATGACGGCTTCTTCTTTGGTCGTCTGGACTATCAGGACCGGACTCGCAGGATGTTGGAGAGGGAGCAGGAGCTTCTGTGGAGGGCCTCAGACAGCCTCACACCCCCCGTGGCTGACCTCTTCACCGGTAACACAACTCGCACACACATGCACAAATGCTGGTCCTCTTCTTGATCGATTCTTCAGGATCAGTTCACTCGAGTTATAAAAAAATACTTTTCCCCATGGGGGTGCATGACTCGGTATGTCTTCTTGTAATTTGGTTGAACCGACACCCCCACCACCACCCCCCAACAGGGATCCTTCCTAACGGGTACAACCCTCCTGAGGGCTTCTGCTGGGACCAGTCCTGTGATGACCCACCAATCAGAGACGACCCTGACCTGGAGGACTATAATGTCGATGATGTGGTGAAGCGCTTCCTCACCATCGCCAACAGTCAGGTTAGACACACACACACTCACCTTAACACAAAACACCATATTTTATAGGTGAATGTGTAAAGGATATGATGACACAAAACTGTGTATAACTGGGAATTTGAAAAGAAATGTCAATTCTTTAATTACAAGCTACTAATTAACAACCTAAAGCCAATAAATACAAGGACTGTCAGTGGTAGTCAACATATCAGAAGATGTCAGCATTTAATTTGACAAGAAATCAGCAAAACACACTTATTTTTGACTGAGTGATCACAAACAGGAGAGGTTTAGGAGGATAAGGAAGACTAACGGTGAAGATAAGTTATGTTCCTATTCTTAGATTTAGATTAATTTTATGCCTATTTTATTTAGTATTTGCACATTTATTGTATCTTTGTCAATTTTTATTTATTTATTTTTATTTTGAAAAGGTTTCCTTTCTTTTAATTTGCTTATTTTTGATAATGTTCCAGTCTCAAAATACAATCCAATATCTTTTATATCATCTGTTTTAAATATACGTGAATGTACATGAATATAATTTTATAACTCTTTCATGTAAATGAAAATGAGCATTGACACAACAATATACTGTGTGTATAATCGTCTTTGGCTCAATTAAAAAATAGAAATTGAAAACGAGTGATATGACCAGATGTGAAATTGGGGCTAACTAGCCGAAGAAATACTCATATAACACCATTGTCACGTTTTTGTAACCTCTTTATAACCATTAATTCTCCTCTTTTTTTCCTCTCTCAGGCTACAGTGTATAAGACCAATCACATTATCATGACCATGGGCTCAGACTTCCAGTATGAGAATGCCAACCTGTGGTACAAGAACCTGGACAAGCTGATCCTCTACGTCAACGCCCAGCAGCAGAATGGCAGCAAAGTCAACGTGCTCTATTCTACCCCCTCCTGTTACCTCCAGGAGCTGCACAGAGCAAACCTCACCTGGTAGAATGAACTTTAAATGAGCTTGTTGGAGTAACAATGTCAGAATTATACCCATAATGACAGGATAAAGAGCTGTCTTGGTGTATTTTTGCTGCAACTTCATCCTCTTTTCAACCCAGGGCTTTGAAGACAGATGATTTCTTCCCCTACGCAGACGACGCTCATGATTTCTGGACCGGCTACTTTACCAGCCGACCAGCACTGAAACGTTACGAGAGGATCAGCAACAGCAACCTGCAGGTAGTCCAATCGAGGATTCATTTGTACCTAAAGCCAAAATCTAATTACATTCTTCACATTCATTTGGGAAGTTGCTTTACCTCGTTCTGGATGGTACGCAGTGAAAATGTCCTCAACAGAGGCCATTTAAAGACATCTCAGACTCCACTTGTCAAGCTCTGCTCTACACTGTCAGACCTGACTCACCTAACATTTAGCATTAGTATGTAACACTGTGTGTGTGTGTGTGTGTGTGTGTGTTTTATAACTGACTAATTCATTAAACCTGAGTAACAGATGGGTGTTTATGGGATGCAACAAAACAAAATAAAACATTTAGCTAAATGTTAGCATAGCAACACGCATTAACATGCTACTTTTTAGCTTGTTGGCACATTTACATTGATTTTGTATACTTAGCATGTTAATATTCTAACCTACAGCATGTACACTAACATGCTGTCATTAGCATGTTATTATACTATGCTAGCATTAATCGATGATGGCATTAGTCGGCAGATAATCAAAAGTCAGTAAGGATTCATCCTCTGAGACAAATGTCTACTAAATGTTATATTGCTCCATCTGATGGATATAAAAATAAATACTCTGGTGAACAGATCTGCAGACTGGAACTGTGTGGCTTTGTTTTTTTGACAGACGTGTAACCAGCTGGAGGTACTTGGTGGTCCGGTCTCCAGGAAGGGATCCTTTGGGGAGGGGGACAGCCAGACCATGAGTGAGATTTGGTTTTTTTTATTATTTCTTACTGTAAAACATCACTGGTGGCATCTTGTCACCATTGTCTTTCCATCTAGCAGTTACAAAAAGATTCAAGCCAAATGCCAAATGATTCATGGCCGAATGACTCACCACATAGATTCTAACTGTTGTAATTCTCACTGTCACACTGGTCTTGTAGAGACTAGAAACCAGACGGAGGACTGGCTGATTTGTCTGTGCTCTCGTTGTCAGAGAAAGCCATGGCGGTGGCTCAGCACCATGACGCAGTGTCGGGCACGGAGAAGCAACACGTGGCAAACGACTACGCCAGGAGGCTAGCTAACGGCTGGCAACATTGTCAGGTATTTCAAGCTTCTCACAGCATTATCTTGTTCAACATAGTCCTGCATTTTTATGTACTAATATTTTGAGATACTGTATGTCCAGTAGAATCTTTGTATTTTCTGCACAGGAACACATATTGCAGCAGTATTTCCAGAAACAACATTATCCACATTTTCACATTTTTGTTTGTTTGATAGAAAGTATGCAAAAGTGTGTTATGGGACTCATCGAGCCTACTGGAATGCAACTTTTTACCACGCAAATTGTTTAGCTAAAACTGCTTGTTTTATTATTGTGTATCTCCATTTTGTGTCCATTGTTTGTTGTTTTTTTGTTTTTTTTTGATTGAGGAGGACGTAACGCACCTTTCATTTCTCTCTCAGGTTTTGGTCAGTAACAGTCTGGCTGCTCTGAGTGGCTCGTCTGCTGAGCGGATCTACTGCGACAACCTCAACATCAGTGTGTGTCCTCTCACTGAGTCCAGCAAAAAGGTGACACACATACACACCCCTCCATTGATTTTTACTACTAACTTCTTACCCAAACAACCAGAACCCAACCTTAACATAACCTAATTCTAACCTTAGAGTCTTAAACCCAGGAAAAAACTCTTAAACTGCCCCAGATTGTTTTGGCTACTCATAATATGACATAAACAAGGGCACACATATACATACACATACTCAAGGAGTCTATGCAAACAGACAGATATTATATATTCCTTTCTTGAATCTTCCAAGACAGGTTTGTAAATAAATATTGACCTTAAATTAAAAAGAATTATATCTTGTGTAAATATGAACTATATATAAGCTTATTAATATTAATAGGTATTGTTATTACGATGCTCAGCTTCACCCCTCTCTCTCTCTCTTTCGCTCTCAGTTCTCAGTCAATGTGTACAACCCTCTCGCTCGCCCCGTCACTTGGCCGGTCAGGCTGCCGGTGAATGGAACAGCGTACGTCATATCAGATGCTAAAGGCAAATCTGTGGACTGCCAGGTCAGTGCGTGTTTCTTTTAATAAGTATAAGGTTATCCACAACAAGCTGTGCAGTGGTCAGACACATGGTGTAGACAATACAAATCAGCCTCCAGTCTGCATAGACTTTTATTTGATAATGATCTGGAGTGGAATATCCAGTTTTTATGGAAACTTGCTAGTTTTTTCATTCGTATTTTAGGGCAATATGCTTTTTAAACAGACTGTTTTTGTCAAGCTTGGGATAATAATTAGGCTACTTTCAGGTGGAAGTTTTCTGACTGGCAACGTTGACATGAAAATCAATAAAAGGTCAATTTATACTGTAAGATTCCAAAAGTGCAGTATGATCATTTCTTGAAATCCTCATCAGTAATAATCATTATTGGCATTTAGGATGACAGAATTCAGATCATCCTTTTAGCCATAATCCTGGTGTATGTTTCTTTTGTTTAAGACTTTAAAGCATTTTCTGGCAATTTTTTAAACTGGAAATATGAAACAGAAAAACAACAAGATAACAGCTTCTCAGCGACTCTGTTCCAGGTGGTTCCAGTGTCCGCAGCCACCCGCAAGGTGAGGAGAAACCGAGGCTTCGCTGTCAACGAGCTGGTGTTCCAGGTGCAGGCTCCTCCTCTGGGCTTCACCACCTACTCTGTGTCCCTGCTTCGGGACGGGCCACCACCTGCCTCCACACGGCACCGCACGGCCACAGCCATTCAGAACAAGGTCTTTACCACAGCATTATCATATGCTTGCTTTGTGCTGCACCATGGGAAATAAGTCCATTATGCTTTACAGAATGGAAAACAAAAATATGAAAACAGCATGGGCAGCATCTTTTTCTTTTTCTAAATTGTATAGAAACTCTGGAGGATTTAAATTATTTTATTCCAAAACAAGTTCAGAAATTCAGAAAAAAGTGTCATCTACCATTACAAAACGGATAACGGACAAATTTAAAACAAAATACATTTCACTTTTTCACAGAATGATTTCATCAGAAATGATTGGGTTGATTGATTTCCTTTAAAAAGGGCTAACTAAAAGCTAATCCTGTGCACTGTTAACTGTGACAAAGGACATTGGTATTCTCTTCTGAAAACGGAGTATTTGTGTGTCCACGTGCTCCAGTTCCTGCGAGTGACCTTTGACCCCGACACCGGCCTCTTGAGCAGCCTCAGCAACCTGGAGACCAAACAGACCATCAAACTGACGCAGAATTTCTACTGGTTGGTGTCTCTCTGATAGAAGTACCTGGAAACCCAAATACATTTCTAAAACTTCATGTTTGTTACGTTGTTTTTCTTTTTTTTTTAACGTGTGTTTGTGTGCGCATTGCATGTTCCAGGTACAACGCCAGTGACGGTGACAACTTAAAGAGTAAACAGCCTTCAGGCGCCTACATCTTCAGACCCAACTCCTCCACACCGTTCATCGTCAGCAGGACGGCCAAGACGGAGAGCATTCAGGTAAATGAAGTTCATCATATTATCCTATCATAATATCCTTTTAAATGTTAGGTTTAATTAAAAAAAACAATTGAGTTAATTATGAGGCTTTATTTTGACACCTGTTTATTCTATTAATTTCTGAATAATGGGCAGCTGTGTCACATCACTTTGTATCAGTCGGGACAGTCAAGATGCCGGGCTACTGTGATTTGTAGTCCAATAATATGTGTGTGTGGTGTGTGGTGTGTGTCAAAAGACGTTACTCATTAAATACTTCAAATATTCCTAAAAATACTTTTTTTTATAAATGTCGAAATTGTTTTTAAAACACCCTATGGTAATCTGTAGATTGACTTTATTAGTTTGATGATAAAACAATTTACGTCAATATAAAAATGATTATTCATTTACTGTATATTGTTTCCACCCCCCCTTCCTTCCAGACCTCTGGTGTGCAGGAGGTGAGGCAGTGGTTTGCTCCCTGGGTGTCTCAGGTGGTTCGTCTCTACTCTGACAGCAGAGCTCTGGAGCTGGAGTGGACAGTCGGACCGCTGCCCATTGAGTGAGTGTGCGTTCATCACACGTACAGTAAAGCAGTATATGTTGCAACAGAAGTTGTGTATAAATGATTTATAGGCATTTTTGACGTAAAGTCTTTGTTTATTTTTGTTTTCTTTTTTTTTCCTTAGGAAATGTTGACAAGCACAAAACACAGTGATCATGTACTTAATGCAACAAACATATCCACCCACATGAAGATGGAGTGCACTCACCTAGAGGAGCTTGTTTGTGTAATCTCTCACTCACTCTCTTTGTCCATTAGCGATGCCCTGGGGAAGGAGGTGATCACTCGTCTAGACACCAGTATCAAAACCTCTGAATATTTCTACACCGATTCCAACGGCAGAGAGGTGCTGCAGAGAAAGTAAGCTAAATGTTTTTTTTGTCTTTTTTAAATGATGAAAATACATTTTAACCAACTTAACATCTGGCACATGTAATATTTAATAGTAATAATGAATTAATAGTATGTTAAAGGAAACTGTCAGTAAGACTGTTCTGGGATAAATTACCTACAAAGAAATCAAAATGGTGTCGAGTGAACTCACTGTGTCTTATAAGGAAGCTCAGATTGCTGTGTGTGTGTGTATTGTTGTTTTTGTCCTAAAGGAAAGATTTCCGGCCCACTTGGAACCTAATGCAGTCGGAGCCCATTGCTGGAAACTACTACCCCATCAACTCCCGCGCTTTCATCAAGGTGTGTGTGTGTGTGAGCGTGTGTATTACTGATGTTGTGGGGACATAAATCTGATTACACAGTCACATTGTGGGGACTCGTGTTCCTTTTGGGGACAAAGTGCAAGTCCCCATAACGTAAATCATTAAATTTTAGAGTGAAGACTTGGTTTAGGGTTAAGGCCTTTACACACGGGGTACGTAATGAATAAACTACACAAAAATGCGAAATACTCGCCTGTGAATATTTACTTATTTATTATCTAATCTACTCACCATCCGGCAGGGCTGCTCCACAAGTTGTCCTTGAGTTCATTGTCTTTATAAATTTTGTGTCCTTTGTCATATAACACAGGGTGAAACAATCAACAGGTCTGGAGTTGTGACGCGACGTCTTTTCTGCACAATGTGATTGGTTGATGCCTTTATTTGCCGTGCGAAAGCTCAGAAAAATCAACCTTGCTCCGGAAAAAAATGTGTTGCTTTTTCGCTGCATAACATTCGCTTTCTGTGTGAAAGTACTCATGACAGAAACAGTTTGAAAAAACGTATTGACGGGCGAATTAATCTCACTAAAAAAATGCCTCTGGTTTGTAAAGGCCTTTAGGGTTAGTCTCCAGGAAATTAATGTAAGTCAATGTAATGTCCTCTGAAGTGATGGAAACATGACTGTGTGTTTTCAGGATGATGTGGATCAACTCACTGTGGTGACGGATCGCTCTCAGGGAGGAGGCAGCATCCAGAACGGCTCTCTGGAGATCATGGTGAGACACACACACAGAGCTAATCCTTGTCAGGTAGTTAACCTGGATCAGACCGAACAACAAGACTGACACACACTCACTTTTAACACTGTTTCTGTCTCGGTGCACACAAACGCACACAAACAGAGTCTCTCCCTCTTAACTCCACCCTCCTCCCCCTCAGCTCCACCGCCGGCTGTTGTACGATGACGTTCGTGGCGTTGGCGAGCCTCTCAACGAGACCTCCAAAATCTTCCCAGAGGGGCTGGTGGTCCGAGGCCGCCTCCTGCTCTCTCTCGACCGCCCGCCCAGCGCGGCTGACACACACCGCCCCCTGGCCCAGGAGGTGGTACTGCAGCCGCTGCTGACATTCAGTGATGGAGATCTGCACCCAAACACTCGACTGGAGGTGAGTGAGGAGGAGCAGTATGATAAATTGACTTTGCAGATCACCAAGCAACCATGTCGGGTGCCATCTTGGAGGTCGTGAAGATTTGGCGTTATGCAAATAATGTCTAAATGTACAACAACCAGGAAAATATATACATGAAAAAGGTGTTAGTCTGTACAGGTCAAATTATTTTATATTAGAGGGAAGAATGTAAACCCAGAGAAGTTAGATTAGCTAAAATGCTAACAATAGAGACTAAATGTTATAAACGTTAATAATGTGAAAAGTATGTCCCTTGAACACAAACGGGACATTATATTTTCACCTGTTTTGTCCTGGAAAGTTTTACTTTCAAAGCCACTCTGTGTGGAATTTGAACATTTTCTGACTTTGGCACCCCCCAGTGGTGGTATCAAAAAAGACGGCAGGAAGCAAGAATAAAACAACTCCTATAATCACATACAAATTCTATTTACGGTTGCTTTAAAAAGTTTAGTTTAAGTTGCCTTAAACACTTAGGTTCAGGGTTAGTGAAAGGTTTGGATCATTGGAGCGTTAAGCAGAATTGTAAACATGAAAGGCAATTACTACCGTAGGTCAGTCTACTGCCTGTCTGGGCCTTTGTGTTCGTCTCCATTTCTGTCCTGTTGTGTATATTTGCATTTTCAGACATTGTTCTCATTTCACAAAATCTCAGGAGAGCAGGCTGAGCTGCTGTTGTTTTAAGCTCTAGTTGTACTGACATGTTTTCAGAGCAAGTAATAATTAGTGACACAGTGATTACAGAGAAATTATGCCCTGTAATTCATGGAACACTCCTCAAACAGATCAATCAAAAATGAACACGCAACGCGACATCAGAGCAACTTTTAAATGTTTTTATCCAGCCGAATGGTGTGAATGGACTGGAGTTACAGCAAGTCAGTGGTCGTTGTCTGTCTGTCTGTCTGTCTGTAGTTCTCTGGGCTGCAGGCTGCGCTGCCCCCTGCTGTCCACCTGCTCACACTGACACAGTGGGACAAAGACTCGGTCCTGCTCAGACTGGAGCATCAGTTCCAGAGCTGGGAGAGCAAACTGAACTCGCAGCCCGTCACTGTCAACCTGCAGGTCAGACATTCAAACACACATCTTACACTCTGACACTGGCAAATTACAGTTACGATATAGACTCAAGCATTTCTTTGTTTAAGCTTAAATAAATGATTGTTTTCGTTTTGAGGGGACATTTTATAGTATAAGTAGTAAAGTAAATATAATGTAAATAATTACTAATTTACTTTAACTGCTAATTATTTCACCCTGTCTTGCTTTCTGTCCGTGTAGAAGCTGTTTTCCTCTCTTGAGGTGCTGGGCGTGTCTGAATTGAACCTGTCAGCCAATCAGTGGAAAGACGACATGACACGTTTTCACTGGACACCGCAGACAGGTATACCTGGCACCTACACCTGTCATTAGCTTCACGACATTAGCTCTGAACATGCTGAAAGTAAATTTGGGCTGGAGGAACATGTAATGAGCACAGATCAATCCAGATTCAAAGCTTCCTGCTGTGTAGGTCCCGAACACCACCAGAGCCGGGCTGTATCAGTTGTCAATACTTTCCTGGTACAGACTGAAATGTGTCCATAACACCAAGTATCAAACTGTCAAGTATACTTCGATTCATAATGTTGTTTACTCATTTTTTGATCAAATAGTTCCTGATTTAAATCAAAATGTTGCCAATTTAAGACTTTTATTTCCTATAGGGCTGCTTGTGTTTAGAAAACATTCAACATTAGAGAATTGTAGTTTTATTAGATGAAAAAGGGGTTTGTAGAAAAACATTTATAATTATTATTTTTAGACTTCTCAATGTGATGTATTTTTTTTAAAAAGTGTCTTATCGGCAGTAGTATGGAAAAATTTAAAACAATACCCAGCCTTAGTAGAATAAATGCCAATAAAACATCAGCAAACATGTCGGGTATTAAAAACAAGAGTTAAATCCTGAAGTTCAGACAGTGGCCGCAGTGTTTGTAACACCACATAATACAGAAGTGTGGCGTGGGACAGTAACTTAATGATTCTGGTGTGCTGAGACCCTCACAGGCTAAAGGTTTGTCTTGAGGATGTCATTGGATAAAGGCCATTCAATTCAAAAGGGTTCTTCCTCTAGGGAAAATGAATTAAAATGATTGGATATCTGCCAATTAGATCGAGATGTCCAGCAGGCAAAGTGGCCATTTTGTTTAAAGGTGGTGCCAGAGGAAAGTGCCCAGAGTGTCCAAAATGGTAAAGGTTCATTCTCTGGGGAGCATGAATGTGGAAGTTTCGTCTTTTTGTAGCACTAGAAAAAAGGTCAGGGAGGACACTAGAAAATAATAGGATTCTTCCTCTGTGGATCATGCATACTAACAGTCAATTTTGTGACAGTCTTGCCCGTAGTTGTTGAGATATCTCGCTATGATTCAAAGATTGACTCAGCTCCTGCCAGTAACAGAGCAAGTTCTAACCCTGACCTTTAACCTCGCGGTAAAGGGAAAGAGACCAGAAGAGAACCTGTCCTCGGAAATCAGTTGACACTCACCAAAAATGAACACCAGGCAGCCAAATCCTGGTAAATTAGTCTCATCTGTCAGCTCTCTGGCAGGAAGCCGCTGATGGTTAGTTGCCAGCCACTGATGGACCAACTTGGCTGGTGGTTGAGGTCCCAGTTCAGTTTGAACGGTAGACTGAAGAGGAGGGTGAATACAGAAATTCACCGACGCTTTTTAATTCTACGAGGGCGGTAATCACTGCTCCATTACAGACAACTTAACTTTAAAGACTATTTCCCTGCAGGGACTAATCAAGCAGGCAGCGTAATATAATGAGACATAAATGCATTGTTATGGTTCATAGCTTTAACAGTAAACTGTAGGGTGTTTTAGTGGCTCAACAAGACTAATTTTGTAAGGAGGTAGCATGAATTTGTTTCACTTTTCTGTTGCCATTGGTAAGTTTCTACCTTTGATTTTCTTGTATCTTTGACCTTTTTCACTGCTAGTTTGTTACGACAGTTTGCCATTTTTGTAGAAATGATGTCTATCTGTTCATTTTGACATGCTGTACCTATTTTTATTTATTTATTTTTTTCAGATGAGAGGCCCCTGCTGAAGAAGTTCGAAGACCCCTCCATATGGGAGGTGACCTTGAGGCCAATGGAGATCCGAACCTTCCTGCTCAGAGTCAGCCTCAGATAGCCAATCACACGCTGCTTCATTTATACAAGACGTTGCAAATTAATTGGCGATGCAGTTTCAATCAATCTAAGTTCCTGTGGCCTCACGCTTGCATTTGATTCAATCAAGCGAGGACAGTTCTACACTAGTTAGAAAATGTATGGACACTTGAGGAAGGGTTAAAAGGGTTTCTGTTCACAAAGAATCAGAGGCTTCACACGGCTTGATTTTGAGTATGAACGCAGGGATTGACAACACTGCCCACCACACTAAATCAAATCTACCCTGTGACCAGACACACCTGGGCTGGAATTCCAGAAACATGCCAAGATCAAGTTTGTTCTACTTCTACGAAGTAATAAACCGGATCTTAAGATGTTTTTGGAAACCCAGCTGTGATTTTTAATTGCTTGTGACCAAGGACGCAAGTCTCTTAGGCCTTGTTCAGACTGCCAGCCCAAATCCATTTTTTGGCATATCCAGATTGATTTTAGAAAGTCTAGACAGCAAAAAAAACATGAAATGCGATTTTTGCAAATCGGATCCAAACCACATTTGTAGGTGGTTTGAAATGCGATTCCAGTTAGATTTCTACAGACACGTCCAGACGCTCTGGCTGCTCAAATCAAAGTGTCTTTTGCGTCACTCGCAATGCACAACGACAATTTCGCATTCTCCATTTCTCATGCTTCCGCGTTGGAAAGCAGCGTCACCAGTTACTGACACCTACGTCGTTACCACAGCAACCCGTGCAGATAGGTTGGTGACGTCTGGACACAGAAATCCGATCTGATCACTTGCAAATAACAGTGTGGATAGTCTGTCTTAAAGATCTGATTTGAGAAACAAATCTGATTTGCCTGCAGTCTGAACAAAGCCTTAGTGAGCAGGTCTTCCTCATGGCTGTCCAAACAGAAAAAAAGATGATTATTTGCCTCTCAGTGACACTGAATGTCTGAACAAGTTTCTCCTTTGAGATATACAGAATTTGCTGAAGCTGCCTTTTGTACTGCAGACACATCAATAATACTAAACCCCAAAAAAAACCGACCCTGGAACATTTTTCAGCCCCTAAAACTGACTTTTCAGCACATGCACTTCCAATCACACACACATCCTCAGACATTTTCTGTCTGCAAATCAAACTGGTGCCAACTTGTATTGACTGCCTGACACGCGCAATAAGTGCAACCTTTGTATTTCTGACTGTGTATATAGTTTGAAAATGATTTTATACTGATCACCAAGCAGCTGATAATAAAGTGTTATTCTTACTCATTGCTACCTGCAGTGTTTTGTGGAATCAGGACAAGAATCTATTTACATCCATAAAAAACAGCTTCCAGTTTTAAGACATGTTACTGCTGCCATTGCCATTTCCAGTTAAATGCTTGCTGGAATACATTTGGATGCAGTTCTTAGTAGCATGTTCATCCTTATTGGTTAAAAAGCTATAAATTAAGTTGGTTGATTTACAGCTTCTCAACTATTCATTAAATTCCGTATCGAAAAAGTGAGTCGGTGACCAGTAAGCTACCAAGACACAGCTCCCTGCTGACACACACTCAACCAGGTTTGTGCACACACTGTCACACTAACATCCCATAGTGGTCAAAACTGATGACCAATACTCACCCAAACCACCTGTTGAAAGTCTACCAAAAGAAAACTGAGTAAAGTCAGCGTGAGGACTTTATTGGACTGAAACAGTCAGAAATAACATTACAAAACAACCTAAAACTCACAAAAAAAACCTCGGGCATAAAAGCTGAATAATAGACATGTTAATGCATATTAACAGTTTTTAGGTTTTTGTCCCTGTTCAAATACAATCTGATTACAGTGCATCATTCTCACTTTATCCAGGCTGCACTGGGCCAGTCAAACTTCAGAAATAAAATTATTTAAAAACAAAAAAAAAACTGAATTAATAGATAGAAATCATTCCATTTTCTCTTCATTTGTCTGCTCCAGGTTGTGGGAGTAGCAGCATTTGTCTCCATGAGTGCATGTTCCCTGTAAAAAAACAAAAATAACAATACTCAGAGAGGCTGGTGGACCTTGATGTTATATTACAGTCTCTAAGGTAAGTTTTGGCTGCAGCTGGTGAAAGCACTCAGCTTCTCTGGCAGAAAACCAACAGTGAGTGGCGACTGGCCAAAGCCGCTGATGGAGAGGACTTATTCACCAGCATGTGTCTAGTGTTTCATTTCCCAACCAGGACATGAAGTGTAATTGGCATTTAAGTAACTGTCTCCCTTTTAATTCTGGGAGAGTTCTGTTGCCAACATTATCAAAGAACTGAAAACATCCTCACCTGCAAAAACTCTGTCAGCTGTAGTAAACTGCTGGAATAGAAACCAGGTTGCTATTCTGTGCTGTACTCGAATATAAAATATCAAAACAATCAAAAATGCATGTAAATTATTTTCTACAAAATCCTGATGAATGATCACAATCCCTGTATCACAACAAATAAACTTAGGTATTGACTTCAAGAAAAAAAAAAAGATTTTCTGACTATAAATGGATTATAGACAAAGAGGGATTAAGTCCTGTAGCATGTGAAACAGCAGATGGAATGTAAATGGTAAAGCTAACTATGTAACTACAAAGACATATGGTTAAAAAAAAAAAAAAAGTAAGACATTATTGCTTAAAGCTGTAATTATCCTAGTTTTTCCCTCTTTTGGCCACTTGGGGGCAGAACTCCACATCAAACTAGTTCTCATGTCAAACATCTTAGCAGACAGTTACCTATTCACACATCCAGCAGATACGGAGCAACATTATCATTCATTTGGAGTCGTGTTTCTGTTCACCTGGCGAATGCAAGTCCAGTATTCACTCTCCTTTTAGCTCTGTTTCGGTCTCCACCAACTGCACCAAAAAATACCTGCTAAATGCTCCACTATGTTCACTAGCTAGTCGCTAACTTTGCCTTCAGTTTCGTGCTGGGCAGGTAGCGCACGGTGGGATTCGCTGATGAGAGCGGAGAGATTGAACCAAAACCATGAAGGTGCGGGCCGTAAAACCAAACCGATGAGCTGAGAAACACTGAAACGCGCAGACTCAGGAACAACTTGCATTATTTGAGGGTAAATGCACACATTTTCCTCTCGACTGAGTAACAGAAACAAACATAAATGCAACTAAGAACATGGCTTTCTCCCATTGCTACAACGTGGAACAGTTTTCACCACTGATATATAAAACACTGTTGATTCAACCTACAGCCAATTCGTGAACACTCTCAGTGCTGTAACAGGTAGGCAGATGGGGTTTTTTCTCTTCCTAGAATGGCAGTGAGGGCTTCCGAATAATTCATAAATCATTCATGAACTTGGTGTCATTAGGGTTTGTGTTAATATGGGCATGTCCTGGGTTTTATCTTCCAGCCCAAAAGTGACTGGATCTTTTTGAGTACAAAGCCACAGACAAATTGTTCATGTGTCAACTGCTGTTCTAGGAAAACAAATGAGTCAGGTTTTTCTTTTCCAGGACAAAACAAACGGCTGTTCTTGGAAGAGAGAGAAAAAAAAAAAGCTTGTTATTTCCAAGAAAATAGCCTTTGTTACACAAGAAGAAATGTGTCAAATGTTTAGCTGGAACCGCCATGAACTAACAAAGGGTTCCACCTAAAGAAACTTCATCAGGAGAAAACCAAAAGAAGAAAGACATCAGAGTGCTGCCCACTCTGTTGGATTGACAGGCAATGTTTAGGGAGTATCCACACATTCAAGATGTGTGACTACTCTATATTACAAATAACTGACTCTTCATCTTACATGTCCTAGTTTTAAGAGGCTGAATATATTTTCTCAGTGCAGTCTGATTTCATCTGATCGCAGCACAGCTTCATGCAGTTTCCTGCCTCTAGTAGCCCTTTCCCACCAACATGGAACGGGTTCCGTTTCAGTTCGCACACCTAATTTTGAACCGTTTGGATAATAAATTGGCTCGGAGCCCGAAAGGTTTTCCTGCGAACTGCGACGACGCAAGTGGGCGTGTCATATTTTACAGGTTGGAAAGAGGATGGAGAAGGCAACAATGGTCTCTCGTCTACTATGGTAACAGTCTTCTACATCTTCTTATCATTAATAGCTGGTCCATGATTGTTTTTCAGATAAAAACAAATATCTGTAATAACATAACAAAAGCGATCCGCCATCTTGCTCCTACCGTTTACTTCCGTTGTGCATTGTGCAACGCCCTCCGTTGATGACGTGTCCACTCAAAACTCGAAACTGGTGGAAACGCGGGCTGGTTCGCTAGATAGCACCAAGGTTCCAGAAATCCTGAATGGAACCGGTTCAAGAACCAGAGCTAACTTGGTGGAAAGAGGGCAAATGTGAACTGACCTGTCTGAACCTTTTGCAGGGGAAGTCTTTTAGCTGAGAAGAGTCTGTGATCTGGTTCTTTCTCTTGTTCTGGCACTTCTTCTGTTTGTCCTGCAGGTCAGTAGAGATACCACCACTGGAGGAATGGGAGAGGGGGGGGGGGGGTTAAGTGACTAGTTCAGGGTGTTTACAAGTCCCCATAAAAAACAAATATATAAATACATCTTTGAATTTGATTTGTATTCTGGTTCATAAAAGTATTTGAAAATATCGATATACAATATAATTTCAGCTTGACATCTAAAAATGTGAGAAATCCGTCCTTTCATGCAAATGTTTACCCTGTAATTATTATTAATTTCCAAACTCTCTAATTGAATTGGGGCTTGTAATTCATTCTTAGCAGCTTTAAAAATGCAAAGTCTTTCTGAAGTCAATTGTGTCTTGTACCATCCTCAAAACTAGGGCTGCTTGTTGTGTGTTAGTCTGTGTGTGTGTATGTGTATGTGTGCCCTGGGAGCATGCAGGTTGTGTTAACTTACCCGGCATTAGCGCGAGCTTTGGGTCCCCAGAAGGCCTGAGGATTCTCCTGAAACCGGGTCAGGTGGCGCTTACGGGACTGAGGGTTGGCGTCCTCCCTCACTGTGAAACAGGCCTCTAGGCTACACACACACAATCCAGCACAAACATGTTAGGTAAGCCCACTTTAAGGTTACACAGAATGTGTTTTTGTGAGAAATAGAGAAATAGTCTCTGCATTGCACTTTTATAAGACAACAGTAGAAACTATCTCAGTATCATTCATTTGATATTGTGGGGCCACTGAAGGGTCACTGATAAACTGGTTTGGTCTTTCAAGTCTAGGATGTGGTCTCACCTGGGCTCAGTGGAGAGGATCTTGAAAGCGGGGCTGGTCTCCGACAGCTTCTCCCTCTTCACAGGATTGGCCTTCTCCTGTGGCAAACGACCAATCAAACGTACAAGTAAAAATTAAGCATTATGGGATTCAGGAGACCAGTTTCAGTGGATTTTGGGAAGTCTAGCATAGCCTCAGCTTCTGAGTCAGCAAATACAAGACTGGGGGGGAAGGGGGTTTAGACCTTTGTTGTAAATTAGTAAAGTTTACCCAGCATCGCATGATGTCCCAGAGGGCTGCAGGAGGAGCATCCGTCTTGATGGCATTCTTACAGGCGTGAGAGAGGGAAACCCTGTGACCAGCATGAAGGAGAGCAGACCTGCAGAGAGAGAGAGAGAGAGAGAGAGCGAAATTTAAAGCTGCATTTGTTCTTTTTTTTTGGGCTGCTTGATGGCAGCAGGAGAGGCAAAAGAAAGGTAACGTAACTTATTTCCCATTTTTGAATCGCTGAAATAAATCTGAGATGTAGACGTTTCAGAAGTAGGAAACCTGGGGATGAACCAAAACAACGGGCTAAAAGAGGCTAAAAGGCGCCACAGAACTGAGAGGGACTGCAGAGTTGTGCAGTATTTCTCTGTGGGACTGTCACTACAAACACGTTACAAATAGTGCAGCTTTAAATTTATATAATCTAGGCTGTATAATCTAGGTAACATGGGTGGCTAGCCTCCTATCATTCATTCATGTAGTTAATTTAACCCTTTAAAAATGGACCTCCCGAAGGCAGCCCCGAACTGGCCGCGGGAGGTCGTTGTTTGCATAATCCTGTTTAAACTGATCTAAAATAAAAACCGTAACAGCTAGAGAATTCATTCTTTTTGCAGCTGAAAGCCAAGGCTTCTGTCTTTCACGTCATCACATTGTACGCTTGTGTCGCAAGTTCATGACATCATTATGTTACGTTATGCGCGGTGCAAAACGTGGTGGTGCAGTTTTAATTTGACAGTTTCAATAATTTTATCAATTATTATGGTTTATTGACTTAGCTTAGGTTGTTCAGATTTTAGGGATATAAAGCATTTGAAAATACTCAGAGAAATGACATCACAATAAGCAAAAATACCAGTGTAGGCACTGGAGCACCATTTCTATTGCAGAGTTCAAAGGGTTAAAGTTTGATTCTTACAGTCCAAAAACATTGTGTGTGTTCGTGTATGTGTGTGTTTACCTAAACTGGAGCAGGGGTGGAGTATTGCAGTGTATCGTGCTGCTCAGACTGTCCACAGTGTAATAAAGAGGCACATCTTCCAACTCCTGAAAACAGCATATCAGAGGTCATAATGCACCTTACAGGAAGTGGGACCTGAAGCCGTCAGTCAGGAAGATTTATCTGACAAATCTATGTATTTACACACAATGTGAAGTTACCTGATGCAACCAACCGCACCCACATGACAATACCAAAAGATGAAAACAAGCCCGATAATGAGAGCGTTTATAAAAGGAAAATGAATACCTCAGTCACCATGCTGAGCATGCCCTCAATGCGTTTGGATGTCCCAAATCGGGACGGGTTCCCCGACACAGCAGACAAAACCTTCTGGACAAACGGCAAGTCATGGATAGGCTCCGCCCACATAGGACCACCCAGCTGCAGAGAGAACAGACACAGGCTTCAGCTGGTGTATTGTACAGTAAGTGTGTGTGTGTTTGCACAGTAATAACTACAGACAAGCAGAGAGGTGTTGACACAGCTGAGGAAGTACCGGAGGAACTTTTTCATAGTTCTAAGAACAGTTGGAGGACCCCTCCCCTTTTTTATTGTGTTCACACTGCAAGCACTGGGAACGATCGTAGTTCTTAGAACTCCGTCTTGAGAGACTTTTTTAGAGCAACTTCGACTTCAGAGCATGGATGTATTATAAGAACTGGATACCGGACCCAAAGATGGCGCCTATTCAGTCCAATAAGAATTGCTCGCCTGGCACATACGCTGAAAAAGTGTCTAGCTTCTGAATATGCGCAGTAGTGTTTCCCCCCGCTGGCCCCGCCCACGAGTTCCTGCTCAGCTCATAGACTTTACATTGTGATGACGTCACGGATTTTTAAAATCACTTTTCTTGGCTCGAGGAAGGTTTTACAAATATAAAACCTCCATGGATCAAAAATTCATAACAGAAGGAGTCATAATTGACCTTGTTGGCAGTTGGAGGTGTCCTGTCAACAGTTTTACAGACGTCTCTTTTACAATGGTGGCCTATGGGGAAAATGCGGAATTTTCGCTGCAATACCGCGAGTGGCCACTGGGAAAATTTTGAAGCAAGGCTGAGCAGCGGCGCCGTATCCAGTTCTTATTATACATCCATGCTTCAGAGTAGATACTCTGCCAGCACGAGGAACCTTGAATGACGCAAGTGTACGGTGATTGGTCGAACACATGAGCCAGCGCAGCACCAACAACCGCCATCTTTAAAAACCTGTGTAACAGCTCATAAAGTAGCTTTAAAAAATGGACCAAAACATGAACAAATGGACCATCAGTGAAGTCCAGGCTTTACTGAGCGTATATGCGACGGGGGAAACACAACGCGATTTTGACTCGTCAAAGCAAAATATAAAAATCTTTTGTGTGACTTTGTGAGTGACGTTGCTATACCAACCGCCGGCCGGCTTACACCACTTCAGCGTCCCTATTGAGTGCGAATGCAAACAGAAAGAAAGCCCTTGAAGGTATGTAGTTCTCGGGGGAGGGAGTCCCCAGAACTGTTTGGTCCGAAAACACCTACTGTGTGTGTGTGTGTGTGTGTGAGTGTTGTATGTGTCTCACGTGATGTCTCTGTCCGCAGTGCTCACACTCTGGTCCAACTGGGGGTCCAGTGGCAGGAGAATACTTCATACTGAAACACAGCAGATTCATCTTCGCTACACACATGCTGCCAACCAGAAGCAGAAGCAACCAAGACAGATAACTCCACTGCTACAATTTTATTAATAAGACTGAGAGTCTACAGCTACTCAATACTAGCGTACTTAGGCGCAGCAGTGCAACTCTTGATATTTCCCGAAATATTTTAGATCTGATATGTCAAACTATCTGCCAAAAGTACATTTTAAGTTCACATGAAACACAGCAAAGAGACACAGTTGTACAGCGTGGACTATCTTACTGTTTTCCATTGCTTGTTCTCCTGCCCATTCTCTGTAGGTGAAACGACCCACAGCCGACACAGTTGTAGACCAGAGCCTGTTTACTGCAACACAAGACGGGGGAAAAAAGCTGAATGTAAGATTTAAATACTATGTTGTTTGTGTGTATTTTGTCAGAAAACAACCATTTCCGTGTGTGTATGTAAGCATGTATCTGTACAGCTGCTAATACGGATACAGGCACATCCTGTTTGTAAACTGTAATTACACTTAATATTCTCACTTTGACTCTCCTTACAATTACCCTAAATCAGGCATACTGAACCTACAGCCCGTGGGCCAAATCTGGCCCGCGATAGGGTGCCGGCCATTTTCTAATTCACAATAAAAATAAATGGATTCACACTGGGAATTTTTTGTTTTTACCAATTAGTAAATGTTCAGTAATGTCTCTCAGCGATCTGTGAAGTGATAGTGGTGACACTTGATTTCTGCAAAAGTTCACATACACCGGACCTGCGTGGGGCACGTGGGAGAAGTTTGCCTTCAGGGCCGTCTGCCTGGCAGAGATTCCTGAGGGCAAACTTCTCCCGTGGGGCTGCTGCCACTGGATTTGCCTCTTGGCAAAGATGAGTGAGGACAGCAAACGTCCAAATGTTGGCAATGATAACAGGCAGTTCAATGAAAACAGGACGGATGAATTTGCCTTTGTTTTGCTGCTTCATACCAAACCTCTGTGTTTAATTTGCCGAATAATTGCTGTATGCACGGTCGCTAATATCATCCGCCATCAAGAGTCAAAACATGCTAGCTTCAGTGCAGCGTTCCCGTCTGGCAGCACCACAAGATATCTGATAAATATTATTAATGTTTGATTATTAACTGGCCCCTGGCCTCCTGTCATTTTGCAAAAGTGGCCCCCCGGGCAAAACAAGTGCCCTAAATAATCAACATTCACTTTTCAAACTTTCCCATATTTCTAATATTTTTCATTTTCTTTTTTTCTTTATCTCACCAAGTTCTGCTGCTGCCATTATTTTTAGTATTTGTTGCTGCAGTGACCCAGTTTTCTGTTCATTCAACTTTCATCATATATCAGCTTTTGTTAGACGACAGTACAGTGTGTGTGTGTGTGTGTGTGTGTGTGTGTGTGTGTGTGTGTGTGTGTGTGAGAGAGAGAGGGAGCACCTGGCTGAGTTTTTGACTGTGGCCTGTCCTGTGAAGACGCGTACAAACACCCTGATGTAGAAGTCGACACTGACGGACAGCAGGGGCTGGATGTACCGCTGGTGCACCCCCGCCCTCTGGTCCAAACTGTGGAGGATGATGCGAAGAGCCTGCAGGGGGAAAAAGAAAGACGCACAGATTCTTTTTTTGTGAAATGTCTGAGTAAGTCTGACATTTTTCCACCATTTGCAGGGCTAAATGAAGATTATAAACTAAACAGTAATATGTGAGGGAAACATTTTTCCGTCCTTCTCCTCCTCCTGAAGCTTGACTCACATGAGGGGAGGTTGCTTAGCGGTGATGGATACCCCAGAACATATAGACTAGGTGTGTAAGGAATATCTTTGCCTATAATCTGCCTTATATTTTCATGAATAGCACACCATAAAGTCTGTACCATGTGTATCCATGATCATCCCCACATCTCTAAGTTTATGCAGTCTTGACGGTGTCTATTATACTATATGAACTATTTTAAATTGTTCTTCTGTTGTATTTCCGACAAAGTAGCTGCTCAACGACTGCTTGCTGTAGTACTTGCAGTAATAAACCACACTTGCTGTTACTACCAGTAACACGGGTGTCGCCATATCAACTGGGACTGAAACCTTAAGGATTATAATGTTAAAGACGCCAGGGGCAGCGACATGTCTTCAGTTTGGAGGATTTTTCCTCATCTTTCTATCCTTGTGAAAAAACTCCCCTAGTGAGTATATGAATGCGCGCGCACACACACACACACACACACACACACACACACACACACAGTTCACCAACTTGTAGCCTCAGGCCAGTATCCATGACTGTGTTTTGTCAGGGCAACACACACATACTGTGCACGCTCATTCACTAATGATCAAGACATAATGAATGCAAACCTGGTGACATGTCTGTGCATGTACTCTATGTGCATTTTGAGTGTGTGTACTCTGTGCCCTCACCATCTCATGACAGTATCTGGCTTTGATGGAGACTGAACCGTATTTGCTGTAGCAGGTCTCTCCGCTGTTTCCTGCCATCACCGCCATGTCTGTGCATGTTATACACAACAGACCTGAGAGAGAGAGAAACAAAGGAGAAGAGCAGGAAATATAAAAGACTGCCTTTAAAACACGGATTATATAGTATAGTAAAGTAACGCCTGGCGTTTGATTTAACCTTCTGGTTGCCCCACATGTGCAGAGATTTTCAAAACAGGGCAGGTCAGAAAGCGTCAGTTTGGCTGTCAAGTCTAAACATCCTTCATTGTGCTGTCCTATAAAGCAAACTCATTGTGAGTCTCAAATGGGAACAAACCAAACAAGACTTATTTCACAAACAATGTCTGACCTACTTCTGATCCAACTGTCTGGCTGATTTTACGCCAATTGTTGAAATGTCACAAACAATAAAATGCGAGTGAAAACAAATAAGCAGATTTTATGGATGTCAACCTCATCCATAAGTAAAACGGTGAGTCATCGATTACCTCACAGGATGGCTGATGGCTGTATAGTAAATGAGTGTATTCTGCACCATCTAACATGTTGTAGATATGTGTGGGCTTGTGCCTTGGAAGAATGTAGAAGTGTGGCCGTGTAAATGTGCACTTGTACTTGTGAAATGTTGTAGTGTCAACACATGAGCTGCCAAGGTGTGTTCGGGGAGCGTGGGTGAGGGGAATCTTGTTTAAAAAAAAAAAAAGGAGAGTAATGTAATGTATTGCGTAACCTGTCTTGTAAAATTCCTTCAATAAAAACATATCTTGAGCTTGGATGATCGTCTGCATGGTCTCTCTGTGCTTGTGCTTAAAGCTAACTTATCTACCTAAGCTTTTTTCTCTCTCGTTATTGTTTTACTTACTCTTTAGTAGTAGAATATTTTATTTTAATTGTTACGTCTGAATTTATTTTATTGTCTTGTTAATTTATTTTTGAGACGTCTGTAATGTACAGTGAGCGTTTTTGTATTGTCAGTGTGTGGCTTGTATATTATTTGAAAAACCAAAATAAAATACTCAAAAAAACAAATACAAAACATATCTTTGGAAAAGAAAAGAAAAATGGTGAGTAAAAACAGTCTTTCAGGGATGGATTAGTGTTGAGCAAAATAATATTGTTTGAAAATGGCACATAATCGTGGTCATATTTCATGCTCATCTGAAAAAGAAAAGCAATGCAACTGCAATTTTTTTTAAATGTACCACTGCCAGTTTTACTACCTGACATGTGACTTCAGTAAACTGCACAGGAGCATACTCTATATATCTATCAGCCCAGCTGCTCAGGGATCATTTTTACTGAAAAAAAGAAGCAGTTTGCATTTTCACTCTAAGGTTTTCTTTCATTACCGTTTGTTCTGATTGACTTTGGGCAAACAAAAAGAGACAGGAACACACTAAAAATGCTTCAAATCTTGACTGTAAAAAAGCTCTGTATGTCGCATTTAACATTAGATTTTAACAGTCATACTGTTAGTTGGAGCAGGGCAATAAACCGCAAATTTACAAATGCCAACATTCAAAGTCACTGACCAACCTAATTCAAACAAAGCAGCCAGCAGTGTGCTAAACACGAATGCTTTGATAGTTTAGAAATTTTTCAACTTTCAGTAGATTTGTAGTCGTCAGTAAGCCCTGATAGTACGGTAAGATTTTGGAAACTTTTCCACAGCAGCAGCTTGTAGTTGGATGATTCAGAATTACTTTGACATATTGTTGCTCAAGCTAACAGAAGCTAAGTGGCTAAATGTGGTAGCAGTTGTTGAGCTTGCCTGCTTAGAGGCAGGGAACATGTGATTGGCTGAAGATGTGGAGTCTGTGACTATCAAAAAAGTGTATTTTGAAAAACAAAAAACAAAAAGAAGCTATAGTTAAATTATCTTCATTGAGGTAAATATGTAAAATTAATGCCAGACTGATTTTTGGTCACACAGCACACAGCTCTACTCTACAGAAACACAATCCAGTTTGTCCAAATGTTACTCATAAAAACTGACAGTTCCATCTGCTCCAAGGCTAAATTGAGACAGAAAGGATCTGAATCCTGCACTGCCAAAACATGCCAGTGTTCTGACTGTCCATGGTGACCTACCCTGTTTCATGGAGACTAATAAAGACAAACTACAATCATTTAACTCAGATTCAGGCTTTACTCCATGTAAAGATAAAAAATATTTCTCCCTGTGCAGTTTCAGTAAAGCATTTACTATGACACTGATGAATCAGCTTTCCAAATGCACAACATGATCTGAAAAATACTTGGATGAAACACTGGAAATGCAGCGAAACAGTGGTTTAATATCAAACTAATTCCAACCCAAAACAGACCCAGACACAGACGAATGAAGAGCAGATGAGTTGACTGAATGAGCTACCCACCTCCCTCACTCACGGCCTGCACGGCGGCATCCAAGAAGGAAGCGGGGCTACCGTATGGATCCAGATCAATGACATCATAACGCTCCTTCTTCCCTCGCATCTCATACATCAGCATACTGGAGAAAGACAAAAAGAGAGAGGAGGGGGGAAAAATGTTTGGCAAATCCACATCCATAAACACTGAAAGAAATGATAGAGTTGCTAAGACAGGAAATAATTTAAATATGGAGCAGAGAGGGATGGAGAAAAGAGAGGAGTAGAAACAAGACTTTAGAGAAGAAAGAGGAGAAACGACTGAAGAAGAGGCATGAAGCCAAGGAAGCCAAAGACAAAAGAGGAGAGCGACATGACTGAAAGAAGAAGGTCAGAAGGGTTCATAAAAGAAGAGAAGCAACGAGACAAGAATGGAAGAGATGAGAACAGGAGCAGAGGAATGAATGGAACAAGAGGTCAAAGGTGAAGACTGGAGGGGAATGAAGATGAGAGAAGCATTGGATAAATACAAGAAGAGGAGGACCAAACAGACAGCAAATCAGTGAAGCAGATAGATAACAGGGGCAGAGCAGCAACAAAGCATCTCCCTGAATGTGCTCAGTAATCATACCTGGCGTCCCTGCAGCTGGCCTGGAGCAGGTGGCTGACGCCGTTGTACTGAGCATTCCTGGCGATCAGCGACGCAGCCTTTGTGGAGAAGTCGTTGGCGGTGACGCTCTGCAGGCCCGGGACTTCCAGAGCGAAGCGAACCGAGCGCAGACCGGACGCCGCCAGACCCTCCAGCACACGAAGGCCGCGCTGAAACGGAGGGTTGAGGATACAATCTTAAAGCGGCATAAGCTGATTTTTTTGGCCACTTGGGGGCAGCTGAAACAAGCTGTAAACACAACACTGACACATTCCCACCTTATAAAGTTAGCGATATGGCCAACTTGTTAGCTAACAGTTGCTGATCTATACATCCAGCAGACACAGAGCAACATTAGCATTCATTTGGAGTTGTGTTTGTGTCCACCTGATGAATGCAAGTCCAATATTAGCCGAATTTCCACTGCAGGAACTTTCCCCAGGGACTAGAAACCTTTGGAGGAACTCCACCGTAGGGACAAGGGTCTAAATTAAGTTCCGGGGACATTATTTTATCCCCCAAGGAACCTTTCAGTAGTTCCTGGGACTAAAGGTTCTGGGTACTTTGGGTGGAAACGCAGCTGTTCACTCTTCTTTTAGCTCTGTTCTGGTCTCTACCACCTCCTGAGAGAAATATCTGGCTCTTTAGCCACTAAATGCTCCACATGGTTCACCAGCTAGTTAATAACTTTGCCAGCCTGCCGTTTGGACTGGCAAAGTTATTAACTAGCGGTTCAACACTTTCACATACATTTCGTCTTTTGATCCAAGATGTTATCACGAAAATACTGATTACAGCAGCTGATAAGCTGCAGTATCACATGATTTTTTGACAGGCTAAATACCAACTGTTGCTCCTTAAGTTGTAGATATTTCACTAAGAAATTCATTTTCTAATCAATAGCAGGATGCTTTATCTTTGACTAGAATTGGTGAACTGAAACTCAAACAGCAAATGACAAATCTGATCACTCGTCCACATAAAGCTGGAATACCAAACAATGGCTGAACATCTTTTGCACCTGTGTCAGTAAACAATAGGATAAAACTCAGGTCTTTACTGACAGCTAATGACGTTATTTCGACAGAATGAAATTCTTCAAAGTTTCAAAAACTGATCTAATTTCCTCTCTCTACCACTTGAGGCCACCAGAGTGTGAAATTGCCTGATGCAACATTACCATAAGTCATTTGATGGAAGCCCTCATCCAAAGTGCTTTACGCTGGCATCAGTGTGTATATTTTTAGCATGGGAAACCCCAGTGGGACTCAAACCACTAACCATGACAGTGTCAGCACTTTGTTCCGAGCTACAGAACCACACTCACGGCCTCAGAACATTGGATTTGTCAAAAAAATAACATTTTCTACCTTTTTTTTTGTCTGGTGTACTTTTTCATTTTCAGTTTTGATAACTGTTTATGTTCATTATGACTTCTTACTAGTGTCTGCTATGGCAACAATATAGGAAACAGATTTACCAGTATGGTGTACTGGTCAAATTTATATTTTGTGCCTCGGTTATTGTATAACCAATATTTTCATGTTTTTGTGATAGTAATTGCACATGAAGAGAAACTTTAAGAAAATGCACATCAGATTTGGAGAAAAATAAATATGTATTTGTAGCAGGGAAATAAACATGAGAACATTTTCATTTTAACTGGATAAGCTGCATACATGTCCATTAATAAATTAATTTAGTGTGAATTTTTTTAGCTACGATAATTGTAGCAACAAACTGTGCTTCCTCGCAATTACACAGTCAAATCAAATCCTACGTACCTCACATTTCTCCCCCGCTGTTACAGTTACAGCTGGCTCCTCTGCTCCGTTTTTCTCCTCCGGCTGCACGTCGGCCTCGTTCGTCTCCTCCGACAGAGAGACCTCCACCCTCTCTTTCTCTCCAGGCACCACCACCTTCACCCCGCGCTGAGCCAGCAGATCTCTGGCAAACTCTGTGATCACGGCACATCTGGGAAGGGAAAATGATTGCTTACATATAAACATGTAATGTATAAATAACATAACTTTGGCTAATGACTCATGCGATTCTTGCACGAAATGAGCTATTTTAGTCTGCTAATAGTTTAAAATCACAAATCTTGTTCCATAGTTATAAATATTATTGTGCAGGTTCTTGTGTTTGAGAGGCAGACTTGTCCCTGCTTTAAAAAAACAAAAAAGTTCAAAGTTGGACTGGCACACTGTGGCTGAGTGATGGAGTGACTGTGTGAATCACAACTATGATCATGCAATTCAAATGAGAGGGGGCCGGGCCAGCTAAGTAAAATATGGCTGCAGAATCAAAAATACGACATGTGAGACTGAGCGAAAGTGTTTTGCTGACAGTAATTATTTCCCTCCAGCGAGGAGGCTAGGTGTTCAGTCCTGTGTGTTTTTCTGTAGCTAGCACAATATCTCAAAAACCAAACTAATTTGGATGAAACTTGACAGCAAGTTTTGCAAGGAGCAAAAACAAAAAAAAACAAGAAGGTTTTTAGTCCGGATGGTGCCACCATGAGACCACTGGCTATTAATTCCTGTCTCAATTTCTTGCCAAATGTAATGGCACTTTGTCTATAGGTGGTGCTACAACAACATCGTGGATTAAACTGGCGTTAACTGGTCATGAGTCTGACTCACTAGAAAACGAGGCACAATACCTCATTGTACAAAGGCCAAACAGGATTTAGATATCCACCAACAATCAGCATAATTGTCTTCCTCGATGCCGATCTGAATGCAGATTCAACATTTTTAGATATTTTCTGTTATTAAAGCGTCACTATGTAACATTCTGCACCACTGCTCATTTGTTTGGTATGACCAGTAGTTCATGGTGGCTAACGTTGGCACACTTTGGATATACACAATATGACATCTCTACTTCTGTTCCTGTTGCACTATATTCAGCGTTTACTATTATCCCTGCATCACCACTGTTCAGCTGAAGTTATATAGCTATACTTAAAAAATAATACATACTTGGCAGAGGCATGCACTCTCTAACTTAACAACCTAACGTGTGGCAAAGCATAATGCTGACTTCCCGACTGAATCACGCCAAATTGATGACAGGCTCAAAGATGTCGTCACTGTTCTGAATCAATCAATTCATCTAAGGAGACTCGTGTCTTCGGGGTTAAGGCCAAAGCAGCAGGTGTTTATGCTTACGTCAGATCTCTGTTAAACTCCTGGACTGGGTTGTAAAACACCTCGTTAGCACTGGGAAACAGGATGGCCGCCTTGCCCTCCTTGACCACCGTCTCCCCAGGTAACAGTCCTGCAGGAAGCTTCTTCTCCGTGTCAGCCGGACTCACGCCTCCTGCTGAAGATTCAGCAGGTGTAAGAGGAGGCTTGGTGGTGGGAGCCTCGGGGCCCTGAGCAGTTCTCAGGGGTTCCATGGATTTCGGTCCCCTGCTGGGAGCAGCGGCGCCGCCTGGACTCCACCACAACGTCCGCGTGGCAGCCTGGGTGCAGGGAGGAGGCGGAGGAGGCGGAGGATGGGAGGTGATGCGAGGGAACAGCCGAGCAGCGCGCACCAGCGTCAAGCTGCGCCGCCTGGAGGAAGACAAACACCGTGACTGCAGATTAAACACGGAGCCTGTCGTGAAGCCGATGACAGTTTAAAGAAGTCCCTTGTTTTGACCAACAGTAAAAACAACAAAACTTACATCGATACAAAAGAGAAAAGCAACACGTTTTAGACTAGCTGAGCTGAGCCCTGTGAGCAGATTTACCTGTGGACCCCCCCCCCCTTTAGGCGGACAATGCTGTCCTAATTCGTCAGGAGGGTTCTACTGTAAAAGCGACACCGGTGGTCGTGCGGCGACTGTCCTCGCTGTTGCGGTGCAGGCTCGTTTCCAGCTTACGCTCACGTTAGCACATGGAGGCAGCCATGTCTGGAGCGTCTCTACGGAGGCCTGCGCGGTCGGTAAAGCGAAGCTACAGCCCGCCCCCTGCGCGGCAGAGCCGTGCGTAACGTCAGGACAAGAGGGTCGGCCGCTGCACACACTGGCCTACTTTCCCCCGCAGCGAACATGTGAGGAGACTGGAAAACACACCAGTCCGCGTTCATGAATAATCTAATGTAATCTCACCGTGCCTGAAGTTGGTGATGCATTCTGATGAAAATGCTAAACACAGCCTATGGATTAACCAAAACGCCCCGGAGCTATGGTGCGAGGACATAAAAAACATGCCTTGGAAAATAAGGTCAGTCCAGGTCAGCGCTGAGCAGCTTACGTGGACATTTAGGTCGTTATGGAGTGCGACGCTGCTCAGGGACAATCGATAAAACCTGTTGTTTGTGTTTACAGTTTGAAGCCACACACAGAAAAGGGGGCACTGCCCTTATTTAAAGGTTTATCGTACAATTTTCTTTCTTGTCATTCTGTTTTTGGCTTTTGGTTCGTCATCAAACAGGAACTATTTTATGACTACTGCGGTGAGCAAGGCTGGATTGCCAAACTGCACGGGACCCCAGACCTGCAGGGGCCCCGTGTGTTTAAATGCAACCAATTTAGGGTGCAAAATATTTGGAAAAATCCAAAATAATTACAAAGAGATACCTTTTTATGGGACAACAATATTTGACCTCAGGCCTATTTCTAAAATCCTGGCTGCCGCCCTGCTTGTAATTGAGTATTTTCACGACACATGATCAGAATACTTTTTCTACCACTGCCTGACAAAAAGTACGTCTGTGAGAAATTCACGACCTACATTGAAAACCAATATACATTCAAATAGTTCACACTTGCTGTCATGTCATCCACCATCACGCTGTTCCCATAAAATGGCACATGGATGACTGTGGATGGAGGAGGGGGGGGGGGGAACCCCGCCTGCCTCTACTGTATCTATGCACACAAGCCTGAACATCTGGATGGGGGCGCTGTGACAACAAATGCCCAGAGAGCGTGGCGCTATACATCTGACACAGGAGAATTATAGAGTTAATGGTATTTGGCATGACAGGGAGAGAGAGCGGGGAGCGCAGTGCCGTGCCTGAATGCAGTCTCATCCTGTTTAGTATTCACTGTGCGCAGCGCCTGGAGGCCCCGGAGGGCTCACCTGCCCGCGGTCTAGACGCACTATCGCACACATCGCACGGCGGGATCGAACCGGCGGCGCCCGGCTTCACGTGCGGCGTCGGTCAGGAGAGAGTCGGTTCCGCCGCCCTAGGGAGAAGACACCCCGGTGAGTAGTGAGTGGGTGGACAGGTGGGTGGGGCTCAGACAGTCGGGTCGGCTGGGGACGCTGCCCGTCTACCTGCCCGCAGCGGCGCGTGGGCTCCGACCTGTGATCCTTCACTCCTTCAAATGTAATCGCGTTGCTTTTTAATACGTTTTAATAGCCTGTTGTTTACCTTAATCTTTACATTAGACATTGCATTACCGCCGCCAAATATATCATTTCTAGCGTCTTTGGATCTAAAATGAAATAAAAATAATATAGGCTAATATCAAATGAAATTTCAATAAATATCATATAAATTAACAGTTATCTCACCATTGTTTTGACTGGATAAAAGTCACAATATTTCCACGTGCACTAAAGTCAACTTTTCTGCCATTACTCTTTCAAATTATTGTGCCTTTGCCAAGTTATTTTTTTTAGTAATGCCGAGGAAAACAAATTGAATGTGGAGGTGAGCCTATAATTTACCTTCAGCCATGCTATTTACGGGCTTTGGTGACAGAAGTGTGGATTTAATGAGGTCTATTGTGATAACCACTCAGGTAAACTCACCTTTTACTTTGGCAGAGCTTTATTTAGTCTGACTGACGTGAAGTATTACCAGGTAGCGTAATAATGCATAATTAATAATATATATATATATATATATATATATATATATATATATATATATATAATAATAGTTTTTATGGGTGAAGTTGAAGGTCTGACAATTTAATTTATGTTTAGCCTATATTGATGGCAGTCCGGTTCGCCCACCTAATGTAACACATTCACTATTGGCATCTGGAAATACAGTAGACTACATAATGTGCAGCGTTAGTTCGTTACAGTACTGGCAAGAAGTAATGAGACAATGCAGACTGCCACCCCACCTGTCTGTCTACCTGTCTGTCTACCTGTCTGTCTAGCCGATCGGTAGCTCTGCGATCTGCCGCCAACCCCTGGGAGAGATTAAAAAAAAAATAATAATAATAATAATCGAAATCCCTGCTATGCTCCTCTGCGTCCCCCCTTCTCGATAGCTCTGCGCTCTTCCCCTCGCCTGCATGTGTGAGTGCGTGAGTGCGTGCGTGCCTGCGGTCCCGTACCCCCCTCCCTCCCGCGCGCGCACGTGTAAGTATGTACGTGTACATGCGTGAATTGTGTGCGTGCTCCGGCTGCTGGTTCACAGCATACAGTCACAATGCATGGCTGCCAGTAGCGAGGCGGAGGGAGACACTGCTAGACCGCGTATTCTGCCCTGGTCCTCCATTGAAACACTTTACAGCGGAACACAGCCGAGGGGGTGAGTTGAGCACGGCGGGTCACCGAGGACGACGGTTCGGGCTCGGCACCGGCGAGACGGGTCAATCAGTTGTCCGAACCCCGAACTGTGTGTGTGTGTGTGTGGTACCTTCTTAAATTCGGATGGGTGAATTTGGATAGAGGGGTGGTTTATGGTCTGCGGTAGTGTGCTGAAGTGGGGGTTAAGCTATTGTTTTATTGTTTTTTTTTTTTTAGGGGATGGGGTGGTAAAGTTGCGCTAGCAACTATGGGGGATGGGCTCATGGGGACAGACCAAACTTTAACCACTTCACCGGCTTCACTCACTCGTCGCCGCGAGCTGTCCCCCCACCCCCACCACCTTGTCCTCCGCTCCTGTCTCTCCCGCATTCCTGAACTTTCTCAAAAACTACTTGGTGTCTGGGGGGAGGCGGTGCAGTTTCTCCTCCTTAACGTGCTGCATTTGAAACCCGCAGGCACCCGCCGATTCGCCCAATATCACGGTGTCCTGTCGGTAAACGGGTTAAGATTTCCTTTCCCCTCCTCTCCCTTCTCGCCGTGCCCGGATCCATCCGTCTGTCTCGCCCACAGTTGCAGCGCATTTGTGTCCCGGGATGACCTGTTGATGTCGGCTAAAGATGGAGTGCCAGTATCGCCCTCCGCTATAGACCTCCCTCTCCTCTCCGGTAAAAATAAAATAAAACAACGTTAACGCATAAAGATTCACACTGGAGTTCAACCAAGTGAACGTAACGCTAGCCCGTGTGGCTTCTTGAGTCCCCATTTTTTTCGATGGAGATTAAATAAATAATGTATTCGCTTTGATATATCATAAGCGACGTTTTGGAGGAGGGGGGGGGACGACGACAACGCGTGCATGTCCCGTATCTGTAGCTGCCATTCGGCCGGTGGAGGAGGAGGGAACTCGGGTCTAAACGGACATCACGCCGCGCTGGCACGGAGAGAGGGGAGCGGGGAGACTGCTGAATATTTGATCCCCTCGACAATTTTTTGTGGCAGATTTCATGCCCCCGGTTCCTCGGACGACAAACGCGTGTGTGTGTTTTTTTTTTTTTTTTTTTTTGGGTCCCTTTTCCGCTCCGTCCCTCCGTCCCTCCCTCCGCCCGCTGAACGCACGCACGCACCGGCCCGGGCCAGCCGAGAGGACTCCCAAATCCTACCGGGCATCGAGGCTGGCACACGGCGGGGCACCGAGAGCTCTCTGCCCGTTCTGACAGCCCTGCTGACGGGCTCCGTCTCCCTCTCCCTCCCTCTCTCTCCCTCCCGAGGCGTCTGCCGGCGAGACACCGGCTCTGCCGAGGCTTTCATGTGAGATTAGTTGATGTATAATTGATGCGTATAAATAACATTTCGCCTTTTTTGAAGTTTCGGCTCGAGTCGTGCTCAAGGGAGGCTACGGTGTAGCCGCATCTTGGTGCCTGTCTAGCAACGACTGTCGCTAAATCCAGCGCGTTTAGTCTTAAGTGTCTTTACAACTAAAGTCCACACAAGGCTAGAATCAATTACACGTGATTTAAAGGCACTTTTGCGAATTATACGTATAGGTGAAGTGTTTCACTCACGCAAGTGCTAGCCTTAGCTTTAGCTTGCTACTTGCTAACAGGCCACCTTTAACCTCTCTAAACCAGGAAACTGAAAATGATTAGGTGGTGATTGATGTTGATATTATAAGCTCGTGTTAGCATTGATTCAAATAGTTGCTTGGATTGATTATATGCCAGCAAGCTGACTGCAGTGATCAAGTTACTTTTTTTGGGGGGGGATTTGGGTGTTAGCTGGAGCATGTGGTTATACTGATAAAGTAAACCAGAGTTTGTGGCAATGGAGATGAATTTTAGAAGTTGTAGAGGACACACAGTTTAGCATTAAATCAGAGCATGTAATGGGGCACATGGGGACTGCAGGGCAAGGGTCAAGTGGTGTGAATTGACTCCCCTTTATGTTTCCTGGAAGTTGTTGTGACCTCTCTGACCTGTGAGGAGGAAGCGGTGCCTCGGGCCCTCGGGTGACGTCTCGGTGCTCCACAGTGTGTTGAAATCAAGTCAGGCAAGCAGTTCACTCTTGCGAAAAAGAAAAAGTTTAGGCTTTTGGGCTACCAAAATACACTGGAGCAATTTTTAAGTTTTATCACAAATGCCGGTGTGTTATCATGAGTATCAGCATAGCATTTTCTGTGGATGGGATGGTTTGTCCTAACACAAATGCTTTGTCTGAGCAACTGCCTGCTGCTTATTCATATGATTGCACAAATTTACACCTGGATACAACCACGGGCATCTACTATTGGTCGCTGAGAAGCTCCACTGGGGCACTTGTTGGTTCAATTACTCACTCAAGGCCATGGGAACGTGCAGATGTTTGGCAGCAGACAGTGTAGAGCGTGCATTTTTAGTACTTAGAGTTTCCCCCAGCCACTCCAGAGGTCAAAACCAGCTACTTTTAATCTTAATCCTGCTGCTCTATCAGCACAATTATGTACTGTAACCTGTTTTGATAAGACAGAAATCCACGTTACCATTAAGACCATGATGAACTAATTAAAGCAGGAGTAATGTATGTAAACAAATCCTGGATGAGACCCAAAGTGCATGGAGAAAATATCACTCTGAGCCACTTCAGTTGAATAATAATTACATTAATTTAATGCATATTGATTTCTTTACATCGACACAAACTGTCAAGGAACAATAGTGTGTCAAGGTGCAATGACCAGCAAACACTTGATTTAGTTATGTCAAAACATTATTGATTTTTTAACGAAATAAGTCAAACTAAACCGTAATTTATACACTCAGGCGCTAATAGTGTTTTGATATGATGGGAATGTTATTCACATCAGATTGTACAAAGTGCTCCCAATCCAATAGGCAGTTTACATAATTAATACACACACTAATATTGGGAAATCTTTAAGAATCTTATTCCAACTGATTTGCTTGCGGCTGTTGAAAACACCCAGAGATGCTGATAACTAAGGTTGTTATATTAGCCTTAACTGTGTAGCATTTCAAAATAAAATTAAAATGTTTTCAGTGAATAGCACTGGGATTGTAAATAGACATGCTTTACTCTTTCTCATAGCCCACTGCCCTACTAACTATGCCTATATCTATCAAAATTAATTAACTAATTATTAATTATGATGAAATGGTGATGGCCCTCTATCCTCAGTGCTGCCCTTATGTAGGCGTCAGCTCAGGACTGCTTCAGTCCACTTTTTTCAACCTTTAGTTTCAACTAGGGGATGTTTGCTGAGCCTGCATGCTACAGTATCCTGCTTCACATTCACACCTGGAAGCTTCCCGTTAAATCTATCTTATTGTTGGCTAAGGAGCAGCTTCACTGAAGGAGTTAGAACTTAATGGAATAATACCACCTTCAGATGCTTTTATATTGTTTTATACTTTGGTGAAGTCCACACCAGGCCTTAGTGTATTTTGTGAAGAGTTGTAATTTACTTGTATTGTTAATCTTACTTTCCAAAAACCTGCCTTGTCTAAGTTTCCCAGAAGGGCTTTTAATAACCACTAGAGCACTATGTACTTTTTTTATGATGTGAGGTTGTAAAGTAAGGCTTTGCAAGTCAGAGACATTGTCATGATGTGTCATGCCCAGTTGTTAAGATAACATAAAACCTGTCGCCACCTACTACAGCTCAGCAAAGGGTCAGGGTATTGCTGCACTGCACAATGCTCTGTTGATTCAGGATGTGTAGAAATACACATCCGAACCTCTTCCCCCACTGAACATTATTGTGAAATGGTGGCTCTCGAGAATGCACTTAATGTTCGACGGAATAACAACAAAAGTTGGCGTTTACCTTAGTCTTACTGTCAAATGTTATTGTGGCTGAGCTGAAAATTCCTTAAGTCAAGTTGTATACATTTGGCCTGTTAAACACAAGATCAAAGAAAATATACCAGCTAACACCAAACAAAATGGATATATGTTCCGCAAGTCTTCTTTTTTTGTTTGTCCAACTCTTCTGCAAAGTGGTGCAGCCTGCCCAACTTGTAAGTGATTAAATGCTTATTTTAGAGTAAATTTTTACTTGAAGAGACTTGCTCAGCTGGTAGCTGTTAAAGGAGCAGAGATTGTCTCAGGGTCTTTTTTTGTGTGCGTGTGTGTGAATGATTGGTGCAGGGATTTAACCTACTACCTTCTTAAACCCCGTTCACACATGCAGTCTATCACTGAAATGTTCAGGAACATTTCCTGCATGGGGTCATGAGTGAATGGGAGCAGAGATCGATATTCAGGGAAATCTGTGCCGCCAATTTCCCACGTCAAGACTGGTAATATTTCAGGGAAAATGCTGGTATGGCTGTGTTGTGAATGAAAGCAGTCCATTGCAGGGACAAGCATGACGAAAGACACTTTCACGTGGAGCGAGCGAACCAATCACAAGACTCCTGACTGATGACGTATTTGAATCTGCGACTTGTTTACGGTTGCCTTGCCAAAGCTTTCATGGGTGATTTGTTAACTGAATATTAAATACATTACAAGAACATCACATCACATACAAAAACAACTCCTTGCCCGCCATGTTCCTGAAAATAATATTCCGCCGCGTACACGTTCATCTGGCCATGCCCCATCATCTTCTTCTGCTGAGTTTCATGGCGGTTGGCATCCATAAGTGTTGCATTACCACCATCTGCTGGACTGTCCCTTGCCCCATCTATTCCGGCGTTGCCATGGCATGTGTGAAAAGGCGCAAGACGGAAATGTTCCTGAATGTAGCTGCATGTGTTAATAGTGAAAATCTCTAGTGGTGCCTGAAAGGTTGTCCCAGTAATCTACAGGGAACTATGTGTGAAATAGACTATATATGTAGGTGGTCAAGGTATTTTTGGTCAGTTTCAGTAGGTTTTGTTGTTGAATAATGTTTTTTTACATAATGTAAGGCCAGTTATGCTGTGTGTAGATCGTGTTTACGTTTTCCAGCTGTGGAGGAAACCGTCTTCAAACTAAAATTCAAGTTGGACTTGGTTGTCGGCGCAGACTGACGTAAGTCCTAAGAGCAGGCTGGAGACGGCTGTCTCTAGCAGTGTGGCCCACTGAGAGAAGTTGTCCAACACCTCAGTGTGTCAGTGTCATCAGCCAATCAGTGAGGTTTAACAAAATGAACACCCTGCAATGCACAGCTTATCAGCAAGAGTCCCAACTGTTTTCGTTCCACTCATGATAAGTTGCTATACGATTTCCTATGAGGGGATAAAATTCATGGCTGTAAGCTCTGATCAGTCTGCCTGTCATCCTTCGCTTAAGGCTGAACAGCTGAGTACCCAAATATAGTGCTGGGCAATACAGCAATATTTCTTACTCAGCATTTGTCATTGCACCTTTTTTTTTGTCTGACTTGTAATGCACAATTTTGTCGACTACATAAGTACTACGTATCAATTACTGAGTCAGATTTCTGCCATAATGATTTGTGAAATACCTGGGATTGAAGCTGAAAGTTGCAGTTGTATTTGGACTTGCTATTGTCATGCAGTCCAGTGTGATGGATGGGTGGATGCTTTCACACCTTTTTTCAGGTGACCTATTTTTTTCTAAATGCTCCAACTAGCCTACTCAAACTGGGCAACATGTATATAATCAAGTGGAAACACAATTTTTCTGCCTAAACAATTGCATATATAGGGTTCTTTTATCTGTAGTTTATGTAAATGAATATTAGGCCGATTAATCAATTAATGAATGACAAGACTATGTTTTGTTGTAAGTATAATGACAAAGTTGACTTAAATTACTTGATCAAATGATAACTAATTGAAAAAAATATATAATAATAAAAAAAAAAATACAATCAAAGTAATTTATTGAATAAAAAATGTCGACACCTTGGGCTCTTGGAACTTGCATTGGGCATTGTCTATCGAGTAAGCAATTAGTCACAAAATATTGGATATATTGATGGATAATGAAAGTCATGCAGCCCGAGTGGCGAAGCAGTGAAGCAACGTGCTGTATATACAGTGGCTGATGATTGTTTCCTGAACACTTATGTTTTTTCCTCTTAAAAGAAGCTATTTTACTGTTTGACTACTGTTATACCTTGAAATCTATTAAGGTCATGGCAAAAATGACCCCATAGCAACCCATTCACCCATTGGTGTTATCATCAATACCATTACCACAACTATTGCTTTACATCCCTATGTGGAACTGTACTTTGCTGCTGTATGTTCTCTTTCCTCCTATGGCGCTATATAAATAAAACTGAATTGAATTGAATTCAGAATATCTCATGAGCCACTTCTGCAAGACAGATGGATAGATCAAACTTATAAAAATTTCTGTTGACTTGCCCTCTCTGTGATCTTTTGCTCTTTGGCTGCTGCATCAGTGTACGTTCTCCCCAACATTTAACTGGAGGTGATGGTGATGTATAACAGCCTGCTGTGTAGGTTACTAGGCCTCGTCTGCGAGTCTTCCTCCCAGTAGAGGAACGAGGCTAATCACTATATTGTTTCCTATCAGTGGTTTGTTTTGGGTTGGAGCCAGACAAGGGGCTCAACATCATCCACTCAGAACCAGCTACTGTCCAAACACTTGCACGTGTCCGCTAAGCTTGTGCACCATCAATCACTTGGAGGTCATGATGATCTTATATAAAATGTATTAGTTCACTAGACAGTGACTCACCTTTTTGTTCTAATTTCTTTATTTCTGCTCCATCATGCTTGCTATAGAGTAGTTCTATGTATAGATTGTGCATTTCTAAGCAACAATAAAGGGTCCACTTGATGGCGATGCCTTCAGTCTTGAGCAAAAAATGATTTTAGAGATGGATTCCTTGTTTGGTTTTTTTGTCAAGTTTGACAGTTCCTCCACTTTTGATCACAGGCTTCTTTGTTGGGTGGTGACGAAGACGAGTGAAATAGATGAGTTATGTAAGCGCCTGTGTTTTGACTGAGAAGGAGCGACGAGAAAATAACAAAGTAGGCCAAAAACCACCAAAACAGTTTATTAACTGTGAATTAGATGTAATGAAACAAGGTTTAAATTTAAAAAAAAAAAAAGAGAAAGATGGCTTATATAACTGTCACTGGGGCTCCAAAATTCTCTTTCATTTGGAAGTTAGTTTTGAATTAAAGTTGTTTACCAAATACTTAATTCATTAATCATCATACACTTTACTTACCCTGCTTCTTTATTTCAAGTCTCTTTCCTTTTGCACATCTTCCAGTCCTTTATGACTCTGTGATTCTTGTCTCGTCACTCCTTTCTGTCCTTTGTCTGTCCTGCTACCTCATCTTGTCCTCTCTTCTCACCATTTCTCTGATGTCTCTCCGTTTACCCACTCCTCACACTCCTCCTCACCTTCCCCCTAATCATCTATCCGTCCCCATCATCCCTTCATCTATCCTTCCCTCCTGATATCTCCATATTCTCTCTATTCTTCTGCCCTACATGCCATCCATTCCTCTCTTTATAACCTTTCAGTGATGTCAGCCCCGTTATCTCCACTCTTAACTTTCTACCTCTCTGTTTCCTGCAGACCCTGTGGTGCTGGGCAGAGCGTTATGGCTCAGATGCTGCAGATGGCGATCCCTAACTTTGGCAACAACATCCTGGAGTGTCTGAACGAACAGCGGCTGCAGGGCCTCTACTGTGATGTCTCCGTGGTCGTCAAGGGACACGCCTTCAAGGTCCCAAAAGTTCTTTTTTTTTTGTTTGTTTTTTTAAATGTTGCCTATTCAAAGATTGACGGCTTATATTCAGAGTTGTATAAAAGTTCACATGGGAGCTGCATAGTGACCACAGTCCTCTGTTGTTGGTTACTAAACAGTGATTTGCCTAAAGAACTACTTCAATTTTTTTTTGAGACATTGGCCTATTGGTCATCAGCTTATAGACATCTCAATAATTTAGCATTATCTTAATTACTATAGCATTATCTTGAAATATAAAGTTGTGAAGCAAAAGCAGCTTTAAAGCTAAACAAGAGAAAGGAGCAACAAAAGTAGAATTGGAATCAAAACTGTACAAGAAAGACAAGAGTTTTTATTTTTTCATAATTTCCATGTTTTTACTGATATTTTTCTTGCCAAAGTGTGCAATTTATGTGTTGAAGCAACATGCCTGGGAACAGTTTTGGTATTCATTTTTTCAATTGTTCGTTGGCCCCAGGGGGCTTTGGTTGTGAGGGCTGCAGTAAGGCGTAATTCATTCCACAGTGAAGGTATTGACGAGATTTTGGTCAAAATCAATTGGTAAGACAGGAAAATATGGTCCAGGTCAGAAAGTCCTGCTTTAAATAATTTCTAATGGATTTTCTGAGCTTCCGCTGGCCACCACTCTCACTGGGGGAATAAATCTTTGGCTTCTCCACCGTTCAATACAGTTTCAGTTTGTGAGGCTACAATAAGAAATTTGACTTTATTTCAGAAGTTACTGCAACACAATGGGAAAAGATTAATTTACAGTTAGATACAACTGATATGATCAATACTTTTTAGAAAATAAATTTTCCGTTGGAATTCCAAATAGATTCCGCCAAAGTTAGGTTAACATGGCTGAGATGAAGCTAGTCTTCCATGATGTACATGTTGTTTGGGTTTTTACCTCTTTGATACGTGACTGTACAGACAAGCAAGTGCCAACCATAGAAGCAGTAGAAATATTTTGGAGTTTAAATGTACCCATATCAGCTGCGTTTTATGATATGGCTCATGATATTTACATTGCATGGATTTTGATCAAAATGAATATATTTTTACACCCTTATGACTTACCTTTCCTCCGCTGTTTACCCCTCAGGCCCACCGTGCGGTGCTGGCAGCCAGCAGCTCCTACTTCCGGGATCTGTTCAACGCTGGGGGGAAGAGCTCTGTGGTGGAGCTGCCCCCAGCCGTGCAGCCACAGAGCTTCCAGCAGATCCTGGCCTTCTGCTACACAGGACGCCTCAGCATGAACGTTGGAGACCAGTTCCTGCTCATGTACACCGCCGGCTTTCTCCAGATCCAGCAGATCATGGAGAAGGGCACAGAGTTTTTCCTCAAGGTAAACAACAATTTAAAAGTTTGTTAAACTTGAATACAGATGTAGAAGTATTAGTGAAACAGTACATAAGAATGTTTCTATAGATAGAAAAATCCTTTAAATAATTTGTAATCATGAAGGAAAAATGAACCAGACATGAATAAAATAGCCTTTTTTATGTGCCGCCACCATGGCTCCTGATGTGTGTGACATTATGCCCGGCATTATGTTGTCATGGGGGTGTCTGTGTTTGTAGACACGTTCTTGAGACTAAAGAATAATTGAAACATCGTAGTGACACCACAGGTTCTCTCTATAGTAGCAGATGATCTGATTAGATTTGGAGTGCCTTGCTGCATAAATCTGCATATTAATGAGAAAACTGATTTCCTTGAAAGTACCCCTGAACACCTGCAGACAGTTAATATGATACCAGCCATGTGTTACGTGAACTATGTTAAAGATAAATTACAGTATTTGCTAATGCGGGATGTGTTAAGTTTCATGCTGGTCTTAAAATGCTGGTTATCAGAGTTTGGCTCCTCCAGCAGCCTCTTTGGCAAGCTACCAGGGAATATTGGGAACTTACATTTGATACTAAAAATCAGTCCAGCTTGTAGTATACTGAAAGTAGTTCATTTTGTACAAAAGAAGGAATACTTGCCCTCTATGTTACTGGGCGAAAACAGATTTAAGATTTTGTTGAGTATCTTTAAAACATTTTCAGTGCTAGTGTCCTTATTTGAGGAATATAAACCAGGGCTACAACTAACTATTCTTAACCTAGCTTTTATGTTTTCAATTACAGAACATGTCAGAAAATTGTCAGAAATGTGCATCACAAGTTCCTGGAGCCCATGACAAGGTTTTGACGGACAAGCAGTCTAAAACTGAAACATATTCAGTTTACAGTCATGTAAAACAGAGAAAAGCAGCAAATCCTGACGTGAGAAGCTGGAACCAAATCATTTTGGTGCTTGCTGCTTCACAGATGACTTCAAACAAACTTGCACCTCTAATATAAACATGTTAAATACAAAACTCTTAACCGGTAATTTTGGTATTTTTAAATCTGGACCCTATTTTTACATATTTTGGGGTGTAAATGACTAATAGGTACAAAGTTTTGGAATTGGTCAGGGGGCACTAGCCCGCGAAACAGGCTGCAATGGCTGCAACGTAATCCTTTGGGGCAGTTGCTCCCACCAAAAATACGTCTACTAAAAGTGCTTGTTTTTGCCGCTGACAGGCTCAGACTGTCATTCAAAGTGTCTGACAACATTTTGGAAAGGATCCCTACAGAGACAGACCTTTTTGTTAAAGAGTAAGATTCTTTTTGTTTAACCAGTTGTTTTAACAACTCACTTCTTGAGGGATTTCAGAGCAAGACTTCTCCTTGAGCGAGCCTTTGGTTTCTGCTTCCTGTCAGTGGCAAAAACAAGCACTTTTAGTGGACGTACTTTGACAGGTGCAGTTGTCCACAAGGATTACGTTGCAGCCATTGCAGCCCGTTTCGTGGCTGCCAGCTGAGGCGATCTACTGGTCCAATTCCAAAGCTTTGTACCTATTAGTCATTAACACCCCAAAATATGTAAAAATAACAAAATTACCCTTTAACATAAGAAGCCTCAAGTATTACAAGCAGCCATAACAGTAACTTTACCTAAATAAAATAATCTACAATTGGCAGAATTTTGATTGAAATCAGGAACTATCTGATCATAGAATAAGTAAACAAAGATTATGAATATGACCAGATATTTGATTCCACATTTTGGCTCTTAACAGTTTTCCATACTACGGACACATTTCAGTTGATACACAGCCCTGCTTTGGATGGGGAATTATACAATTTAAACCTGCATAAACTTGAAATGATGGCAAGACATATTGTGTATATATTCAAAGGTAATGACATCAATGAAATGACCATCCTTCTTTATATCTCCAGGTCTCATCTCCAAGCTGTGACTCCCAGGGTCTCCACACTGAGGAGACCCCGCCCTCCGAGCCTCAGAGCCCCGTCACCCAAACAGTGGGAGGGGGCGGAGTCGGCGTCGTTGCCACAGCCGCAGGAAGGCCCACCTCTTGCCTGACGCCCCTCCCCCTGGTGTCCAAGGTGAAGACAGAACAGACGGCCTCCACGCCTCAGCCCACCCCACAGCCGCAGCAGGTAGGCTGCCACTGATTATGTTCAAACGGGCAAAGTGTTGCATTGATGAGGTAATTAACAGCATCTAGGCTTTTTCTATCTGTCAGTTAAGTGAAGTGGTCTAAAAAAAGAATAAGTCATCATTCAGTATTAACTTCATTTGGAACAGGGCATCATGAGTAGGTGTCTCTTTGAGTTTGAGATATGAAAAGGCTTTGATAGACTTTGAAGGAAAGCTCGCTCCCAGTAGCTCCAGCTAACAGCAGCTGAAAAGCTTATTTAATAGCACCAATATATCCATATTTTTGTTTGACAAATCTTAACTTGAAGGTTATTTCTGAATAGGCCTGTCATGGTAATTACAGTGTTCGGACAAAGTCTTGAAAGTTTGGAAAATGCTTAATTTTAACTGTTATGTTTTCAAGGTTAGGAGTATGCTTGAATTTGAATATACTTCTTGAAAAATGCCTGATTTTTCAACATAATCTGGTGTTTCATCGACACAATCACTCATGTAAACCAAAACTCTTTTCATATTTAAAATGAAGCAATCCTGCCGTCGTATTTGTTGTCTCCTGGCATTTACAGTAACAATTAAAAGGCTTCGAGAGCCTGGAAATGTTTGGTTTAGGTACCTTGAAAGTGCTTGAAAAGTGCTTTAATTGTACTCTTAAAAAGCTGTACGAACCCTGTAATTACATTATTGACTTATCATACAATATATGGATGTGACTTCGATCCTTTTTGCTGACCTCGATATTGCCCGTTGTGTTTACATGTGTGTTTGTTTGCATAAGAATGCAGTCAACATGATGCCAGAATAAACAGCAGGGGTTTCCCCTCCCAGCACCTCAGCTGAATGAACAGAAACAAACTATGCTGAGACATGTTCTGCTGTCATTTCTGGTCGCGCTGCTTCTGTCTCTTGCCTGCTCTCTGTGTCGGAGTTTCACTGTGGGCGGGGCTCAGGCAGCTCCACACACACACACACACACACACACACACACACACACACACACAGAGACGACTGCATAACTCCAGCCAGAAAGTTTGGAAGCATAAGTCAGAATGGACTCCGCAGCTCCGGTGTGGGAACATTTTAGGTTTAAGCCGAATGACAGAGGAGAGTGCGTTAACGTAAACGAGCCGGTATTGTTTTGGTTGAGTGGTTTTATTTTATTTGTTTAGTTTTTTACATTTATTTTTATACATTTCAAGATTTTTTTTCACATCCCAGTTCCAGTGTCTGAATATTCCTCAGACACGTTCATTGCTCTTTGAAAGGGTGTAGCCTACTTGCGTTATTATGCTCTCAGTAGCATAAAACGGTTTTAAAATGAGAATAATATAGTTTATCGCAATTATTTCTGGGACAATATATTGTCGCTATAATGAAAAAATATTGCCTGCTGCAGCTTTAAATGAAAAATACATACATTAAAATTCATCAAAGCATATCATTTTTGTATCGGTATCAAGTCTCGGGTATCATATTGGCACCGGTGTAGAAAAATCTGAAATGAACCACAGCCCTATAAGCAAGTCTTACTGTCTGACCCTGCTCGAGAATATAAATTTGAAATGTAATTTAAGCTTGGAAGTCGTATTGAGTGTTTTGGCATTTGAAAGTTGTCATCTAAATGATATTAATCTCTTCATTATTACTCTTTGCTGTTTAAACTGTTGGTTTATGTTTTTGTTAATTTTCTTTCTCTTTTTAAATAGATAACCAGTGTTTCTCTCTCCTCCTCAGCAGGAGGGCTCTCCCTACTCGGTGGTCTGCACCCCCGTGGCCAAACGGCTGTGGGAGGGGGGCAACCGCGATGGGGGAGGGGGGTCCGGAGGGGGCGGGGGAGGTGGGATGAGGAAGGCTGCGCGCTATTCTTCCTCTTCGTCTTCCTCCTCCTCCTCCAACAACGCCACCCAGGATGCCTCTGGGCGTGGACCTGCAGCCAACGTTGCCATGGTGGGCGGCGGCGGCGTCACTTCAGTGGGAGGAGCTGGACTCAACAGTAACCATAACAACAATAACAACAATGGTGGGACCCCTGAAGGCACTAGCCCGGGCACACTGAGCATGTACACCAGCGACTCGCCAATCAGTTACCACGACGACGAGGAAGAGGACGACATAGCGGATGACAGCGCTGAGGAGCAGTACAGACAGATCTGCAACATGTACACCATGTACAGCATGCTGAACGCTGGAGCAGCAGGTAAGCTCCGACAGCACATGAATACGTTTAGAGTGTGAGTTCATTTCAAGTACAGTTACTGTTAAGTTTTTGTCTTGTGATCTATTGCTCCTGTTGTAGTGTGTTTATAAGTGCCAGTCCCAAAAAGTTTGTTTATCCAGACATCTCAGAAGTGCAGCCTGCTGAGGAGAATTAAATGTTATGGATCCTGCCTCGAGCTTGCGTTTAGTTTATTTAATCAAAAGGACGATCAGGTAATTGTTTGGAATTAAATATTCCAACTAACAATTATTTTCATTATCGATTATTTTCTCGATTAATCGTCTAGTCTGTAAAATGTCTCATCACAATTTCCCAGAGCTCAAAGTCACGTCTTCAAGTTGCTTCTTTTGTTCGTCCAACAGTCCAAAACCCAAAGATGCTTCATTAACTGTCATAAATGACAAAGAAAAGCAGCAAATCCTCACATTTAAGGAGCAGATGTTTGACAGTTTGGTTGAAAAATGACTGAACGATTAATCGATTATCAAAATAGTTGGCAATTAATTTTCTGTCGATCGACTAATCGATTAATAGTCTAATCGTTGCAGCTCTAATTCAAAACTGATGGTTATAAAAACTGAAGTTTATTCAAAATACACGATAAATCGGCTTAAATCAGCTGAATGGTACGATCAGCAATTAAGTTCTAAGAATTGAACAGGGCTTAGGGTTGGGGGTCTGTATATTAACAGTTAACAGTTAGTTAGCAATTTTGATCATAACAGTAATTTCATTTGAGCTGATTTGCAATATATGTGCATTTAAATGGTCTTTATGTGCACACTCCAGCCAGTCAGAAACAAGTATTCCCCCAGAACATGGTGTAATTAACTGTTTACTAGATATGATAGTATTTGGACTGGATCATTAGTTAACTACTTAGTTATTTAAGTATAAACATGCACAATTTTGTCAATTTTAGACTCTTTTATTTAGGCAATGTTTTTGAATGACTGCATAAGAAGTCTGGCATCTATTCCTAAATTAAAAAGTTTTTTTTCCTCAAAGTAAAGTTTTGTATCTGCTTTGAAACTCACTGGTATAGTGACATTTCAAATGATACCCAGCTCTAAATGTAAGTGAAAAACTCATAACAGTCCATCATCATCCCTCCTCAGTGGTCGGGGAGCGGGTGGAGGCTCTTCCGGACTTGGCCCCAGACTCAGGCGGCGGGCGGGGGGGCAGAGGGGCGCGGTCTCGGCAGGACCTGGCGTCGCTGCCCGCCGAGCTCATCAGCCAGATCGGGAACCGCTGCCACCCGAAGCTGTACGAGGAGGGCGACCCGGCCGAGAAGCTGGAGCTGGTGAGCGGCACCTCCGTGTTCATCTCCCGCGCCCAACTCATGAACTGCCACGTCAGCGCCGGCACCCGCCACAAGGTGCTGCTCAGACGCCTGCTGGCCGCGTTCTTTGACAGGTCAGTGTTCAACACGTTTCACCTACCAAACATTTGGCTTGTCAAATGTAGTAAGGGGTGTGTGGAGGATAAACAAAATAACAAAGAGAGTACTATATAAGCCACTCAATTATGGACCAAATCTGGCCTGCGATTGGGTGCTGGGTGGCCCACCGACCATTTTCTAATTCACAATGAAAATAAATTGATTCATACTGTGAATTAGTAAATATTCAATAATGTCCCTTGGCTGTTTAAGTTGCATATTAGTCTATCAGCGATCTGTGCAGTGATAGTGGTGACACTTGATTTCTGCGAAAAGTTCACATACACCTGACCTGCGTGGGGCACGTGGGAGAAGTTTGCCTTCAGGGCCGTCTGCCTGGCAGAGATTCCTGAGGGCAAACTTATGCCTGTGTGGGGCTGCTGCCACTGGATTTGCCTCTTGGCAAAGATGAGTGAGGACAGCAAACGTCAGAAGGTTGACAATGAAAACGGGCAGTTCAATGAAAAATGGACGGATGAATTTGCCTTTATTTTGCTGCTTCATACCAAACCTCTGTGTTTAATTTGCCAAATAATTGCTGTATGCACGGTCGCTAATATCATCCGCCATCAAGAGTCAAAACATGCTAGCTTCAGTGCAGCGTTCCCGTCTGGCAGCACCACAAGATATCTGATAAATATTATTAATGTTTGATTATTAACTGGCCCCTGGCCTCCTGTCATTTTGCAAAAGTGGCCCCCCGGGCAAAGCAAGTTGAGTATCTCTGGTATAAGCTGCAGTAAATGGTGACTGCAGGCTGTGAACTAGACTACAATCAGAGTCGATCCACTTTTGGCATTGAATCAATTTTTCTACTCAACCTACTTGGATTTGAGAAGAAATTGTGTTTCAGTATGAAGCCATTATTTGCCTTTAAAAATGTCTGTCTAAGATTATTTTATGTGTGCCGTATATCTGTTGTTAATGTGTTGATGTGATGTATGTGGGGTTTTTTCCTTGCTCAGGAGCACTCTGGCTAACAGCTGTGGAACTGGCATCCGCTCGTCAACCAACGACCCCAGCCGGAAACCCCTGGACAACAGAGTGCTGCACGCTGTCAAATGTGAGTCATATATACACACACACACACACACTTTTTGATACTATGAGATACTGTGAGGTTTATGAGCTGCCTGCATGCAAAGTTGGCTATTGCAGCTTTGAAATGTACATTTTAAGATTCCTCACCATCCCTTGTTTTTTCTTCTTTTGCCTTTGGTTCCTTTATTCATCTTTCTCTCTTTCCCTTTTTCACCTGTTTTCCTTCCTCCAGTTTACTGCCAGAACTTTGCGCCGAGCTTCAAGGAGAGCGAGATGAACGCCATCGCGGCCGACATGTGCACCAACGCCCGCCGTGTTGTCCGCAAGAGCTGGATCCCCAAGCTCAAACTGCTGATGGCTGACAGCGACGCCTACTCTGCCTTCCTGGCCGACAGCGTGAAGATGGAGGCCGATGCGCTGGGGGCAGAGCAGGGCTTTGACCCCGCCTCTCTGGAGGCTGTGGCAGCGGCCGCCAACAATAACGAAGTGGGAGGCGGAGCCACGCCAGCAGACACCCTCCATGGGGCGGGAGGAGACGGCAGCACTTTGTTTTGAGTGAGTGAACGGACAGATAGATGAATGGACAGACGGACAGATTGATGGAGGGAGGGATGGCGTTTCTCTGGGGCGATGAGTAGAGAACGGTGGTCGTGATGACAGTTGTCACTCGTCCCCTAGCCGCCATGTGTTTGAGGATTTGTTTCTTTTCCACCTCTTTCGGTCAGTTTGTTCTGCTTTCCTTCCTTCGTTTGTCCACATTTCTGCCTCTCTCAGCGGCCCAGAATGCCTCTCTTCGGATTGGTCCTCCTCCTTTTTCTGGTAGAGAGAGATAGAAAGACGGAGAGAAAGGTAGCAGAGGAAGGAGGTTCACTAGTGCCCCCCCCCCACCTCTTCATTCCTCTGCAACCTTTCAAGACCTTATTGTTTCAGCCTTTGTTTTTAAAAGTGTGTACTGTCACTAAGGCCCTTTTCTTACCATAATTAATCACACACATTCCCTGGGGAGGGGGTGGGGGGTAGTCCCGTTTGGAGAAAGTGATATTTCCTTCCCCAAACTCCGGTAACACTGTTGTTTTGATACTGAATGTATGCGTGACGAAGCATCCGGACCGCAGCGTTGAGTCAGTGGAGGTTGAGGGAGCTCGTTTAGAACCCTGTTTTTTATTTGTTTGTTTTTTGTTTTGCTTTATTTTATCTGGACGGCCGGGTGAACGCTTCTGAGAGCGTGGGGTTGATGAGGTCAGGGGTTGAAATGAATATTAATATGTATATCGGCATGGTTTATGATCTCCCTGACCTCCGCCCGACCCCACCAACCCTGCTCTTTATCCGGGCATGCTGAGAAACTGACATGCCAGCCCTTAGAGAAATACTGATGAGTTCTGACTGAATGTGGTGGCATACACGAAAAACTACAATTTTCTTGACTAAAAACCTTTCCCCCCTCAACCTCCCCCCTGCGTTTTTGACCCTAAAATGTAAAAACAAAACATTTCAGTTTAACTTTTTTGTGTTTAAATCAGTAATTTTTCTTTTTTTGTGTGTGATTTTTGCCGAGCCTCCTGAGGGAGAGGAAACTTGTTACCGATTATTGTCAAAGAGTTTGCCTGCGATAAATGCACTGTGTTATTTCCTGCGGTATGAGTACAATCGAACTACGTTTTTGTACGTATCAGAAAGAGAAGGGGAGGGGGGGGGGTGGTTTTATTTTTTAAAAATGCAACAACAAAAAAGAGAAAATACAATTTTTCACCCATTTTTCTTAAAAATCTGAAGGAAAATTAAGAATTATCCAAAAGCTAGTTTCTGCCTGTGAGTTTAGGAACGTGTTGTGTGTGTGTGTGTGTGTGTGGGGATACAGCAGTGATGTTCTTTTGTTTTCAGCTCCTGTTTTAAATAGTTTTCCCTAAGAATATTCGCAGCCGTGTCAGCACACAGCACAGTTTCCTCCGGCTCTGCTGCTCGGATGCGTGCTCGCCTGGCATGGACAGAGGTGCTAATTCAGGCATTGGGTAACATTGCAAGGAATACAGCTCCGTGTGTGCGTGTGTAGGTGTGTGTTTGTGTGTGCATGCTGCAGCACAGAGAGAGAGAGAGCGGGAGGCCAGACGGTGTGTTTTCACACACGCTTGGTTGATTCATTCAGCCCATCGCTGCGGTGAGCACACATACGCACTAATACGCATTTGGGCGCTGTCAGCCACATCAGCTACAGTACACCAGAGCAGCGTGGGAATTAAAGGGGAATTACACCAAAGCAGACCTGAGAGGCTGTTGTTCGTCAAATGTAAGCGTCCACCTTGAATTTATTTGGTGTTTAATGAGGCTGCTAATGGAGATGGTCAAGTTTCAGTGCACTGGCTGGAAGTTTGGTTTGTTGGTTTGACAGTTAAGTTCCTGGCTTTTAGGTGTGGTATTTAGAATTCTAAAAAAGAGAGCTGCTAAATAATGGAAATCACAGAAGAATGTTGGCATAGAAACAACCCTGAAAGTCATATTGCAGTCATATTCGCCTTTGATACTCTGAATGGCTGAATGGTAGCTTTCAGAAAAAAAGAACACAGACAAGATCTTTTCTCTTTTAGAAGAACTGACATCCAGAATCCACAATATAGCTCATCAGCTAAACCTTGGCGATGGCTTTTTGCTCTTGTTCAGTTTGAGGTTGAATACAGGGGCTCCAGGTGAACCTTTTTGATTAGTGCCACTGATATTTTGATCCTCAACACCATTGTGGTATTTCAAATGGATATTTGTCTCAACACAGCAGGGTAAAACTAAAGGACAGTTTCTCCATGTATCCAACACAATCGCTGGCAGATTCAAACAATTTTCTAATCCTTTTTTAGGCCAATGTCAGGCGCTAAAGAAGACTGATTTGTGTTAAATTACATCCAGGCCACAAAAGATGGTATCCAAAGTGAGATTAACTCCCTGTTTCTGTGCACGTGTCGAGACTGAGATCAGAGCGAGTCCAACTCCACATGGTGACTGTTACTGTGACTTGTCAGGCAGTTGTTGAGTGGCACTAGATGACGTGGAAAGTTTCACTCTGGAGCCCCGCATGCTGAATTCTCTCTGTATGACAGCGTTTTTGCCAGAAATGATCAGATTGAAAACAGACTTTTGCTCCTGCGACGGTCTTTAATGATATTTAAAGTTTGGAAAAATGGATTTGTTTCCAAGAGTGGAGACATTTTGAAATGTATAAAAAGCAGACCCACATCCTGTATTATGATATTGCTGTGTTATTGAGAAGACTGACCATTTGGATTACAGCCTTGTTATGTAGTCCAGCAAACACCAATTGTTCTGGTTTGGTTTGTTGTCCTGAAGTTTCTGTTTTGGCAGAGCCTGTGAAAACTGCTGGTCAGCAGATACGTAATATGTATCGCCTGTTGGGGGCAGCAGTATGCCTTCCGTGTCAAAGGTGCCATCATGGTTAAAAAGAGTGTAATTTGAAAGATATTCCAGCTGTTGCATCCACATTTCTAATACATAATTTCCCCTGCTTTTATGTACCATTTCCTGTGTGTTGAATTTGCATATCTGCCAGGACTGGCGAACCAAACTTATCGCTACACTGGATTACTATTGCTATAATGAGTGTTTTTTAAGTGCGATAATCTTGAGAACACTTTAACCCAAACTTGACATATTATAGATTTGTTTAATTGTTAACTAGACATTTCTGACATTCATTTTTTTTGTTTCTTTTGTATGCATATTCGGCCTGTTTTGGTGCTTTTTAAATTAGAAGACACCTCAAGCACCTTGTTGCAAGTGTGGCATCAGAAATGAGCAGAGGCTGCTGTGGTGAACTGTTCATTGTCACTGACACAGGTTTATATTGATGTTTGGACTGACACACACACACACACACACACAGACGGACCCTCAAGGTGAAGGGTCTGTCGTTAAACTGTGGAGCCACACGTTGAAACACCCCGGAGAAGAACCAAAAACGGCCTTTGAGGCATCATCTAACCTGTCTGGAACTGAACCAGTTTTGTAGACCAGTGTTCTAAAAAAAAATTGTCTGCTTTTTACAGCCTGGCTTTTGAGGAAAGATGTTTACGTGACTATTTGTTTTTTTTATATATATTTACATGTATATCAAGTTTTTTTTATTATTTCTTTTTAAAGAAAAAAAAGGCTATCAGTCAAAGAACCCTTGGTCCTGAGACGAGCACCTAAAGGTCCTACAGTCGGGAGGTGGAAGGTAACTGGGGTTATCTTTTTTTTTTTTTTTTTTTTTTTTTCTTTTTGAAATCCCCACCCTCTATTGTAGAGCACACGGTACGATCCATGGAGACTTAACCAAGTTCAGTTACTAAGGGCCGAGGCAAGAAGAAGCATGAGAGATAACGAAAGAAAAAGTGAAAGGGATTGGGGGAGGGCAGGGAGGAGGTGGAGGGGAGATGGAGGAGACAGTTTGCACATTTCCTTTTAAAAAAAAAAAAAAAAAAAAATAATAATAATTTTATTCCAATGCTTTGTTTAAAACCACCGCCTTAAATAAGGGGGGGGGGGGGGACTGCGAGATAGAGAGGGAAGAGGACAGTCTGAACCTCCCTAGAGAGGAGGGATGAATGGGGGGGAGGGGAGGGATGAATGGGGGGGTGTTGGCTGGGACGCTCGGATGATTTGGTGTTGATGCATACTGGTGTGTACGTGACTGTTTTTGTGCATGTGTGGTTTGTTGCAGGGTGGGTTTGAGAGCTGTTTGTAAAGGATTTGTGTGTGTGTGTGTGCCCGCGCATCTGTGGGCGAACATAATGCGTGGGTGCGTTTTTGATGTGTGTGTGTGCATATTAATGTATGTATGCAGTTTTTTTTCTCTTCTCCCCGCTCGCTTCCCTCCATCTCCATTTATGGCATGTTAATGTCTGCCTCCTCACTCGAAAGAGCTTTTGACAGTGGTACTGTGTGTGAGTGTGAGATGCGCATGCCTATGCCAGGCTGGGTCTGCGTCTCGATCTATGTGCTGCATACGCGTGTGTCTGGCTTCATGTGGCAACTGCGCATGTCTGTCACTGTGTGTGGGTGGTTTGGGTGCGCAGCTCTGCAAGGTCTGTGTGCGTGTGTGTGTGTGGGTGGTATGTGCAGAGGTTGAGATGAGTGGCTGTTTGTTTTTGTCTGCCTCCTCTGTCTTACACACGCACATCTGCAGAGTCACATATCTATATATCCACAGCATAGAGTCGAAGTGCCGATGTATTGCAGCCATGTTGCACATCATGGCCGCAGCTCTACTGTTCCTACTGAATGAGAGATTTTTTTTTTTTTAATTATAAAAATAAGTGAAATGTAAAAAAGATTTCAGACAAAGCAGATCATGTGCACTTCTGTCAACTCTTCTTTATGGATTTTTATTTTTTTATTCTTCAGATTCCCTCCCTAAATATCCCGTTGCTGCCTGGTAACTGTCCTGTGCTCCTGCATGGGACAGCAGCACAACTGCATCCAGGACACTGACACTTTTTCCCTCCTTGATTTCTTCCCTCCCTCTCTGCCCTCGCCCGTCTCTGTTTTCTATTTTCTCTGTTTACATCTCTTTCTGCCTCGTCTCCTTGCCACATGTATACATTTCTATCTCTCTCCCCTTGCTGTTCCCCTCCATCACACACACACACACACACACACACACACACACACACACACACACACACACACACACAGAGGAAGGAGCTAAATAGTGTCGGTCCCTTGTTGCTTCATTACGTAAACCATCGTTTTCCATCCACTGCTGCTTCATTTCTGCGTCGGCTCCATTTTCTTCATAGAATGCAAATCCCTGCCAAACTCTCACACGTATATCTGTATCCGTGTGTGTGTGTGTGTGTATGTGTGTGTGAGTGTTTGCTGTCTACAACAACAACAGATGGGGCTGCCAAATATGTTGCTGCGTGTGTGTGTGTGTGTGCATACATGTGAGCTATTCGAATGCGAATAAATGAGCGTAGGTACGTCTGACCAAGCACATCAGTGCTCTTTGTGTGTGTGTGTGTGTGTGTGTGTGTGTGTGTTCATGCTGCCAACCCCCCTGTCATGGGACACTGTGATCCAATTGTGTGATTTCTGTGTTTACTGCACCTTTTAATAATCAGACTATTGATGAGGACGGTCTATCTGTCCCTATATCCCCCCGGCTGCTGTGGCAGACAAATCAGAGAGTCCACACGAGAGACGCAGCCAATCATGAGGCGAATATCGACCAGACTGTTGAACCAAGTGACCAAGTGGGGTTTAAAAAAATAATTATAATTATCCTATACTTGAGCAGTGAGGGGAGGAGGAAGTGGGGGGTGGGGGGGGGGGAGAAGGAGGGGGTGGTGCTGCTGTTCTTCCTGAGGAGGAGATGTTTGTTAAGAATCTCCCAGGACAGATGAGGCATTGCGGCAGTCTGCCGTCACATGAGCGAAGCCACAATCCAGACAAAGAGACGAGAGTGAGAGTGAGAGGAGGCTAATGACAGAGAGGAGGAGGTGGTGGTGGTGATCGTCTCTCTCTGGCCTTGTGCCACCAATATAAATACCTGGGTGCTTGTTTATTTATGTAGCGTGGAATTTTGCGGAGGGGTGGGGTCGTGGGCTGAATGAATAAACGTTAGGTTGTCTAAATCCCTCAAAGCGATCTCAGCAAGACGAGCACCCACTTACTGGACTATAACAGGGATCAAGATAAAGAATAAAGCTGCCAAAACTTTAGTTTAAGATTTGTCTGGAGAACAAGTAAAATTATCTTTGATTTTTTTATTTTCCCACAAAGTTGAAATTGCACTAAATATCTGTAAAAAAAATGGAGGAAAAAATGTCTTATGTCCAGAAACACATTTGGCTGAATGTTTTACCCCACTGTCCTATTTTAAGCACTGCGATATGATAATGTGAAGACATTGTTGCTGCAACTGTGGAGGTGATTTTGGGTCTCACTGGTGGTCGATTTGCCCTGTTTCAGTGTGTGTTTATAACACCAGGCAAATCTGTAGTCAACAATTACAGGTTAGGAAAAACAATGGATTCTTGACTTAGCAGGAGCCCGATATGAAGGGGTAGTGTGGATATACATCATATTTAGTGGTACAGTGGTTCCCAACCTTTTGTGCTTGTGGCCCCTTCCTCAATAGAAAATCATGTCTAAGGCCGCGTTTCCACCTAAAGTACCCAGAACTTTTAATTCCAGGAACTACTTTTCAAGGAACTAAACAACAATTGTGAAGATCCGCGAAGATTAGGCAAATTAGTCCACTGACGTAGGAAAAAGCGATGGCTGTTTTTACACGTCATTTCTGCGCTCGACTGTACGAATAATGCTCAGTAAGGCCTGGACTTTGACGTCAGTTCGTCGTATGCTTTCTTATGTAACTCCATTGTGTTGAAGCACAATGAACAAAAAACCAACTGGGTTTGTGGCTGACCTAAAATGCTGCAAGTACTCGACCAATCAGAAATGTTCAGCGCTGTAAGCCCCACCCCCAAAGTTGCTGTACTTTTGGAAAGTATTACCCCCCCCAAGCAGGGGCTTCCTGGGGGGTAAAATAATGTCCACTTAATTTAGACCCTGGTCCCTGCGGTGGAAACGCACCGAGTTCCTCCAAAGGTTTCTAGTCCCTGGGGAAAGTTCCTGCGGTGGAAACGCTTAGTCTTGTGTGATAATACATTGAATATCATTGGGGTTTTGGACTGTTGTTCAAACAAGACAAGCAATTTGAAGACTTCCCTTTGGGCTAAGGGAAACTGTGGTTGACATTGACAGAATTATTTGACGTTTTATAGACCAAACAATTTATTGAGAAAGTCGTGAAAATAGGAAGCAGAATAATCAATAAGGAAAATACTTGTTAGTTTCAGCCCTAACTAAAAATATCCTGTATATCATAAAATTACACATTATTGCTTTTTTCTTATATATCATGTGCCAACCCCTTACATTCATCTCACAATCCCATATGGGGAGCCACAGGTAGGGAGCCACTGTAGTAGTAATGTGTTTTTACAAACAGTGGGCTTAAATCTTCTAACACAGGCAGGAAATCAAGATAGAAGTTGATCATTTTGTAACTTTACAAAGTAAGTTTTGTCACTGCAAGATTGAAAGAAAATAATGCTGAAGTTGTGATTATAAAGAATTAAGGTAGATCCAACGTGCTTTTTGTCCAAGCTTCTGCTGTCTGTCGGTGCTTGGCCTGTTCTCCTGGGGCCTCGGGTTGTCGACTGGGTGGACTGGTTTTTACATCCAGGGTTTTGAAAATAAATTTTGGAGAAATTCGGCGTACTTCAAACGAGCACAGCAAAAGGGATATTTTCTTTAATATCTGTCTGTGTCTGTTTTATTTCCTCTTTGATTTGGAGGAAATTTTGCGAGCCAGTGGCTGAGCGCTGCTGAGAGGAGAAAGGAGAGAATGATTTTCATAGCGATGTTTTGAACACTCCTCTGCCCTGCAAAGAGCAAAATCTGAATCATCAAAATGAAACTGAGCAGTAAAACTTGATCAGCCCAGAACCATGGGCTGTATATCACAGAATATCTTTTTTTTTTTTTAAATGAAATATAAAGCATACCTGTGATCTTTGACCTTTTTTTAGAAGTCAACACAGGTTGCAGCCTTTTGCCTCTTTGTAGGGCAGCTATGTCTGAGCACAGTTTTACGACTAAAGGTTGAGCGGGGCCAGAGCAGACTTTTTTTGTTTTTGTTTTTTTGAAGCGATACGAGTTCGGTCGCACTTTTAGAAGAGCTTTGTACACATTTCAAAATATTTCTTTTTGGTTTTACGTTTGTTTCATGCTCTGTTGCTCTTGTGTTTTTGTTTTCTACATTTGAGCTAGTGTACTGTAGTCCTTGAGAGTTATTGTGTTTAAGACAGATGCTACTAATAATTCCACATTAACACCTGTACGTAGAGTTGCCAAGTTGTGTAAAAAAATTACAAAAAGAGGAAGTGGAGACATGGTTAGCTGTAAAATAGTTTAGAGAAAGAGAACCACATATTTTTGCATTGCGATTGTTGTATGACTGAGGTGCTGCGGGCGGGAGGGAGGGTTGAGGGTTGGGCTTTTAATGCTGGACCAGATGATTGGTTTTTACTGTTGTCTGGGTGGGATCAGGGACTACAGAAAGCAGGCGGACGGACTGACTGACAGATGGATGGACAGTCGAGGCAAACAAAACACTGCTGGGCTCACATCATTTTAAGGCTACAAGTCTGAATGTCTGTTTTAAAAAATCCTTCATGGATAAAATCTTACACTCCATTGTCTTGTGACGATATAAATACATTTCTTAGCCAAGTTTCCACAAATTCCATTAGAAATCGACCCAAAGTAAGTTTACTTGACCTGGTTCTCGAACCAGCTTTTCCACAAAGAATAAGCTACTGCTACTTGAATATTTTATTTCTTTAGACGTCACCTGGTGGCTAAATGCAGCTACTGCGGCCCAGAGAAGGGGGGGGGGGGACTCAGCGGCTGCAGTAACTGCCAACGCCACCAGATGGCGAGATCCCAAGAAGCAGTGATCCTACACAAGCTACAATTGTAACAAAAGAGTCTCGATCACTGTATTCATCCGAGCACCTTAACAGCAGACCGCCGGAGCCTTCTGCTGCTCATTTTACAAATCCGACACAAGACGCAAACCTGCCAAAATGTCCACCACATGTGGGCCAAGATGCCAAATAAAGTTGTCAGTAGATTGAAAGTTGCTGACATGACTTCCAAAAGGAAAGAGCGCTGCAGCTGTTTTTGTGCTTTGACTCGTCCGTCCGCAACTTTGTCCGTCTGGTTTTCACTCCTGATCTCCTTCTCGGCTGCTGATCCACAGAAAGGAACAAAAGTGACAAGGAGAGAGTGGAATAATCTTTAAAAAAAAAAGCACCTTTGGGTGAGCGCTCAACTGTCCCGGAGAGCCAAAGCCCTCTGCACCTTTCTGAGCACGTTCACTATGTCACTCCTTGTCTGTGGTTTGGATGCTGGCATCAGAAGTGAGACTTTTGTTGATTTGGGGGGTGGGAATCGAGATGTAATGTGAGGGTTCTTTTTGTAAGTTCCTTATTTTTGTTGTTTTTATCTTTTTGTACTATTATTCCCTTTTTTATTTTGTATGTTTGTTTTCTCTTCTCTCTCTTTATGACATTTGTTGTTTACTGTAAAAATGATGATGTGCCCATCGACCTGTCTCCCCTCAGGTGGGAAGTGGGAGCATAAGACTGTGCAAACTCTCCTCCAAAAGGGGGTGTGGGAGGGGAGAGTTCAGGTGGGCGAGGGGTACCAGTAAAGGGTGAAGGTTGGAGTTGATTCAGAAAGGGTTCCTACACAGATCTGGAAATTGGCATGAAGTGTAATCTGATCATTTCAACATCCTTTTTGAAAGAATCCCAGAAAAATCACCAAGAAAGGTACGATCAACCAGCAAGCATTTGATGGTTAACTGGTTTATTGTCAATCCAAATAAGCACAAATCTTTAAGTAGCTGCAGTTACATGGACAATATTTCTTCAACTCGATTGAAATCATTCTGATTAGAGATTCCAACTTAACTGTTTACATTAGCACTAAATAAAGGGATCCAAAAAGATATTTTCATATTGAACGGATTATGAAAGGTTTACACCACCCCTCTCAACATGATTTGAAAATTCCTTCCAATTGGGCCGGATCGGGTCAGTCTCTTCCATTTGAGGTGGTTACATGAGGCCTTTTTATTCTGATTGGGCTATTATTCTGATTATTATTAGTGGAATATTAGGGTCCATGTAAACACAGCTAGTGTGACAATAAGCCACAGTCAAAAATTCTCTTTAGAAACGGCTTTCGACTGATAATCAGGCAGATGTTCACATGTGATTTCAAAATCAATGAAGGAAGCAAAGATGGACAATTTTGATGTCCTTTCAACTATCAATTCCGTCAAAATGCTTGTGGGATTTGACTGTCATGTTTTGCATGGAGAAGTGTATGATATGGTTTACGGTTGCCTTTTCTTTTTTTTTTTTTCTTTTTTAAACATTTTTAAATCAAATGTTAAAGGAAAACTCCACCCTCAAACATTTAAATGTTAGAAATCACATTTTGGCATATTCAACGGTGAACATCACATTCTGGTGCATTTGCAAATGCTTCTTTCTAAATCTACCATAGAAGAAGCAGAGAGACCAGCTTCTCTATGAATTGAAACCTCAGAAAACCAGAATTCAAGGCAGCCACAACACACATTATGGAAAGCTAATGCATTCTGGTAAATGTAGGAAATCAGAAAGTGATGGAGAAGTGGCCACGGCATGTGAATATAACAAAAAGAAGTACATTTCAACGTTTTGTTTCCAGAAGTTAATCTGGTATCGATTTTCTGTGTAGAGACCCTGCTGAAAACCTGAAGGAATGTCAGGAGGTGTGTCGTTAAGTGTGTAAAAACTGGGTAAACTTGAGAACAGAGAAGCGAGGGAAGTGGATGCGAAACCGCTTTGAGTCAAGATCATGATCCTGAGGTTGAATCTTCAATGTTTATCTCTTCCTCTCCATCCCTTCCCCTGCTCAGCCGCCTTCCTCCTCATCTTCCTCGCCCGACCTCATCAACCCTCGCCCGACCTTTCTCCTTGCGCTCCTCAAGCTCCGCGAGTCTCGTTTCCTGCTGTTTGCAGGTTTGTAGTCTTCTATCCAGAAACATTTACTCTGCTCTTTCCCAAATCCCCACACACCAGAGACAACACACACACTCACACACACACACACACACACATATATATATATATATATATATACTGTATATGTATAAATGAATACAAAACGGGCAAACCTCTGAGATACTGAAGCTTGCACACACACATGCAGACTCTCAGATGTGTTGCATAACGTGTGTGTGCGTGTCTTCGTGTCACTGATGCAGTTTTAAAAAAAAAAAAAAAAAAGTACCAGTTTACCTCGGGAGCTCTCAGCCATAGCAGACCTTAATCCCCACAGATATCTCAGCGCTGCGACAGCTTCTGAACTGCTGTGGCTGCCGTTACAAAGCAGGTACATTTTTGTTTTTCAGGAACAAACCCGGGAGCCTCAGCAGAGCGCTCTCGGACCATTTGAATGCATACGGCGCAGGGTTTTTACAGAACTGGACACAAGCCGAGAGTCCACGTCAACACAGTCTTACCTCAGAATCATACTACAGAACGGGGGGGGGGGGCCGGGCTTACACATGATCATAGCAACCGTGAATGACTTTTTTTATTCCTTCTCTTCCTTGTCTCTGGTGTTGTTGGGTGAAAATACTCTGCAGAGCTCTTTCTTTTTCTCGTTTTTCAACTATAAATATATAAATATATAAACTGTACATTATGACATAGAAGCACTATCGAAGTTTGATTGTTAGATGTGCACTCGCAGCATGAGGTATTCTTTATTATTCTTCATAACCCAGAAAAATGAAAAAGTGAAATAAGAGCTTTTGGAAGTAAACAAAAAAAGGATTTAAAAAAATAAAAACAATGCAGTAGCGTCTACTGATGTCAAAGAAAATACCCGACCTCACCCCACCACGCGCGCACACACACCCCAGACCTATACCCCAGCCCTGCCGTGTTACCCCGCCCTGCCCCCCCATCCAACCGATCGCCCTGATGCCCCCTCGCGCCGCCCCCCTGCCCTGCCCCGTGTACATGCCAGTGTTTTCCCCCATGTGTTCCAAGTGCCAATAACTTTGTGAATTCCTAACTGTGACCCAGTAATAAAGATAATTGCACATTAACTACTGTAAAGAGAAAAAGAAACCAGACTGATTAAACATGAGGAAAAAATCTGAATATCTTAATAAAAGGTTTTTAACAAACAGGACTGACCTTATGGCTGTGTTGGGTCTTTATTTACCTTTTCTGAGGTCTTTATCCAAAATCACCTCCAGTATGAGTGGATCATGTTTTAGCTGATATTTTGTTCCATTTAATAGCTTTAAAGGGAGAATATGTAACTTTTGCTTGACAGCAGCCACTGTGGCCATAAGTAACTATGGCCAGGCGTTGCGGCGATTAGTGCAGGGTTGTGTGGCGGTGTGGGAGTGGCCCATTTGTGTGACGAAAATACTAACCAGCTAAATCAACTGCCAAGCGACTGCACGGCGATTAACGTCTTTGTACTCCCTCATGGAAGGGTCGTACAGCTCTGGAAAGGTCATCACGACAGCGATCGATCAGTCTGTCTTCCATCTGCAGTTCCAAAAGTTGATTCTGTTTCAATTTCGCCTGATTTGATGTGAATTCTGCCTTACAGAATAATGGCATGTTGAATTCTCCTTCATTTTCTAACATGCTCTTGAGTCAGCTGCTTTAAAGATGCCACCATTAGGTGACCTGGTTGAGAGCGAGCGGAACAGGACCACAAGCAAACAAGACCTACAGCCATGCTAGTGGGTCTGTGACGTAGGCACAGCAGTGCTTTGAGCTACATGCTAACACACTTTCAATGACAAAGTTAACATGCTGATGACATGCTCATGGGAAACTTAGTATTGCAAGTCATAAACCAAAGTATTAAACAAATTGAAATTTTGACCTGATGGTGGCGATAGCTGCTGGTAGATGTGTATCAAATTTGTTGTTGAGGCATTTTAAAAACCACAAATGTGAACCTCATGGTGATGCTAGAGGAAAGGTCAGGGGATCACCAAGGTCAGTAGGATTCACTCTCTGGGAACCATAAATGCCTGTACAAAATTTAATGGGAATCCACCCAGAAGTTGTTGAGGTACTTCAGTCTGGACCAAAAGGATCAACCTACCGACAGACTGTCATTGCCATCCCTGCTAGCATGGCTAAACAACAAACATGTCTCCTGGTCAGGTATGATTCTGCTTGTTCTTGTGATAAAACCATTGCAATGTGTTACATGCTAAAACTTAGTAGTCACAAAGTTAGAAAACTTGCTCAGTAATCTCAGTTTCACAGCAGTATCTATCCAACATTAGCCACAACAATCTACTGGTCATACCAGACCAAGGAAAGTGTTTTGTTGCTTATGAATTCAGCTCTTCATTTCCAGGAGAACGATTGTGTTATTTCTTTCAAAAGTCACATTGGCTTGCCCAGCTGGCAGTTTTGCATGTTTGCTGTTTTCTCTAAGAGGTTCAAGTCTGGAAACATTTACTCAAGAATCAGTTCAGCTTTTTCAGGTAAGTATGAGATAAATCATACAAAGTTTAGATATTGTAATATTTAGTTGTTTCCTATTTCTCACCTTAAAATGACGGGGGAAAATATTTTGGTGGATGTTTGATGATTCAGCAGCCACTATGTTTCTTCCGCAAAAGCAAATGACAGCCTGGTGAGTCTTTTACGCTGTAAACGTTAAAGAAATGTCTGCATCTGAGATTCGGATGCGGTCGCCTTTTTTTGTTAAAGAATCGACTAAATTCACATGACCAATTATCAACATCAGTGTTTGCTTTTTGTGTCTTCTGGGTGAGAGTTTCCCCAACAGTGCAACTTGTTTCTACTTTCAAATCTCAGATGTCAGAATTTCCTTGAATGCACCCAAAGACACTAGTTTTCGAGACCAGACATGCTGCTATGTGGTAATGTAAACTACAATAATGATACTCACTGTAATAGATTACCTGACAAAGATTTCAAATGAAAACGAACTGAATTGATGGCTGACTGGAAGGCGAAGTAGAGTATTTAAAAACAAATGGTTGCGTTTTTAAAATGCCCATTAATTAATATGAATTGTCATCGAGAGGCTTTCACAAGGCAAAACCACTGGTGTGTTTCTTTGACCACTTTTGTTTCAGAACATTTCAGGAATTTGGTGTTTTGCTAAGGTGGCGCTCCATGACTAAACCCCTGAGATGGGAGGAGCTGCACCTGCGCTGGAGGCCGACCTGCACAAGTACGAGGCTGCTTTTATTCATTGTTGTCATGGAAATACTGTACCACCATATTCTACCGCTGTTGTACAGTGTAGACCAGTGGTTCCCAACCTTTTTTGTCCGACGTACTCCCACAGCCCTATCGGAGAGGCTTTATACTATTCTTCAATGGTATTTTTTTTTTTTGTAGTTTTGGCCAAGTTTGCATTTTTACTACTGCCATTTAAAGTGGCAGAAACATTTTACAGTATCTTTACTTTTAGCTTTTTGTTGTCTTTTTTCCAACTAGTCTTTCTACATCTTAATCAACTTACACTTGACTCAGGTTGGTGGGAAACTGAGGCATGTCTTGTGCAGTCAGACTACCATAGTTGGTAAGTTACTGTGACAATAACTAACTTGTAATCTTACTTGTGTGTGTCGATTGTTCTCCTAAACACAAACGTGTGTATATATATATATATATATATATATATATATATATATATCAAATCATAATTTCAATTTTTTTTATTTTTTAAATAAGCTGAGCTTTACAAGTTTTCCACGTACCCCCTGGTAACTGCAGAAGTACCCCTTTAGGTACAAGTACCCATGGTTGGGAATCACTGGTGTAGACACTAGAACTCTGAAATGCAGAATCATCACATCCTATTGAGAGCAGAGCCATAATGTGACATGCTTTAAAAAAAAAACCTTCATATCATCACCAACAGTCCAAAACCTAAAGCTATTCAATTACAATTATAGAGCAGAGAAAAGCATGATTTGAGAAGCTGGAGCCAGCAACTGTTTGGCATGTTTGCTTGATAAACGATATAAACGGTTAATCAGTTATCAAAATTAATTTTCTGTCCAATGAATCGATAAATCGGCTGTCGTTTCAACCCTTGTGTGAAATGGACCGTGATTTGTTAGTTATTTCACTTAATTTAATAATTATAATAATTAATAGAAATTCCAGCCAATGGGATGCGTCCATTACTTTGTCCCACATTGCCACTCAAGTCATTTGCAAATCAGCGAACTGAAATGTTTACTCCCACGACAGAATGGATCAGTCTTGTACAATCTGCTATAGATGTAGTACAAGGCAGCTGGCTAACAGTGAGAGAATTTGTATTTGAATTTAAATAAGCTCACCACCGACCAGCTGATGTATCAGTGTGATGCTGTCAGCGTTGGTCTCTCGCTCCTGCAGACTTTCACAGGACGCGTGTTACATGTCTGAATGTGTCGGACTCCTGACTGCTGCCTGGTTATTTTCAGAGTGATACTTGCAGTTCATAAAGCCGCCAGGGACTCTGCGCTCTGCTCATTACAGCTAAAGTCAATGTGATTTCACATGATGGTTCTGCTCTCAGAATAGGAAGTGATGATATTTCCATTTTGAGGAGTGCCTCTCGATTAAAACTCACTCCTGTAACGTCTGCAATCTGGTGAAAGCTTTTACCTAAAGTACGAATCACAGAGGGAACTGGAGCCAAAAACAGTTTATTCATTCAAACATAGAGCAGGGGAGCTAAGCCACTGTACAAGTCTAAACATAGATTTATAAATGTTTAAAAACCTTTAAAAATGTGTCTTTTAGATACGTTTAAAAAATCAGAACACTCATGATTAAAAAATGACCACAGCAGTTTAGTCGCTTCATGTTGAACAAGTTTAATGAAACTTAAAATCCCACTGAACAATTTCAGAAATCTGCAGGTGCCAGTAAGAAAACAATCATGTTCAATTCACCATATGTAGCTGTAATGTCTTTTTTGTCAAAGCAGCATCAGCTGGCACATGACAATTATTCTTGTAGTGTATGTGGAAGTAAATACTTCTAAAATCTAACATGGCAGAGCAGTAAACTGAAAAGTAATGTTTAGCTACTGTTACCTTATTTTTTTATTTAGTAGAGGCAGTAAAACTGCAGACGTGCTGTTTGGCATTGAAGGGCACAATTGCAGCCAGTATTGTATAAAATGTTGCACATTCAGATCCTCTCAAAATTCACCTCTTTTACTGTTTCACCAGCGAAAGAGACGGTTACAATAAAAACAAGTCACAAAGTCAGGTTACATTCAAAAGAAAAACTTCCCAACCAAAAGCTCCTTGAGGTTGATGGCAGGTCAGTTAAACAGTTAAACAAATGAAATTCTGATCATTGGCACTTTTAACTACAGATGTTGAGTTTCATCAGCAGTCAGGTCAGTTTCCCCAAATCAACCGTTAAAACCAAAAAGGTTTGCTTAATTGTACCGAAGTAGACAACTGACAAACATGATCTTAAAGCGTTGATGTCATTTTTTATTTTCTTGAAAGAAGCAAGATAATGGCAGGTGCAGATTAGTCACAAGATGTTTTGAAAAATGTACCCAAAAGTGTTGATCCTTGGACGTTAGCGTTGGATTATGCATGCTTTTAATTTGCGAAACATATTTTTGGCATCTACACTTACTGCGACAAAATCAATTAGAACAGCATGTATCCGAGCTCGTTCACAGCTTGATCTACGGTTAAACCAGGCCTGAAAAGAGTTAGACATTTGCTCAGAGAAACATATCGATGAGATTTGCTAAATAACAGTCGCTACTAGTGGAAAGTGTACTCGTGTCACTCGCAAAGTGACTTTTGTGATCAGATGCAAGTTTTTCACTGCCTTGATGCAATACAATCAATCTGTGTGCAGTTCCATTTCGGATAGAACACAGACTAGAAACCCTCACATTAGTCTTTCTTTAGACCTAGATCTGGGAACGAGCCAAAAAAGACTGAGCTCACTATAGTAATACTCTCCTATACATACAGATGTGGTGTTGCAGTATCATGCGGTAAAATCCGATGCCATCAAATCCAAACAGAAAAGCATTTAACTTTACAGGAGAAATAAGATGTACATTAGAAAGCATTTCCTTCACAACCCTCTGTTTTGCGTGCAGGGCTCTTACAGTGATTCATGACTGGAGTGGAAACCACGTGAGTGCTTCATTTATGCTTGCATCCATTTTCAGCTAATTTTCCCCACTGAAGCATTTCAGGAATGAGGGCTTGAATATGTAAAAGCAGTTTAAAAGCACACACGAACTACTGAGAGAATAAGACTAAAAGAGCTCTGGCAGTGAGGGAACTCAACCCCTCTGAACCCCCCCATGCATTAAATCCTGGGCATCTGACCTCTGACTCTTGGCGAAATGTAATGTAACTCTTTAGTTCATCATTTTCTCTTTAACTGGGTGACAAAAGCAAAAACATTGAGTGAAAAGAAATCAAAATCACACAGGATTAAAATTAAGATTCTGCATAAAGCTTTTATACAGGAATCATGTCCATTTACACACACATTTAAAGCATCATCATAGTATTTATACAGCATTGCAACACACCCTAGCGTGGGCAGTGTTACCTGACATGACACAAAGATAACATGACCTCCAGCCTCCAGCAGAGGGAGCTGTAGGCCTAAATCTGGGCTGCGTGCAGAGACATCCTGCCCAGCAACTGTTCATCCTCTCATTAGCTAAAGCTTTTCAATAAAACGGGCAAACCCATTTGCTCTGAGCCAAGGTTTTCTCTCGTCACCCAGTGAGAGTAACAAAGCCTCAGCCAATCGTGTGCTTAACCGCCTGCAGCGGCGCGAAGGAATCTGTACATTTCTGACAAAGTGGCCGGCAGAGCGAAGCCAGCATCTCGTATCAGGGACGGGCAGCCTCGTGTCATGCCTACTACGAGTCTGCATGTTTTTGTTTTGAGCAGAAACACCACAGAAGCTGGTTTCAGAGGTGACTAACACATTTCAGCCAGGAAGGAAGAGTTAATCGGTCAAATCGGCTGCTGTCGTGTTGGACCGGAAGGAAAACCTGCAGACTTTTGGCCAACTCCAACTCTCCTGACTGAACTGATGACTGGTACTTGGTGTTCCCTTCCCATCCTGATTCACATGTAGGCACATAAACATACTACACATTTCACAATATAAAAATATATTTAAGGCAACACTGAAAAACCCTGTCTCCTCCCTCCCATGCTGCTTCTGTCGGCTTATAACACAAATAACTGCATTTTTCTTAACAAATCCAAACTTATCAGTGTCCAAAAACAACTTTCTGGCTGGTAGCTCTGCCAGGACTCAGGTTTCACTGGCCAACTGAGATGAATGTCACAATAGCTGTTCTCTGCGACATTTTGTTTACTTCTGAATAATCTGTCTTTCCTTTCACTCCATCTGTAAAGCTCTTTTCAAAACTAGAATTACTTACTTACAAAACAGATGAAGTCTGCGGTTCATCACACAGTGAAGCATCATTCAACAAGACTGTTTTGAAGAAAAGAAATGACGGCTGAAGTGATCAAATGCTGCCGTTTCCACCCAATGTCATACGTGAAGTTCACTGATTTATCAACAAAACCTGCTTATTATTGGTGTAGATTTCAAATCCTGATGTGCATGGGTAATATTGAACACATCTTGATTTGCTAAACTTTTTGCAGATGTGTGTTTTTAACCGGACAGCAGCAGCAGCCACGTGTCCTGACCCTCCCAATGAGTACCATTATTTCCAACAACAACCGAAATGCACCAATATGAAATCTGTAATACCACCGGGCTTTTTCCTGTGTTAAGTTCTTCTGCTGACAGACACCAGCAGTTTTTTCCCCACTAGAATCATTAAAAGCAGGGAGGAGGAGGATTACATCCTAACTTCTCTCTGCAGGTCGTCAGTTTCTCCTCGGTGTGAAGAAAGGAAGGGAGGGACGGGAGAAGGACGAGGAGAGACACGTTCCTCTTCCTGTATCTGTCCGTCCTAACAGGGAGGAGTCAGCAACATAGTCGGGAGGTCAGAGGTCACCGGCATCAGAGAGCGAAGAAGAGGATGAGGACCACGATCATGATGGTGACCAGCACCCCGATAGCACACCACTGTCTCCGACCTGAAGAACGGGAGATCTTTAGATACAATACAGGCTGACACTAATGACTATTTTCATTCAGAATTAATATATTTTTTTCTAGGCGACAGCAGCCGTGTTTCCTTAAACAATTTTTATGCGCATTTATCGCGTTAGAAAAGCTGTATGGAAACAGCAAAATTCGATAAAACTTCCTAAATTGCGCAAAAAAATTTTTACGCTTGCTTGAGGTGGTTTTGCCTTTGTCCAAAAAGAGTTGATGCGCTAAATGGGATATGGAAACGCCTTTGCTGAAGAAGTTCTGACGTAGCGAACATTTAATTCACATGACTGATCAGCTGTTTCCACTGAACCGTTCTGCCTTAATTTGTCTTCGTCTCCTGACAGCATGAAACATGGCCAGTACTCGCTGACACGAAAGAACAATTAAAACTTGCCCAATAGAAACAAATTCCTGAGGGCCTGTCTCCATGTTTCTCCTGTAGATGGGGTAGATGGCCAAGGCCACTTCTTTTGTTACTTACTTCTTCTACTGTTTACTGGCAGATTACAGCCATGTGTAAAGCGTAGCCTGTATCGCCAACTTCTGATCAAACCACGCGTTGCAGCGAGCCTAGTTTATTCGCTCCAAACCAGTTGATGGAAACTAATTTGCATTTCTTTTTTGCAACATTTCAAAAGTTTGCTTAAAATTTGCTTTCATCGTGGAGTCAATAAAAACATTTGAATCCACACTTTCAAGAGCTTTTCTCAATGTGAATAAATCACAATGTATCGCAAAGTGATCGCAAAAATGTATCTGTGTGTAAACTTACTGCTGGTCATGTGAGACACCTTCTCCAGCTTCTTTAGGACAGAGTCCATGCGGGACGATGTCTGGTCCATCTCGTCTCCAAAATCCCCCAGCATACTGAACAACAAGAGGAGCACACACTCACTTAACATCACAAAAGCATCACTGTGGTCACTTTCAGCAGAAGCACTACTGTGAATGCACATCATTCACTCATTTTTCTACTTCAAAAACTACTTTCATAAAACTTATTTAGCCACTAAAACTAATTATTTATGATCAAGCCTAAGTGCCCTTGGCCGATGCAGATTTACAGCTCTACAGGATATTATGAGAGGAGAAATGAGCCTTCTAAGGATCGAAGCGAGCGGTGTTAAATGAGACGGTCTGGTCTACGGAGGATTTCCTGTTTGCATCACCAGTGTCATGAAACGCTGCTCCTGTCCACCACTAAGCTTCCAACTTGTAATCTGATTTTGCACGCTTACTACTTCTACAAACACCTTTGGGAAAGTTTGAGTTAGAATAGTTTGCAGGAGCGCGACTATAAACACAACGAGGCTGTAAAGGTGGACGAGCGAGTAGATTCTGTGTTTGGCGTGATGACGTTTAATGTCCCCGACAACCTCTGTAGTCTCATTTAGCCACTTGTTAGCAACTGCCTTTTTTAAGACACGTAAAAAAGCTTCAAAATTCACAAGTGGGGTATTTAGTGACGTATTTTATGTCGTAGAACAAAATGTAAGTCTCTTAAGCTTGTGTTAACCACAGACCTTATTTCAGGCATCTAACCAAAAACCCATTCAAGAAACCCAATGACTGTGAGACGAGGGAACCGGAAGTGCAGAAATTCTAACTCATTTTGGGGTTTTAGGACTCAATCCTGCTGCACTCTTTTGACTAATCAACAAACGGACTTTCAGCTCTATGAGTGACTAACACCAAAACCTGAACGAACGTTGATGTTTACTGTTCATGTTTTAGGTCACTGAAAATCAAAGGCTGTTCAGTCCATTAAATGGATTGCAGGGGGATTTTTACGTTTTGCAATTCTTAAAAGGTGAATATATTGACTGTGTCTAAGTTCTAAACACATTTTAAATCCTCCTGCGCATATCTTTAGTATGCGTTTTCTTATTTGATTCGACTTGCACTGGGCAACACTTTATGGCTAAAATCAATGTTATTTACAGTCAGTCGAGGAAAAGAAATAAAAAGGTAGCGAGGGAACTTTGCAAAGCAGCGTGCGTGCGTGCACTCACACAGCCTGCTCGTCTAGCTCGTCCCCGATGCGTCCCGACATGTCTTTGAGGACTCTGATGCTGCCGGACACCAACTCCAGCTGCTCATCCTGCTCCTCCATGATCAGCTACACACACACACACACACCATTTCCCAAAAATATTTAAACATGTTTTTAATTCATATCTATTTTTGCATTGATAACATTGGAATTTGCCTGTTTTATTGATTACAAAGCACTATATGCCACACATATATACTGTTGGAAGAGCTGATGACTCTAATCTATCATTAAATCAAAAGGTGTGTACAAACAATATTTTTAATTCAATTCTTACTAAAACCACAACCTGACGCAGGATGTGTGACGAAGCAGTTTCATCAGTCAACACCACAGAAACCAACAGCTGTCATACTCTGACACCGAAATTAACCTTTACACGTATGTTGAATCCTTTCACTTCATTCACAGTGTGACACTAAACCAGATAAAGATCTCGTCTACCTCATCTTTATAAAAAAGACTGAATCAGCATCTTACACTCTGTGCTCATTTTCTATGCTTGCAATGTGATCTTCCTCATCTGTTAACATAATCTAATAAACACAAACATTACAGCATATAGGGGTTTATGTGAAGTCTCATTTTATGCGAAATAAGTCACAACACAATTTCAAGTGTTTGAAAATGCACAATCGCAATGTAGAAGGACTTTACTGGAGGAGGTAGAGACATTTTGTAAACTAATCCTTTGCTGCTGCATGTAAACTTTTTCTTTAAATTTAAGTCAAATTCCTTAAACTAAAATTGCGAAATATAGTAGAGAATATAAAACCAATGAACAAGATCTCTCCTTTCCTCCTCTTTCGTTCCCCTTTTCCTTTCATCCTCCCTTTTTCTTCCTCTACCCTACTATTTTTGTTAAATCGTTTCCCTTTCTTCTGTCCCATCCATCTATTCTCCTTCCCTCTCTACCTGTTGTTGTTCCTGTTGCTCCTGGATATATCTGGAGTTTGCAGACACCATATGAGCCTCCAGTCCCGTTGACCTGTCCTGGCCTGATGAAGTCAGCAGGGCCTGGACAAATGCACACACAAGACATGGGGTTAGCAGGAAAAGAAGGTGTGTATGTATTATATTCCAGTAGTTGCAAAAGCAAGCATATGGTTGGAGCAATGTGAGTTTGACAGTTTGCTAATGCTTTGCAGCTGCTACCGACTACAACACTTTCCAAATCACAAGATGCTGCAATCGTTTGTTTTTCTTTTGGTATCAGATGGAAATGTGTCAGAGCGACCTGCCAACACATCAGCTGGAGAGTGAGAGAAGTTAAAACAAGCTGACTGAATCAGTCAAGCTGTCAAAAACTATGAGCTGACTTCAAATGGGGGAAAAAGCCTGTGTAAACATGGATGATTAGAAGACACAAGCTGATGTTTTTAAATGACAGGTTACTTCAAACTACGCAACGTCTACTCATTACCATTACTCTGTACTGTGAAAGCTACATTTACATGCTACCCTTAGTATATTAACGAGCTAGCATTATATTGTAAATATAACAAAGTTAAGTAAAGTTGTCTGATTATTGTATTGCCAAGTCTGTCAACGACGTATCCAGTCCTCCTTAATACATTCACAATGCCCTGTTGCCCAACCACTAAACTAGGCTACTGTTGACTGCTAAGGTAACATGGAGAAACTAGCGAGTCATGCTAACGGGATAATCATGACACCAAACCATCTGCTAAGTACAGAAGCCCCGAGAGAAGTTAGAAAAAAGAAATTCTGGTGATCCATTTCCTAAGTCTGATCTAACATGTTTTCTCTCCTGTGTTTATGACTTAAGAACAGCTGGAAAAAAAGTTTTTGTCAGGATAATTTTTCTAAGTTACTTTGTTTTCATCTGTACTCTATACACAAGGTACATACTGTATATTGCGTGTTAGCAAGTTATGTAACGAGTGCATGGAGAAATTAAAACTCACCTGGAAGAAAACATGAAGGCTTTTAGTCCTATTTAGAACATTGGGCAGTGGTGCACTTCATGAGTAATACAAAACAACCTTTCACCTGTTTTCACAGAAAAAAAGTAACTAAGAAAAATTATCTTGGCAAACACTTCATAAACACAGGAGAGAAAACTAGATCAGGCTTTGTGGCTTGTGTTTGAAATAAATGAACAAACTACACGTTAGTTCTAATTTGTCAAAGACTGTTAGCCCTCGGGCCGTCACAACTGTCTATAGGTCCTACTCAACTGTTTGTATTAAGACCACATTAAACAACAATGCTTTAGAGACGTTTGGTTTGTTTCATTAATCATCTTGATCACGTTTTTCTAAAGTTGTCTTTTTGCCTTTATTTGATAGTACACAGTAGAGAGGCTGACGGGAAACCACCGGACAGGGGGATGACGTGCAGCAACAGTCCCTGTCCAGATTTCAAACAGGCATGTTGCTGTTATGTGTTGGATCACTAGGCCACCATGACGCCCCAAGTATCGTATCGATACTGGTGCCAAAACATAAACAGCATGTTTGCATTGTATGAAGGAATTTCAAATGATACCTAGCTCTGTTGTTTATGAAACACTTTCAAAGTCCTTAAGAAAAACTGAAAAGTGGTGCAAAGAATGCAACTTTTTAACCTGAAAACCTCACATTTCTGAGAGTTACATAATTCATTCCCTGTAAAGTTTGTGTATTGTGTGTGTACTCTTTGTGTGCGTTTCAACGTCCACCAACCTGTCTGTTCTTCTTCTCTGCCTGAGCCACAGCAGAAGGGCTGGACAAGTGATCCTTCATCTCCTGCACGCACGCGCGCACACACACAAAGAAAACGATTTACAACTCTCAATCCACAATGTTTCACAATCGTAGAAAAAAATCACTTTAAAAGCCCAGCTCAGTGCAGACAGCTTCATTAATGAGATTTTCTGCTGCGGTTCCAGAATCGCCGGTTGGCAAATCAAAATGTCAGAAAGTCTTTTGTTCCCCCTCAGTAAAGCTCTTTTGTTCGGCTCAGATGACTCAACTCTCCTCAGGTCTATTTTAAGGATGGTACCTTTGCCTGCAAGACCCGTGTTAGAAACGGACTCATAATTTCCATTGTGCCTTCAGTGTCGACATTGACTCAGGAGCTTAACAGCCGCAGTGCAGGTAAACAAGCTGACAGGTATTGATGGATAATCAATTGTATGTCTTCTTACAATAAAACACTTTCACTGTGTCTTTACTGTGCTGCAGTCTGTGTACTTTGTTGTGTTTCAGCAACTTTCTAATAGAGGCCTTTTACATTTTCCATTTAGAAACAGTAGAGAAACTACATACATAAAATTGAGCCCGACTGACAGGTTTATTAAGGGCAGACACTGATATTATTTGAGAGTTTTTTGGGACCAAGATATGTACTGAGCGCTAACATTTTACAGTGGAAAAATACATTTGTGCTATCTGGTGGACCAACGATCTAATGACTACACTGTTTCTTAGTTACCATAAAACATATCTTTTGCATTCCTGCACTTGATTATTTATCTGCAGACAAATATGCTGACATCAATATCTGTGAGAAACTAATATCAATCGATAACATCGGTACAGCTGATTTATCAGTACTAGAATTTCAATATCATCCCACATATATATGGCACATCCCAATATATGATACGGCAAAAACATGGTAGAAAAATGAATAAAAAACAAAAATGTGACTTGATGACGTTTACCTGAACAGATTTCCTGGTTCGCTCCACAAAGTCTCTCCTCTCCAGAAGTTCGTCGTCACCCAGTTTGAACTTCCCCGGGTTCGACTCCACGATATCTGAGCCAGTTAAGAAACCAACTGACACACCAACCTGTCTGACGACCCTCCATGTACCATCTGTTAAAACTCTGCAGCACTTTCAAAATAAGTTTTAATGCATTTATTACCAATAGCTAATACAATTTAAGGAGACCAATAGCTCTGAAAATACTTAGAAAAAGTAGAGACTGTTTATCAGGAAATTGTTGTGTTGACTTTGAAAGTATACATGAATATCCCCACAATTTGAAGTCACAAAGACATAGCATTTTAATGTTGTCTTCCTTCAGTAATTTAACACACATCCAGTTAAAACAATGTGTCACAGTGGAATATAACAAAAATGGTGGCTGGTAACGTGTTCTAAGTTAAGAAATCAGTTTTTAAAACTGTTCAAGGTACTATCCCTCCAAATATAACTGAATTATGCTAAAAACCATTGACTGGTTTATTGACTGACTGGTGTAGCCTATGTTAACTATGTGTAAAAGTAAAAAAAATATATAAATAAATTATTTATTAAAACTCTGGTGAGCCTTCTTATATTATGGCTCTCCTGTCAAACAAATCTAGCATCCTCTGATATAAAATATAATAACCACAGTCATGAGTCACAGCCCAATGAGAAGTTCAACCATTAAATAGAAGCAGGTTGTGTTCCCTCCTCTGCCTGATGATTCTGCTCTATTAAAAATAACATTTTCCTAACTACTGACTGAGAGGTCTTTTTTATATTTCTGATCTTTGCTTGATTATCATGCAAGTTAACATGGTTCTGGTCTTTAGAAGGTTAATACATCTCCTGAATAAGTGGAAATATGAACAGAGAGGGTGAGAGAGTGACACAAAGCATCTGTTTGTTCTAAAAATACTTAGATTAGATACTTAGATAATGTCTTTCCTGTTTAAAAGGATACTTATGGTTTCACTGAGGTCCTCCAAGTCCCAGTCTATGGCCCTCAGACAGTTCCTCAGTTCATTGGTACTCCAGTCCAGTTCATCACGACTCACCTGAGACCACAACAGACACTTGCTAACTATACATACGGTATAAACGTTCTACTCAGCCCTCTGTGCAAGACGATTTTCATTTCAACCATACAATTCAACAGAGAAACAATTTCATTTTCACAATTTCATGCTTGAAAATTGGAGAAGCGTGTGGGTGGTGATTCAGAGGTCTGAAAGCAGGCCATGAGCACTGCAAACAAAGTCATAACGGCAAGTCAAGATGCGTGCTGTCAGAACTGGTCTACATTTTAGGACTTGAGCCATGGTAGTAAGGAACAGAATGTGTGAGTGCATTTTATTCAACTGGACAGTGACAGAAAAATACGATATTTGCAAAATATAGATTTCCAGAGGCAGACGCAATACCAACAACGTGATTAATGATCTGTTGGCAGTGCACACCATTATATAACAGGAACGCTGTGTTTTAGTAGCCTACAGGTGAGTGATGCAGCCTCTCAAGCTAACAGAGTGCTTCAGGAATGAGTCCTAAAACCCGGACATGAGTTCGCATTTTTGCACTTCCGGTCCCCTCGTCTCACAGTCAATGGGGTTTCTTGAATGGGTTTTTGGTTAGAGGGTGAGAGATCAGATCGTGATCAGACCCCTAATACAAATTTTCTATTCTCTATTTGACCTAAAAGATCTTGGGACAATGCGAACATCACATCATTAAGAAAACACAAGCAACACATATGAGACAACACATATGCAAACTCAGAAAAACAAACAAACAAACAAGCAAATAGCTACATAGCCCATTTGACGAATTGTGTCCCTCGGCGTTTACAGTCCCCCATGTGTTGTGTACAATTTGCAAAGCTTCTATATCTGAAGCATGTTTATTTGTGCCACGTGTGTGTTGTCAAATCGGTGAATGTGTCTCCCCATTCCCATGCGTTTCATTTCTTTGCAGCGTTTGATTTTTCTTCTCAATTTGATGTGTGCGTTAAGCTTTCCTGGCCACCACAGACCCAGGGCTTTAGGTCCTGCCCTCTGGTTTGGGGTCTGTGTCGATGAGTAAAGTCGGCCAGGACGGTGTGTGTTCGTGTTTGGGCAGAATATCCACCTGCATACGGCTCAGAGGTTTCAGGGCAGTGGGAGGGCTGCTCACCTGTGTCCCGTCCTGCAACAGTTCCTCCCATCTGTCAAACAGGCCCCGAGCACGAGAGAGGGCCTTCTGCACCTCCCTGACACACACACACACACACACACACACACACACAACATTAACAGCACGTAAGCCGGTGGCCTTCGCCCTTCAGACACCTGGCTGTTTTTCACGTTGACCTCCGCAGCTGCGCCCCTCGTTTCACCAAAACAAACGCGGAAGCTAACGCACATTTCGCATCCTCCTCTCAACTTCGCGGCGCCCTGCAAACCGCCCGACAAGCCCCGGGCGTTTACAGCGAAGGCCCGACGAAACGGACACACATCTCAGAGACGACTCGGTGCGAAACGGATCCTTGTCCGTCCGAAGCAAACGTCAACACGCTGGCTACGAGCTAGTTAGCTGCAGCCAGCCGCTGAGCCAACTCCGCTAACGTAACTTTGTCTTTTAAGGAAAACACCGAGCCGCTGTCGAATTAAGCGTCGAACACGCACTTGCCCGAATTATCTTAAGGTAACGCCGAGTTCTGTGTCTTAACGTGTAAATGTCTCACCCCTTCACAACGAAAAACGGGTCTTCTAGCGACATGATGCTTCCTCCCTCTTCACTTCCAGCGCATGCGCGCTTCACACGCGGTTGGAAGTTATTCAACTATTTTAATAATATACACAGTTAGTGCGTTATATAGTTATATATGACACATAATCTATATACATGCAAACACCGTCCACTGATTGACTGCATCATACAACTGCATATCATTTCTGTCCTATTCCAGCTTGTAAAAGTGGGGGGGGGGGGAAGTTGGTCCACACACGGCCTCTGTCAATCAAATCTAGTAAAATAAGTATGTTTTGAGACCGGGTTGAAGGTGGTGAAAGTGAAGGTTTCAGTATAACCGAAAACTGGCTGGAAGTTTGGAGAAATGGGCTTGTTGGGACAGAAGAGGAGTTGCCAGCAGGCTGCACATCTGGATGAGATTAGTCCATGCAGTCACTGCCCCTGTTTGCAGTAAATTGCAAGAGTATATACAGACAGAGAGCAATGCACTACATTTAACTCTTTGTATACACGTTGTCCAAATATTTACAAAGGGAAAACCTACAGACAAGTTTTTGACTGTTAGATACAGTAGACTAGCAGTAGTTCTTTGAAGACGTCTTCCTCAAAGAATACAGGTTACACACAGAAAACATCTACAGTACAGTTTCGTGACAACTGGGCAATCTCCATCTGCTGATGAAGACCGCATGACATGCTCGAAAAGGTCCGGAACGGCTGCTAAATGGACCTTGGCGTTTAGTCAACTGCTGTCTCCACAGTTAAGAATGATCTTTCATTGTCAAAGATCTACATTATATTTTTTTCTTTCTATGTAATGAGACTAAATGGGTGTTGTTCACACTTCTAATGTGGCATACAAAGCTAATGCAGTGTAGAATATAGTATAGTTTTGCCCTATATAAGAAGATCTTTGCACATATGCACAATCAGCATGGCAGGAGTACTGGGATGAGAAGGAAACTGGAAGACATCTATATAATATACAAAGACTTGTTGGTGCTGGGAGGATGGAGGGCTGGAAACGAAGGGAAGAAAGTATCATCACTCGTCTGGGAACTGGGAAATGCACATACTGTGGCCAACCAGAAACAGTCGAACATGTAATACTTCATTGTAGGAAATACAGTATCGAGAGGAGTCATCTGTTTCAGTCACTGAGGACTGAATACAAGTCACTGTGACTTTTCCTGGGGAAAACAGCAGGCAAGATATACTACAACGTTATTAAGTTTATAAAAGACACAGATTTAGCTAAAAGAATCTAGGGGTTTTTTGTTTGTTTTTGGGGGGGGGGGTTTCTGCATAATCTCCTGTTCCACACTCCAGTCCAGTTGGTGGCGGTAATGCACCTCTAAGCTGGTTTGCCAACCGCCAATAAACTCCACAGAAGAAGAAGAAGAACTTTGCTACCATGTAGCCTATAATAATCAATTTCTATAACTATATAGGGGGTAGTGTTTTCTAGCCTGACTACTAAATTTCTGCATATATCTTCTTAAATAACAAAGATTTTGACTGTGAACGGTTATTCTTGACCAATGAAACAGTAACAGTTTGCCAAATGAATAAACAAATGAAAATAATCAACGGATGGATTTCTCTCACTTATGGAGAATCATGTGGCAAACATCTGCTTATGAAGATGGCGAGATGCAGGTGAAAGTCATACAAACATGATTTAATGAACGAACCACCAGGTTGCTCACGAGAACCTTAAACCTACTAAGAAACCTGCATGTTGGGTCAAAAATACCTGTCACACACAAGGATCTGTGCATTCTGTTTCATTACATATCGAGCTTCTGATCATAGACTCTATTTTAATGTAAAGGAAAATGTATTTTTATGGACTTTGTCATAAATTGTGTAACTGTTGCTGTGGACATTTGTATATTGTAGTGGGGGGATCAAATCCTATAGGGCCACAAAACAGTACATCAAACAAGCAACGCTAAAAACCCTAAATTATCTCAAAATGATACCAGACTTTCTCCTTATTACCTATGTTTATGTAAACCTTTGATGATGGGTTGTCCAACAAAATGATGTTATAGGATGCGTGGATTTCTCAGCCTTCCTCAGAACAGACCTAGAAACTCCTCCACAGTTCTAATTTGATCCGTTTGTCAGTCAAAGGAAATGGATATCTGACAGGGGCTGAATTCTCTGGACAACATAGAGCTCTCATTAAAAATGAATTAGTAAAGGATTCACATAGATGGGCGGAGAGGATCAGTTGCTGGGAGAAAAAAACATGCATGCTCAGCAGTTCCTCCAGTACTGTTTGCATGCTCTCTCTTTACAGCTCTCCTTCCTGTTCCACCCATTTGTCTCTATTCCTGACGGGTTTTCTCCTCTCAATCCCACCCTGTCCTGTCCACCTCCTTCCTCCCTTCCTGCCTTCATCCTGTTTCCTCCCCTCTACTCCTCCTTCACTCCACTTCCTCCCTTCCTGTCCTGTGAAAATTCACAGCCAGAGTTATAAATGTCACTCTTGACACACACAGACACACTGAATGAGTCAGAAATGTAATTTTAACAAAGCTCTTTTTTTTTTTAAGTCCCGTTTTCTCTGGTCAGTAATATTCATTAATCTGGTGCTTGCTTCATTTTAAGCCGCAGTTTATCGTTGTCAAAAATAACTGTGGTTGTTTCATGATGGTGGTTTGTTATCACTAGTTTCTCTCAAAATTAAAAACACATTTCTCACTCAGTGTCGCATCTTGATGTCAATTTTTGCTTGTTTCTTCGGTCAGAGGTTTTGTTTTGACTTTATTAAAGAGTTTTTGTCCACATCAGGACCTCCAGGGGCCCTGAAAGCCCCACACTTACTCTCTCAGTGGGTTTGTGGTCATTTGAATGCAAGCACCACTTAATCACAATATTTACTTAAATGATTTGGGTCAAAGCACTTTACAGTCTGTGCAGCATACAGCAGCCTCTATCCTTAGACATCCAGTTCAGATAAGAAAAAACTCCCGTAAAAAAACAACAAAAAATAAACCCATCGATACTTGATGTGAGAAATCATTTAGGTGTTTTTTTAAAAACTCAAACATAGTTGGTTATCATTTTCCACTTGCTGCAATATCACTTGCTTTATCTCTACCGCTCATCTACTGTCCAGCTCAGCTGAATGCCTCGATGGAAACACAGTGATGTAGCAGGAAAACAAAACAAAGTCTGAAATGAACCGAGTCACTCTGGCATAACCAAAGAAACTGGCTGAGAGTCAACAAGGAGGGGGGACAGTCAGAGAGGTGCCCAGTCTATAAATAGACACCCTGACCCATTCTCTAAGGATGCCTTCAAGTGCTCCTTATAAGGATGACCTACTTTCATATTTGGAAATACAACTTGCTGCTGGTGATAAGGGCATTCAGTAGAGAATAATGGAAAAAAACTGGTTGTTTCAACAGTAGTTACTACTGGTTTGCTGTTGTTTATTTTCAGAGCTGAAGTTACGTGGAGCTGCTTTGCGGAAGGAAGAGGAGAAAATACACATCATGACATTAATTGATGAAAACCACAACAAACATCAGGCCGTGTGTCACACATCTGCAGCACAATTAAACAGGACCAGCCACTTTAACCACCAGTCTGCACGCAACCTAAATAAATACTGCTAAAAATCCATGAAAACATTCAAACCTGTTACAAGCAGCAAAAAGTACGTTACCTGCGTTGCAAATGGTCTAAACCATGCAAAATCATTGGTATGTACTTTAACAATGTTTAATAAAGTAACGTTTTAATAGATTTCAAAGTTAATTGGCCAAATATGCTGACACGTACAAGAATTTAACACTGGCTGTCAATAGCGTTTTAAAATTGTAGGCCTGTTGGCAGGAAAAGCATTTTTTCTGTGATTCCATAGGCACCCTTGGTTTCCAGTTATTTCCATATCATGTCAATATCTATTAGTACAATAGATATTGTGCTAATAGCAGACTCTGGAAACTGAGGCAATGCAGTGCAGCTTCGGAGCAGCACAACAAGCTGTAAACACACTGACACACAGTATCATCACCTTATAAAGTTAATATGGCAAAGTGTTAGCAAACAGTAGCTTATTTATGCACTGAGCAGACACAGAGAAACATTATCACTCAGTTTGGAGTTGTGTAGGGCAGCAACAAACGATTATGTTCATCATCAATGAATCTGCTGATTGTTTTCTCGATTCATTGTTTTGTCTATTAAATGTCAGAAAACAGTGAAAAGTGCCAAGAAGTTTATTCATTTTCAACCTTACAGAATGAATGGAAACTACTGGCCACATGCAACTCTAAGAAAAATACATCCAAAAATCTAAAAATGCAGCTGCAGCTTGCATTAAATAATGATCAGCAAAAAATGAAGGATACGTGATTTGTAGTTAAGGAGCTAAAATGTGAAAACACACTGTTACGATCCTTTAAAATCTATTAGAGGTTTAACACACAGCCAACAGACGTAGTAATAACATACACTAAATGCCAGAACTTGTTAATAAAATTCATTATCCTTACCATTATACAATGTTAGTTGTGGCAACAGTTTCCATACTTTCTGCCTGTAAATGTCATATTTTGGCAACTAGGTCGTTTCCCAGTCCTACCAACCAGTGTTTATACTATAGAGAGAAATATTGTAGGTCATAAGAGAAAAAGCAGGCCCCACCCTCTGGTCTGCACACACACACATATACAGTCACACACTCCACCGCCCATTTGGCCTGAGGCGGAGGCAGTGTAAGTATAATCACACATAACATTGTCTCCATAGCGACCGGTCGGGTGCAGACCTGAAGTGAAGTCATGTTTGGTTGTTTTCTTTGCGTAAGAACCGCTCGGCTCACAGAAATGCTCATCTAATGAGCATTTTAAGTGCAAACTGGGTTGTGATTTGGCCTGATTTAACTTGCAACACATACCAGATCAGTTAATATCTCACAAGTTCTCCTTTAATGCCAAATAGGATGAATGAGTGCAGACACAAACATAAATTCTCCTTTTTTGACCGTATGCTTTTCTCATGGCCAAAATGACATTTTTGAACTCAAGTATCTGTATTCAGTAACTCTGATTTGATAATAACATATTTTTGTGAGATTATAATGCATTGCAATGCAGAGTTTACGTATTTAAATATGCAATTAAGGGTAAAAATTCCTATAGCTGCAATCTGATTTTTAAAGGTGTTATATGTTATAACATTTTTAGATGCAGTAAGATAGTGATGTTCCTGGGCAGTAGATTCCTGTTTTTTCTCAACACAAATCTTCATTATAGATGGTATTTTATTTTTCGTTTTTAAACAGCCTACCACTGCCAAAAGAATTGTAACATCTTGGTATAATTGCTGTTAAGACATTTGGTATCCATTATAGTGTTAGTGTTTCTGATGACATGTTCATGTCATGTGGGAAGGAAAAGTAGCAATGGGAAAGGTTTCCATGGTTACATCTTGCATGTTTTTTTACAGCATCGGACATCTCAGGGCGGTGATTGCCAGTGTTACTGATAACAAGTGTAATATGCACACTAAATGAATGACAGGCAGAGTTAGTCATGTGGGTGTAAAAAGCATCTTGATCATAATTTTAGTTGCCTTAAATTATGGAATTTGGCTGATTTATGTCCTCTGTGTTTGTTATTTTTCCACCACAAAGTCGAATATTTCAGAATTTTTAGAAAATTGGGTTAGGGTTAACTGATTCCCAGTTGGATATTGTCATGATGGGTGTTTTTTGGGCCTACAAGTAAAAAGAAATACATGCGGTTACTTCCACACTTCTATATGGTGCATGGGTGACATGTAAAATATCACATATCTACATATATATCAACATATATAGTCGTTTTATTGTATTTTTAGGGTGCCCTTTTAACATCTGGTGCAGGGACAACAGATGAAAATTAGCCTTTTGTTTTAGGCTAACTGTGGCTTATTTAGATTTTTTTTTTTTATGAAAGAACATTGAGCATCAATGAGCACTGTCCATGTCAAATAAACTAATAAAATAAAATAAATTGATAGCAAATACATTTAAAGCTAGGTTTACATTGGACCAGTGTGCAAAAAAATGAAAGAATGTGCAAAACCAAAAGTGCAATTATTATTATTATTATTATTATTATTATTATTATACTTCTATTTTAAATGTGGTCATGATTTATTGTGTTTAAAGTATATCACATTATTAAAAGACAAGCAATATGCACTGTCTGACTGCAGAGTGAGCACCATTGTTTGGTTGTCAATTTGAATGATTATATTTCCAACGGCACTTGAAAGCATCATCATGGTGCTCGGGACTGACAGCCGCCTGCCGTTTGACCTCAGTCGTGCCGCTGCTTAGAAACCTAATTCTCACCGGTGACAACTCCATATATGGTGCAGAGATGACGCCATCACCGCTGTGCCCGAGACGGGGGGGGGGGGGGGGGGATGCTGCGGTTGCGCGTTCGCGTCATGGCTTTTCCACTGTGCGCGTCCCCACGGGGCTTTACTACCGGATGGGCCATATATGGAGACCGCGAGTGCGAGTGAGTGACGTGGTGTGTGTGTTTCAGTGTGTGCGTGTGTGTGTGTGTGTGTGTGTGTGTGAAAGACGGAGGGCAGAAACTCCCGAGAAACTGGAGACACGTTTCCTTCTTCTCCCACGTAATTTTTCAGAAGTGCCGGCTGGGTTTTCACCAGAATGTAAACACTGACTGTCACTGACATAATGTCACTCTGACCGAACCAGTTTCTTTCTTTTTATTTATGTATGTGTATATATATATATATATACCTTAAAACACTTCCTCAAACATTGCGCAGCAAATCTGTCAAACACTTCCTCTTTCATGTTGTGAAGCTGTATTTTAAGACAGAAATGTGACTTTATCGTATAGAATCATTCATATAAAACGTGCTTTATAAAATAAACTTATTATCCTAAAGAAACATCACCATACAACATAGAATTTACTGCAGAAACTTGAATTTATCATCGGGCCTTTCTTTTATAGACACTATTGGGTTTGATTGTTTTTGATAACACACTACAACTGTAAAACATTTAGCTTTTCTGTGAAACAGCTTTATCTCTCCTGGAATAGAATACATAATCTTGATTTACGCGCTATTTCATGGTATTACTAGGCTATAAGAAGACATTTAGAGTCATTTGTGTATGAGATAAGACGTCCGTTAAAAATCATTTAACCCAAACTGAACCGCTTCCTTCATGTTTATAAGGAAGCTAACAAAAAGAGGCTGAACTTGAGGGAGAGACAATAATAAAACATAGAATCTAACCTTTCAGAATCGAATCTACTAAATTAGACTTTTATCTAATGAGCCGCGGTAGCGAGAAATTACTTGCAGCAAAAGCAGAAATCGAAATAATAAAAGAGATCAACTGTGTGAAAAAACGGTAGACGGAACAGATGGTGTGTGTGTGTGTGTGTGTGTCGCAGCAGCCATAGCAGGTGTGGGCGGCGCCTGTTTGTCACTTACTGAGGAATGAAGTCCACGTTACGTCAAAGAGGAAATAAAACGCCACCCTGTTACTCGCACGCTCTCATTTCTCTCTGAGTACACCAACTGGTGAACAACTGAGTCCGAGCTGAGACAGATTTAAACTAGAAACTAAAGTCTAACTCCGGACAAGACAAAGCTCCTCTGCTTGTTGAGCCTTTGGTGAAAGTGCCAAAACAACCGTGCGTAATTACGCATAAAAGAACAATGAGTGCCACAACCGCTATGGAAGTGAACGCCGAAGCCAGACGGATCTTGGCCGTCTCGATAAGCAAGCTGTACGCCTCCAGGACCCAGAGAGGCGGACTGAGACTCCATCGGAGCCTCCTGCTCTCCCTGGTCATGAGGTCTGCCCGGGACATCTATCACTCCTCCCGGGAGAGCGAGGGGCCAAGCGGCGCGCAGCCAACATCGGAGGAGCCGATGGACACCAGCTCCAGCCAGGGGGAACAAACCGGGCTGCCCAAACCTCAGCCTGAGCCCCAGCCGGCACTGAACTCAGCCGAGCTGCCCCCAGAGGAGCCGGACAGCGAGGAGGAAGAGTGTGATAATGAAATTACAGAGGACAAAGAGAACTTGAGCCCGACAAGGCAGTCCAGGAAACGCCGGGGCAAGGCGTCGGCGGCGCCTGACTTCCTTCCCAGCAAGAGGGCGAGGCTGGAGCCCGGGGAGGAGAGGTATGCAGCCCCGCTGGGCAGCTGTCGCGCCGGGGTCGGGGAGTCCCTGTCCGCTTTGTCTCTAAATCGGGTTATACCTGCCTTCTGAACAGATGGAGGGAGAAAATAGCCTCCAATGAGACTTTGGAGCGGAGTGCTTCTCAACTCCTCGTTAACCTATAAGGGCGGTTTGATCCCTTGGCGCACCAAGGAGCTGACCTACATCGGCGGCCCCAGGACAGAAGGGATTACCGGGGTCATGGTGCGAGCTCTCCCGTCGATCTGAGTGTGCCTGCCGGGCTGGTAAAGCCCCTACAGAGATCAACAAGCAGAGAAGGAGAAGAAAACTGAACCGGGCCACAGGGAGCTACAGGCCGGAAAGTTTGAGGAAGAAACTGAAGGGGAAGTGGCTGTGTTGCTTGTTGTTTCCCGGTGATTCACCTTCAGTAAAAATGAGTCCAAACAAGTGACTGCTGCTGACTCAAAATGTGTGTTATGTGTGAATCAGCAGAGAGTGATGTGAGTCAGCCAAGAGAAGAAGTCAAGTGGTAAACGGTTGACCACAAAGCAACTCACACACACACACACACACACACACACACACACAACTAGGACTTCAGGGAATTTCCTGCCTTTGTACTGGGGATATCAGACTGAAAGAGGAAGGGCAGTTGAGGCAGAGTCACTGCCACACACATTTACACACACACACACACATTCAACTGCTGCTGTGGACTTTGACAAATCAATATGGGACTGTCCTGTATGTTGTGTTCACATGGTGCTTTGAAAAACAAAATAGGCTGTCCACATGGTGTTGGGAGCCTAGTAATCTAAACTTTCTGTGTTTTTATGTCACTGAAATGTTGTTGTTCATGTCTGACCTGTGAAAAAATATTACCTCACATTCCAAGCTGCTTTTTCATTCGTATGGATGAATGATGTAAATATTTGTAATAAACACGTTGAAAGGGTACTCCGTTGTCCTGCCCTCTTTGTTCTGAAAGTTATTTAAGGTTTAGGTGCTGTTTAGAGTTGCTGAGTGACACGCACACTCTCTTGAACCGACTCCAAACTCGCGTCTTATTTCCAAATGAAAGGGCTATTGGTCTATATTAGTGCCACAGTTCACAGGGTCAGTCCTTTATAAGAGGGAGGAGGTCGGTACAACCCAGTGCCAGTCTGGCTTGCCACCGCTAATCTCATGCTTACAGTAAAACACACACACATTTAAAAAAACAAAACAAACTCACACACACAAGCAGGTTTTAGGGTTGTACCATTTCCTGTGGATTATGACAGAATTGTGAATCACATCCTTCCTTCACAATTTGGCCTGACACGATTCAGTGAGGGATAATAAAAGAGTTACGCAACGTCACCGCAGCAGCTGGGGCCAAACACCAGGGCTGAATTTAACACAGAGGGCAGCAGGTAGTGTTTATAGCCTGGGGGCCTCTTCATCATCGTCTTCATCAGCTACAGCAGCAGCAGCAGCTTCCTGTCAGATGACTGGAAGCGAAACTACACCCTGAAACTCAATGATGGCGCTGATCTGGTTGTTCTGGTTGCTCAGGTATTCATCGCCATCCTCGTGTTTATTGTTAAGATCCCATCATCATCATCATCGTCATCCTCCTCCTCACTTCTTCTTTCCCACATATTAAAGCAGCATGTGAGTCAAGAAGAGGAAGAACGAGAGAAAAAAAATGAAGAACATGAGGAAGAACTGAGGAATGATGATGGCTTAATCCCTAAAAAGGTCTAATGAAATGGTTTCCTTCAAGGATAGTTACAACTTGGGTCTAGTTTTTATAGTTTGGATCATCATTTCTGTCAGTTATAGTAACACTGGGATCTGGTACAACAAAGGCTGGGAGTTATCCTTTAATGTGACATATATCCTGTTGACAAGACCAGACAGTGAGGAATCAATGGGCCATCAGATACAAGGAGAAAGGCACTTTGATTTGGTCAGAAAGGCGGGATTGTTAAAAGAAGTTGTGATGACTTCATTAGTTGGACATTTTAGTTTCACTTGTAGTACAGCATGAGGTCACCACTGAAGATAAAGTTCAAGTGATCATGTCATGGTATCTTTTACTACAACGTACAACTTTCACAGACTGCGAGTATACTATGAAAATGTACATGAATATGAGCATTTAATATATGTAAGTATGGATTAGACTCTTGTCGTTTCTGCCATTTTGGTCACTTTCACAAAAGGTGGGAAATGGGAGGTGGGTGTTAAAGGGTTAACAAAACAGTCATCATCATCATCATCACTTTTTCCCTCTTGCCCACCCTGAATAATGACGAGGAGGAGAATGCAGAAAAAGTTGGTGATGGCGACACAGAGGAGGAAGGAGATTAGAAATAATAATGTGATGCTGAAGAAAGAAGAGAATATGATGATAGGAATGAAAGTGAGGATGCCGTTGCTGTTCAGGCCATCATCATCTTCATCATCATAATCATCATCCTTCTTTTCCTCCGTCTGATGATCTTCACCATCTTTTTTCTTCATCTTCGTCTTCCCTTTTCAGCTATTTTAACCATTTTTATAATCATAATCATCATCATCATTCTTAGGAATGAAACTTCATTCTTTAGCAGTTTGGCAAAAACAATCCCAACTCAAGGTCCACTTACTGGCCAACAAGGACAAGAAGTCCGACCAAAAGCTATGATGAAATCATAACAGCGACTGAGCTCGTGTGTCAACAGAACATCTCCGTGGCGACTGAGCAGAAACTCTTTTTTTATGTGTTTATAGTTTTATCTGTTGCTTCTGTCTTTTATTGTGAAGAACTTTGATAACAATTGATCGAAAATAGAAAGTTCCTTTATCAACTTTACTTACTTACTTATTCCTATGGTTCCTCTTCGTTATCATTAAGGCCTGCAACGTACCGTTATTTAACATTGTAAGCAGCATAACATTATCGATTATCCTGACGATTCATTTTCCAGTTAATCAGTTAATCATTTAATGTATGAAATGTCCAAAAACTGTGAAAAAAAATGCCCATCACTACTTCCCAGAGCCCACGATGGTGTCTTCAAATGTCTTTTCTTTCCGATCAGATATTCACTTTACAGTCACAACAAAGACAGGCAGCAAAGCCTCTCATTTGAAAAGCTGGAACCTGAGAACATTTGTCATTTTTCCACAGTTTTTCCATGAAAAATGTCTGAAATGATGAATCAAAATAGTGAGCGAAATCGACAAATAGTTTTAGCTCTAATAATTTTATTTTATTTAATAATTTATTTTATTTATTTTAATCATCACCATAATCTCTCTTATCCTCCTGCTAATAATCTTTACCTTCTTTTTTTCCTTTTAAAGCCATTTTCGTGCCATCTTTGTCATCATTGTCCTTTGTATGCGCCCTCTTCTTACCCTTAAAAAAATCTGTTCATTTGAAGGATTTTTAGAGACCTGAAGAGAGAAAATATGCAGTATTTCACAAGAAGAAAAAAAAACATTTTGAGAAAAACAAATTGTGTAACAGAATCATTTTTTTCTTCTTCTTATGTCTTAAATTACTGGACGACACCTCAGATTTTTCTATGGGGGATTCCTACCCCCAGGGTTGCTGTAAAACGTTTCATGTTTTTCATCATGACTTGAACATTCACTAATGTTGTTTTCATATATCAGAGGCTCAGCAGCTGCATTAACACACGGTGAGTGTTAATGCCACCTAATATCCACACAGCACATGAATGTACACATAAACCCCCCAGATGAGAGTTTTATCACAGTGACCCTGATCTGCCGACTACGTCACTAGCTTAACATGAAGGAATCTGGGTCATATGGGGGGTTAACACTTTCATTTTTAATTCATGTATAAATCCTTCTTTAAGCAACAATAATTATTCAGCTGGAGAGGATTTCAGGCTGTAAAAGAGTTTATCATTTGGTAAAACAATGACTTAAGTCACGCAGTGTCCTATAAAAACCACTGTAATTGGTTTTACTAACAAGGACAATGCTACATACATATGCAAATGAGTTTAGTGAGGTGACATATTATTAGTTAGAGGGATGATGAGGGTCAGACAGGGAAGGACAGATGGAATGAGGTAAAGGAAATTAAGGGTTAAGGATGAGGAGGCGAGTAAGGATCAGTGATGGCTATAGGCTGGAAAATGTCGTGATGAAGAATCCATGGAGTGAAACTCGGGGTGGGGGTGATGTCTCGATGAGGTATCGTAGCTTCATCGTTTTGTTTTGCCAATATGTCATATTAATCAGCCACGTCTTTCACTGCTGAGGGGTTGAGAGTTTGAGCAGAGGCGGCTTTTGAATGGCAGAAATCTCTCTTTGATTGAGTCATCGTAGAGTCATTGGCATCGATCATCATCTTTCTCATATCTAGCTCATTCTGTGGTTTGGAGAAGTAAAAATCGTAAGTATCGTCCTGTTCAAACGACACCCCATTTTGTTTTCAAGGACTTTTGTGAGCCTCAGATGTGTCACATTAACGCTCCACATGATTTGACTTAACTGCTCAGAAGAGATTCAGAGCTGAGCTTTAGAGGTTGTTATAGTTATCCACAGACGGGCACAACAGCAGTGGTGCATAATGTTCCACACAGCCACTTAAATGAGAATACGACACGTCCTTGGACAATACATGTGCGCTAAAATCATTATTACAAACATATTTTTGAGAGACTCATTCTGGCTCAAATTTCCTGATTACTAAATACCATTTGTATTATTATTTTGTATATTCATTTGCAGGCTTGTGCTATTGCTGTTGTGCCGAAAGGTGCCTTAATGGAGCCAGAGGTGCACATTTTCCTTTCAAGGAAACTGATGGTGTGATTGTTTTGTTCCTTTTTATTTCACAGGGTTTTGCAGCTTTAGTGAGAAAAACTGCTACTCTAACGTATTCTCTATTAAATAAAAAGATAAATAAATAAATTAAACACAGTTTCTGCAACAAGTTAACAAGTTGGACACGATCTCAAGGACCATTGATTCTCTGTTCTGTGTAACTGTCTACGCCACGTCACTTGGTGTGTGAATGGTTAGTGACTGTGCTGGATTACAGTTATTACTGCTGTTATTGTCCTTGTGCTGTTGTATGTAAGAATGCTGTTTTTATTTATTTTGGCCTTTAAACTGTCAACAAGACCAAGACAACCATGCTAGCGGCTCTGTGAGGCTTTACTTAGGCACAGTGGTGCTTTGCTCTGAATGCTAATGTTAGTGACGATGCTAACATGCTGGGATTAATAGAAGACCCGCTCTACCTCCTGAGCCACAGCCGACCCTAAATATATTGGATACATTTTGACCTGATAGTGGCGCTACATGAAAACTGAAGGGATCCCCACACTGATTACAATTCATCCACAGAGCAACGTGAATGTCTGTTCCAAATTTCATAGCAATCCATCCAATACTTTCACTTTCACTCTAAACCACAGTGTGAACCTTCTGGTGGGGCTAGAGGAAAAAGTCAGGGGATCACCAAAGTCGGTAGGCTTCATCCTCTGGGGACCATGAATGTCCGTACAAAAGTTCATGGCAGTCCATCCTGTAGATGTTGAGGCATTTTAGTTCAGAGCAAAGTGGTGGACAGACAGACCAACCCACATTGCTACAGAACGACACCCCTAGTATGGCTAAAAAACACTTCCAGTTGTTAGGAATTGCTGCTTTTCTCTGTTTTATATAATTTTATATTTCATATTTTGGGGTATTTTAAGTTGTTACGTTGTGCATTTTTACAGTGCAATTATCTGTAAACTGTATTTAGAAGTTGTACTTGGTCTAGTCGGCACTCATTTTAACTACTTATATACTGTTAGTTTGACAGATATATATGATATATGAATTTACAGTACAAATAGTGTATTTGTTGTTTTTACTATTTTCATCTGCGGATTAACAGACATTTGGTGCTCTAGTGAGTATTTCCAGCAGCAGGACGGTGTGTGTGGGACTGACTCAAAATCAACTACAGTGTGTGTGTGTGTTTTAATAGTTTGTGGACAATAATGGAGCTCTATAGCACAGAGCAATAAGATATATCAGGCTTTGGATACACACAATACTTGTAAGATCAGTTTATTGTTTGTGTTGGTCTTTTGATGGGATTTTTTGACAATAACAAAAATATAGAATATCACTAGCTTGAAACGTAGTGGAATAAAAACAGTATACCTGCTACACAACTATATTTTCTATAAAAACGATATACTGTTACTGCAGCAGCTAAGCAAACTGTAGTCACGTTTCCAGAGTCCCTGGACCAATCGTGCACTGTGACGGCCATATATGTGGCAGCCTGATTAAGATGCAGAGTGCAGAGGCCAGACAGTCACAGTGACGTGGAGCTCTAACAGCTCAGAGCTAAAAAAAGCACAGCGCAGGAAATGTCTTCACAGGATGCATGCATGCATCGACCGGCGCGCTCCCGCCTGTGATGGAGGCAGATACAGCGTGTGGCCAATCAGAGTGAGGGAGACGGGTGCAGATGTGCGGGGGCCAATACAGGGTCTTTGATCATATTATCTCACGTTGTGTACCTCCATTATGATGGCTGTACGGTGGTTTGATTACATATTTGAAATGTAAATTATCACTGCGTTACGCTGGTGGTGTTATTAAACTGAATTTGTTTGTTTCCCACCGTTTGAGGTTTGACTGGCACTCCATTAATGATGTCATCTCAGTGTGCCCTCTTCTTCTGCAATGGTTTAATGGCACCCTCACTTCTGCAACACTCCCCCTTCTCTAACCTCCCCTCCCCCCTAATAACTTTCATACAGTCCCTAAGTGATGACTATAAACATAATGACTATATCTAATGTGATTATCATTTGCATGTTTTTGTCCATTGATTAGAGGACTAAAGTTCTGTGTTTCTGTGAACAGGAAGTAATGCTTTGTTAAAATGCGGTTAGAAAGTGGCTCATGTGTTTTTCTGGAAATGAAGAGGAAGTAATTATGTGTTGTATCTATGAGTGTGTGTGTGTGTGTGTGTGTGATCATTTGATGATCACGTGGCAGGAGGCTGTGACCACATGCCTCTCAGCGCTGACTGTGCGGCTGATTGAGACGTTTCAGTACAGCAGAGGACTGACTAACTGTGAATGTGAATGAGTAAGAATGCCTGCATGTGTCTGTCTCTCTTTCTCTGTGTGTGTGTGTGTGTGTGTGTGTGTGTATGTGTGTCAGGCAACAGCAGCAGAGCTGGCAGAGACAGGAAGTGATGCGTTGATGCCGACGGGCAACAGAATGCGTAGGAGGAGTCTATTTTAAGACTCAGCTGCAGGAGGACAGAGCACTCCAATACATCTGGCCTTGTGTGTGTGTGTGTGTGTGTGTGTGTGTTTATCTAGTGTGTGTGTATGTGTTCATGATGCAGTGGGCAAGCTAATGGCCAGAGGTGATGCTTTTAGTGTTTTTAAATGTCCTTAAAGCCCACAGATAATTGCATCTTTTCACAAAAACCTAATTAGGACATAATTCTTCTTGTGTTTTTAGCCTCTTATAGAATTAGTCGAATGCCACCCAGAGCGTGTGTGAGGAGGTGGGAGACAGACAGACAGATGCAGACAGACAGAGAGGAGGAGGAAGGACAGATGTGAGGAGAAGGAGGGCTGCAGGAAGAGCAGCAGGCGATCAAAGAAAGAAAGGAGAGGAAGGAGGAGAAAAAAGGGGGCGGGAGGATGTCAATAAAACTCGACTACACAGGGAGGGGGAAGTGTAGGACACAGCAAAAGGTTGTGTGAGTGTGTGTGTGTGTCTTCCACAGCCCACATCAGTGACGTAGTGCCATACGTAGACAGAGAGGAGGAGGAGGAGGAGGCAGGGAGGGAGGGAGGGAGGCAGTCTGAGGACACTCAGTGAGGGGGCGTTTCATTTCAACACGTTTTAAATTCTTAAATAGAAAGAGAACCAGCCTGGTGTGTTCTGCAGCGAGGTCTCACCTGCGATGAGTCGGCGGCCCCCTGAGGGGGTTTTAACTCTCTGCAGGGACAAATGAAGCGCTGTTTCATTCACCGCTCCTCGCTTCCATTCAGGCATAGGTACTCGTCAGCAGGGGGGACTGAGGAAGATACATGTTTAATATATTTTTACAAAAACAACACAATGACCACTGCCTGCATTCATCTCATCCTGAAAATCCAAATGAAGGGTCTGCTAAAAGAAATCAAGCATCCCTCACGTTATTAGGATATTTGAAATTCCAAAATCAAAAGGAAAAGTACAATGTTGCACAAAATGTATCTCAAATTGTACTTGTAGTTGAATAAATATACTTACTCTCCATCACTGGTATTCTGCCAACTTAAAGCAGTCTTTCCCAAACTTAGGGTTGCGGCCCAAAATGGGTCACGGACACGTTTTTATTGGGTCGCCAATTGGCAGAGTAAAATGCATAATAATGCTATGATATGTGAATTCATGGTCAATTCAGTTCAAATGCTGTGTGCTACGCACGTACTCATAGAACTGGAGTTACTTCCAGTAACTACTTTTGTTTTCTCTATGCTGGTCTGTTCAGCTGAGATGCTGTGTGGGGCTGTTTACTCCCCCACCCCTCCTCATGAACCTGGACCTGAAAATGTGTTCGTGCTCTCTGACTGAGGTAACGTTGAGTGTTTGCTGCGAGTTCTGACGTTATCTTGCTAGACGCCATTGCGTCCCCCCGTCTCCGACTCGCGGGCTCGTCTCTAATGTGGATTGGTCAGCAAAATGCGTTTATTCAACATTGTTTGACGGTGGAAGAGTATTAACCTAGTTAGTGTGTTTGTGTGTTAGTTTCCATGTCGGACAAATGTAAGAAATTCTGTGTGTGTGTGTGTGTGTGTGTGTGTGTGTGTGTGTATGACTAATGTGGTGGTGACAAGTGAGAGTGGTAATTTTTAATGATAATACCCTCTCTGTCATCTACCTCTCCCGGGGAGAAACCAAATTTCTCTTTTGGGTCTGGAGCTGAAAAAGTTTGGGAACCCCTGACTTAAAGGATAAGGCTGCTGATATTATATATTTTTGTTGTCAACAAATCCCAAGTATTAACAAGTATATAACAAGTATTACATGTGTATGTGAAGCCTGATATATCTTATTCCCCTGTTCCAAAGAGCTTCATTGTTGCCCAAAAACTATTAGAAACACATCAATGAGCCACACTGTTGCACTTATTTTGCCTCAGTCCCACACACACCGTCCTGCTGCCACAAATACTCACTAGAGCACTAACTGTGGATTAATCTGCCGTTGAAATTAGTCCTTAACGAATGCACTATATCCTCCTGTTTGAGTAACTTTTTCTACAAGGCTACAGTGCCCAGATGTTTTAGGAAATGACTGAGCCTTTTTAAAAGATAAAAACTATATACTTGTGACCTGTTTTGAAGATTTACATCTTCAGTAGGAACCAACAGCCACAGACTGGGTAGGGAAGTCAGGAAGTTTTGAGAGATGGACTTACACATTGTTGGTTTTAGTCTTTTCATGGGATTTGTTGACAATAAGAAAAATATAGAAAAACACCAGTCTAATCCTAAAGCAAATGCCACGTCTTATCATGTCACTTGATCTGTATTTTTATTTAATTAGCTGCAAAAATATAAATATAAAATGCTGCATTTTTATCGTACTATTTTATTGCTGACATTTGCACTCAGTGTTTAAGGTTGTAAACTCTCATAATAGGTAATAATAATTTCATAATTTAGCAACTAAAATGTTATTGTATTACACATAACATACATACATACACATAACGTTCTTGAAGACCTTAAAGGAATATTTAGACATTTAGGGAAATACGCTTATTTGCTTTCTTGCCAAGAATTAGATAAAAAAAATGTATACCACTCGCACGTCTGTCCGTTCAATATGAAGCTGGTGCCAGGAGTTAGCTAATTAACACGATATATCTTGTTTTGTTTAATCCGCACAAAAGTGTAAAATGAAAGTTGTCTTCACTGAGAGGTTGCCAGGCAACCGGTGGAGTCTCCTAACTTCATATTTAATGGACACACATGAGAGTGGTATTGGTCTTCTCATCTATGCGTATTTTCCAAATTGTTGAACTTTACCTTTAAATTAACAATTTTGCACCTGTAATCAGACTATGAAAATGTTATCTGATTATGTGTAATCTGACTACTCATGTGTGTTACTGTGTGTGTGACTGGGTGCAGGATCAATAAAGCAGACAGGAGGATGGGTAGAATGCATTCTCTCTGGTTTATTCAGGTTCTTTAGGAAGAGTTCTGTTTGAAATTACAAAATGCACTGGTAGAAACAGCAGATAGATAGAGAAAGAAACAGAGGGAGAGGAAGAGATGGTCAGAGAAAGAGAGAAAAGAGAGAGGGAGAGAGAAAGAAGGGATTTCATAGCCGGAATAAACGGGAATAACATCACCAGATTCAAGTTCAGGCAGCTCTTTACTCTCAAAGGGATTGTTTTTCATTAAGGAAAAGTTTTATATTCCTTCTCCCCCTTTTTAAAATCATTTTTTCTTTTTTTTGTAATGTTAGTTAAAGTGTTATCTATCTTTGTTCCCCCACGGTTTTTCCCCCGTGAAATAACTGGCAAATATAACAAACAAACATTCTTTGATTTCATCACCAAAGTCATTTCCATTTTTTATCAGGATGATTTTTTTTTTTCATTTTTGTTTGTTTTTGGTTTTTTTTGGTCAGGTTTTTTTTTTCCATTTTTTGTTTTTAAAAATAGAAGAAAAAAGAAACACATTGCTCTTAAAAACATCTATCTATATATATTTTTACATATATATACTTTTTTGATATTTATTTTTTTTAATTCCTGAAGTTGACTTGTTACCCCACATAGTGGCATGCACATTGCACATGCAAATCTGTAATTAAATACTTCTCTTTTATCTTAAATTGCCATGTATGTTTATTTTTTCTCTTTTTTCCCCAACTTGCTGAGTGAATCCTGTATGGTTTTCTACTGTGGCACTGGTTCGGTTTCTACTGGGTCAAGTGTCTGATGGTTTGCATGGTGATGAGATGGATGGTTGATAGTTGCTTCAGAGTTTCCCCAATGCATCTCTGCACCGACAACCCTTTGATTCTTCTGGTATTTGGATCATTTGAAGTGATATTTAACCCTTTGTAGCCACTTTTCACCATTGGATGCTGGCCGGCTCAGCATTAATTCTTTGGGGGAAGGGTTTTGTTGCATTTTATGTTCCCAACAAGCATGTTTGGAGCAGTTTACTCGGAAGCGTTTACTCCCTTAAGCTTGGTTTGTTTGACCTGATTTGACTATTTCACCCAGTGTCACCTAAGCATCGTAATAAAGCAGCAGATAAGGTATATAAATAATAAATAGTTGTGATATTTCTAACTGTAAAGTAAAATGTAAGGTAAAATATAGAAAAACCAGTATGAATACCAGAGAAGACGAGACAGAAATGTCCCTAATCTTTAGTTAAAGTTTTCCGGGATTGGAATCAGATTTTTGAAATCTCATTCTTTACTTCTATCAAATGACAGGTTACTGAAACTTTGTCTAATAAAGGAGCTAATGGTTCATTTTGGCCTGTGCAAACCTAAACCAAACAAGTACAAAAGCCAAACTAAAATGAATGAACTGTAGATGTGTCAGTTTCCCATTTGGATCAAGAACCCCCAAATCTTCTCTGACATATCATAAAGACATAACAATAAATCTAATGTTTTGATGGTCAGAGAGTAATCTGTGCTACAAAGGGTTAAAAAATGTCCTAAAATTTGCTAATTTTAAATCTTGTGACACCTCGAGATGTTTTGGGAGAGATCGGCCTCCAGCGTACGGGACGCTGACGTCAAGACATGAGGACAGACCTTCTGGAAGCAACTCGTCTCCACTGGGCTGATGGTGATGGAAACAAATGGAGAAGAGAGAGAGAGAGAGCGAGAGGGAAATAAAGACAGAGATAGATGGAAATAGAGAGGGGGACCTTGAGGGTTGCTTTGGCGACAGCAGGACACACTTTATCCATGTCTCTGAGGAATCAATTCACTGTAAATCAGCTCGGCAAGCATCAGGGATAAAAGTTTTGATAACATATGCACAAAAATGAATACGTCCTCACATTAATAGGCAAAGTCCTGCCTTTAAATTAATAGTGTTAGCAAGGAGCACCCAGAATGTTAGCGTCAGGCGAGCAGCTGTGTCACAAATTACTGAACTTATTCGATCAAACTATCAATAAATTATCACATTCAGTGCAGTAGTCCCACTAATGCTCTCTTCTGTTAGTTTGTACACACACAAATTAAGTAATTTGAGAGTACAAATGATTAATTCAAGTGAATGAATTATAAATTAATGTGCAGAAATCAACAAGAAATTCACCCCCAATACCTGCTGGAATCCATAAAGAACTGAAGACATACACCAGACACACACACACACTGCACACAGACCATCACAGACAAAACACACCCACACACACAAGCATGAACTCATCCAACCTACACAGCACACACAGACACACACTACCTTTCATAATGAGTGATAATGGTGAAAGCTCACTCCCACCACCTTGTGTTCATGCACAGTATTACATGTGGAGTTAGGCGAGAGAAAGAGAAAGATGAACTCAATGTTCAGGTGCTGAGAAGAAAGAAGAATGAAACACAGCGAGACGAGGCAGAATGAACACAATGAGTTTTTCAGAAAGTTTATGGATTATATACACAAGAATTACAGAGCCAAAATATACAATAGACGGCATGGGAGAGAATGGGTGAGACAAATGACATCTATCTTCTGACCCTCCTCCACCCTCCACCCACACCCTCACCCATCCAGACTTCACTTAATGATCCAAGAGGAAGGTGAGGAGTGGGTGAGAGAGGTAGGGAGGGAAGGGGATGAAGATCGCGATGAGGACATTAAGATATATTGTGTGTGCTGTGATTGTCTCAGAAGGACGAATCATCGTGTCCTGTACAGTGTAAGGCACTGAGGGTTACCTACTGTAGCTGATGGTGTCAGGACACGTGTACACACACACACACACACTCACACGCACGCACAATAAACTGACAAATACATGTAAGTCCAGTCACTTACATCTCTTCCTCTTACATGCACGAACACAATTAGTGCTGAAACGATTAGTCGATTCATTGATTAATCAACCCAGAGAAAATAAAACAATAACAATATTGATAATCATATTAAATGTTTAAGTCATTTATTAACCAAACGTTATCTGGTTCCAGGAGGATTTACTACTTTTACTTACTTGTGATGTTTATTGTTATTTATGTTTATATATAGGGGATAGTGCACATTAATGAACACTAATGTGCATGAAGTTGCAAAGTAATATAGTAACATAGACACACCATTCTGTGCATTATTATCATTGCTTGTAATTTATCATATAGTAACTGTACCCTGCGCTTTCATTTAAGCATTGCACCGTTTTTGTACTCATATTTTAATTTACATTACAAGAAGGGCTATGTATATTCAGCATCTTGGGATCAAAGATTTCCTTTAGGAAAAAGTTATCTCGGGTTTAGCTCTGCAGCTGATATACACCCTAAAACAACTAAACATATATAAAACATATGAAAATTTGCATTTTTAAAAACATTTTCTGACATTTTATAGAATACTAAGACTAATTGATTAATCATTAAACTAAATTGCCAGATTAATCAATAATGAAAATAATCAGTTTCAGCCCTAAACACACTCACGTGTATACACTCTCACAGTCACCAACACACAAACACACACAGTAAATGTCTCCCTGTCGCAGCAGTAGCCCCGCCCCCCTCAAAGTGGGACCAAGCGTGGGCGGGGTGACGGTGACAAAATGGCTTCTGAGCATGAGGATGAGCCCGAAAAGTGGTCCAGTGCCATTGTGAAATTGTGTGTTAACATCACTACGACCTCTGCTGCTGCTGCCCCCCCACTCCCAAAAACTCCCCCCTCCACCCCAAACAGGACCCCTACATCATTAAAATCTCTCTCGTTGCCCTTTGACCCTCCCGCCCCTTCCTCCCTGACTCGCTCTTGACCCCCTATACACACACGCATGCACACATCTAGTGCTGTACAAAGGGGAGACCACGGCGTGGCTTCAGCTACATAAGCACAACTTTTGGCAGCACTACTGTACATTAAAACCCACTGTGTAGTTTTTTTTAAAGAGAGCCCTTATTCGTGTTTTTGTTGACACGTTGCCTCACGACTGACCCACTGACACAATTTCACAGCCGACTGAGTGGATGGGTTGGTGCGTTTGTTAGTTTTTCCTTCGCACAATAACGAAGAAGACAAGAAAAAAAAAGATTAGTCAGAGGTTAAGACTGATGGGTGACAGAAGTCGGTGAAGACGCAGAAAGCAGACGTGGAGAGAAGCGATGACTGAGCAAAAACCTTGCAATCCCCCCCAACCCTGTTAAAAAAACAAATCAGTGAAACAACCAAAACAAGAAAGATCAGATGTTCACTTTTTTTCCCCCCAAAGAATGGGATTTGTTCTCGGAAAAGCACAAACACAACATGCTTTCACACAAGGGCAGTGTTGTGTGTCGGCCATTTTGGATCCGCTGTTACAATTCTGGACAAGCGAGTGGTGTCGTGGAGCCAAAATGGAGGTGGGTTTTTCCTGCCTGTCTGTCGAGTGTTGGTGCGTCGGCAGGCTGCTGATAGGGAGGTGAGGGGTCAGAGTGTGTAATGTAGGTTAGTGAAAGGAGGGGGGTGGGGGGGTCAACATTACAACGTCTGACGCCATGCCAGGTAAAACCATACAATAACTCAATCCAAGGCCTGCTTGTTTCGTAGCTGACTGTTCCCTACGTTGTCTAACTGTCTAGCTACCTAACTCTAGAGGGACCTGAGAAGTAAGCAAACTGCTTTGCACCTCTGTAAACCTCTCACTACACAGCCTGAAACTGGACCCACGACATTTCCGGGATGGACACAACATGCCACGCCTAACAGGGAGGTGAAGCCGAGAGAGCTAGCTTGCTAGCAGCATCCGTTAAATCAGCGACGACCATTTGAGTCTTTAAGGCTCTCATTCAAACTGTGTGGATCTCTTTAGATTTTTGACAACTACAAATATCTGTGTATGTTTGAATGGGAGTTTGAAGCGATTAAGCCCATACCGGATGTGATATTGATTTATCTACGTCAAGTCTAGCATCTTGGCTATTTCCTCACCCTGGCCCAGTCTCAAAACCACAGCTCCCTCCCTGTTTATGTGCTAGCATGGGAGCCGGTGGGACTTGACTTTTAAGGCGTAGTTTGGTTGATCTCAACTACTACAGAGGGTGTGTGTGTGTGTGTGTGTGTGTGGGGGGCCACTAGAGGCAAGGAGATTGGGGGGTGACAAATGTGACTAATACAGAAGGCACTGTGGCTCTGTAGGGGGTTTGGGGAAGCGTCCCCACCTGCCATAACCTCTCTTGATGAGGTGATGAGGTTGAGGTGAGGGCAGAGGGGTTTTGGGTTTACGCCCCTCTACTCCCGCCAAACAAATAAACAATCAACCCAAACAAAACCCCCCTATGCCCATCTTCACTACACTATGCTCAACTACTAGGCCTGGAGGCAACATATTACGGAAAAGGAGAGAAAGATGGGGAGGGAAAAGGGATCATCTGGAGAGGGGTGGGGTGTGGAGACAGCGACAGAGGTACATGAAAGAAAGGGGTTTCACTGTGGGTGTGATGTCAAGTGATGTGTGCAAACGTGGTGTTGATCTTCACATTTTCTCAGATCCGCGTGTTCCGGTTTCATTAATCCGTTTTACAGTACCACAGCGTTGCAGTTTCTCCTCCGAAATAATACCATGAGGATGCTTATGAGGTCTGCATAGAGTCAAAACACGTGGACTGGGGTTTGTTTTCTGGCTTCTGCGACTGCGAAGAAAACAGTGCGAGGTTTCAAGAGTAGCTAGATCGTCGACCGTGTCATGAGCATGAACGGTATGCAAAATAAATAAATATCTGAAACTCTAATTATACTCTGTCTGTTATCTATAACTACATCTACTGTATTATATCTAGATATATGTAGTTTATCATCTATATTTATCTATACTTTATCATCTTGTCCTAGAGTTATTGAATATTCAATAATTATTGTCCCTCATAACAATAAGGATGAAATTATGTGTTTCTTTCCTGTAATGCCTTTTGTGTCTTCAGTGTCGCTCTCTGGCAAGCTGAAAGAACAGATGTCAAAGCAAATGGATAGAAAAAGAAAAAGATAGATGAGGAAAGAGGTTGGTGGATACTGAAGTGGTTTTTGGCAGAGGAGGTTTCAGCTTTGCTACAACCTCATATGATTGGATTGGTGATTTGGTGACTGTTCTCTGGTTATCCAGACCTGAGAGAAGGGGCTGGAGTGGGGGTCAGCATTGGCACAGACAGGCAGACAGAGGGACGGACTGAAAAACGGACAGATATGGCATCTCCCAGGCTACATCCACGTTTCCTGACTAGGATTGGACTTCATTTATATATCTCACAAAGATATAAGAGACAGGTATAAGCAGAGGTTTCACTTCAGGTCTAGAAACCAGGATGTGGCCCGGAGGCTGTCCTGTAGATGGGGAAGGCAGGGCGGATAATGTGTGCTGATAACTGCCCCCTGGTGGCAAAAAAAGAGAACACCACCACCTAATACTGACTGACACCAACACCGTACCACCAATACTGTGCTGTCACTGCCGGCAACCGATCTCGCTACAAAACTACAGAGCCCGGCAGAGGGATAAGATTGAGATTCGTCGTTTTTTTGGCTGCAAGTGGAAGAATTCAACCTTGGTAGAACTTTAACCTCAGTAAAACAGGGTTGTCTGAAACCTATGCAGTGTAATAGGCAGACAAACTCTTCCACATTCTCAGTGATCTGGTCTACCCCTGCCTCTGAACATGAATTCTTGATCTTTGGGTTGGCTTGACAAGAGTACTGACCCCATGAATCATTGCAAGTCAGGTACTGAAGCTCCCCTGACCTCTACCTCCACCATTCTGAAGAGAGAGTGTATCTTAAGAGTTGCGTTACAACACGCAACGCTGCTAAGTGAATGTTCCCAAGCCGTCATTGCCCCGAAATGTTGCAGGAAGGCATCAGGAACCCGGTAAACGTCATTGAACGGGGGGGAATAAAAACATAACGGATGTAAACAAGATGGACATAGCATACTTAAACTCCAAATAACATGACAAAAAATCTACAGCAACAGTTCTATCAATCAATCAGTCATCAGTATCATCATCATCATTGTCATCGTCATTTTGCATTGACACTGATATCATAATTCATAAGACTATCATCATTAACAATAATAAATCAAGTGTGGTAGAAGTCCGCTTCTCCCCACTCTTTCTCCCTCTTGTTTCTCAAGCACAACAGGAAACTTCAATGTGATCCTGCAGTGTTTCCTGTCTTTTTACAGATTGTAGAAACGTAGCATTTGAACCGTGTCGGCACATAACTGCGTCAAACAAAATAGCCGACTGTCAAAGCACGTTTCGGGTTAAAAGTAAACGAAAATTACATTTGAGATGTAAGAGAGAGAGAGAGAGAGTCTGAAAGAAGAGAACTTCTTTTGTAAACCTAAATGCAAAGTTTCCTATAAAGCCCCCAGGTCCCACCCACACCAGTTAGATTTCCTCTCTAGTATGTATTTAATCAATCATGCAGGTTTCCATCAAATTTTGGACTAAGAAAAAGATCAAAGGAGGCTGAGCGAATGCAACAGAAGAACCAAGCTCCAATGTCCGAAGAAGAACAAGAAGGAGACGTAATCGATAGAAGAAATACTGAAGAAATTTGTCTTTTTCCCCATCCCTCCTTTCCTCTCCTCCGCCCCATTCAACCGTGTGATGTCATTTCCCGTCAGGTTATCCCTCGCCTTGCGCCGGGTCGAGCAACCGAGTAGGAAGGGGCTTGACGAAGTGTCCGACTCCCTTCTCAAGTTACCTGAGCCCACCCTCCCATAGCGCACTCGAACAGGAAGTGAGCCCACACTGCGCCTTGAACCCCTCCACTACCACTGCCGGACAGGAAGTGATGTCACACCAGTTCCGTCAGCATTAAGTGAGTCTTTAACAGTAAACAGAGATGATAAAACTCATCAAATATCAGCCAGCGCTGTGATTGGCTGGTTTTTGCAGTATAGGCGGAGCTTCCTGGTTCTGTCCCTTGGAAAGGAAAAAGGTTAAAGATAAAGTGGTTGTTCTCCCTTTTTTTCTTTTCATTGTTTGTCATGTAAAGTTTCATTTTGTTCTTCATTGTTCAAGTTTGATTTTCTGGAGGCATAGCTTGGCATGTAAGGGTTAGGGGGTCCTGGCTTTTTGTTAATTTATTTTCTTTAAACATATCTGTTCGAGGAGCAGAGTCAAAGCAGTGGACTCTGTGTTTCAGCTCATTTTCAGGCTTTTACATTAGCAGACTGGCCAGCGACAGATAGCACACATCTGACGAAACTAACCAATCACGCGACAGTCTGGGAGAAGTGCTTTTAGGCCTCGTAAACTGTGATCAGCCCTGGCCATTTTACATGCTCCTCCCTCGCTTTTCTGTGCCCACACCTCTCTCTTCCTCCTTCAGCCTGGCCTTGCTGGTCAAGCATAGAATTCTGGGAAGTGTAGTTCTGAGACTGAGAGAGGCAGAGGTAAACTGTGCCTGGGCCTTGCCCTAATTGTCTTGGCTGTCTCTTTTTCATTTTATCCATGTGCTGATCCGTCACTGATTTGAGTCTTACACAAAATCTGTAGAAGGCTATTTGCAGCACCCTCACCCCCCTCCCCTCCTCCCTTTCCTCTCATTTAGAGTCCGAGGGGTGAAGGTTTTCACCAACTCTGCTTTATTAAAAGTCAACATATCCAAGGCCAGAGCACCGGAGGCTGCTATTCTTCTTCTCCTCTCCTGCCCTTATCCCTCGCTCCCTGTGGTTGCTAGCACCAGTCATCCTCGTCCGTCTCACTATAAGGTTCATGCAGGCCCTTGCGAGGCCCTCGGGCATGGGGGGGACGGTGATGCGGGTGGGGGGGTGCCCCAGGTGGCCCCCGCCGATGTGGGGAAGGTGAGGATGAGCGGTAGCCATTGGGCACCCTACGTGGATGCGGGTGAGGGGGCGGAGGGGGCCCGTGGCGGGCAGTCCTAGGTGAGCGTGGGTGTGGGTGAGGATTTCCCCCATGTGGGTGTGGGTTGCCATGGGAGAGGCTTTGCTCGTAGGCAGGGGGCTCATGGTGCCGCTCGTACTCATAGTCACGCTCGTAGAATGGCCCGTCGCCCTCCAGGCTGTCCCCAGGCGGAGGCCCAGTCCAGCGGCCTCGGTGAGGGGACCTAGGTGAGCCGTGGAGGGGCGAGCGCGGGGACTGGTGCCTAGGGGAGCGCGGCGAACCGTGCCGGGACGAGGAGCCCCCATGGTGGGGAGAAGCGTGGCGTGATGGGGGTCGGTGGTGGTAGCCTCTGTCGTGGTCTGGTGGGGAGAAGTGTCGGGGGGAGGGTGAGCGCAGTCTGCCCGGCCCTGGGGGACCGTAGCTGGGCTTGCGGACAGCGGGGGAGTAGGTGACATGTGGACGGGGGACAGCAGGGGTCTGGGGCAGCTGCCGACGGCCTCTCCGCGGAGTGCTGGTCCCCGAGGTGGAGGGGACCGGGCTGCCGCTCACCGAACTACTGCCCTACAGCAAAATGTAAACAAGGAAAATCAAAACGCACCACAACAACAACAGAGACCAGAGTAGAGCAGAGTGGTGGTGAAGATAGATAGATAGATAGATAGATAGATAGATAGATAGATAGATAGATAGATAGATAGATAGATAGAGAACAGAAGAGATAAGAGAGATAAACACCATTGAAAATCATTCAAAAACATAGTGATGAGGCAAAAAATTGACACCAAGAAGCCACACGTCACATTGAAGAAAAATGGACAGAGAGAGAAACAGTGATAAAGAAAAAAGCATAACACAAAAAAGAGAGATTGATATCCATAAGTAGGTGTATGACTTTGTGTGAACTCTTACTGGATAAGAGAACAGATGTTGTTGTGGGAGCAAAAGGCATGGGTTAAGGATCACTTCATAAATAATGAACCAGTCTTTTTAATAGTCTGTTGGGGCTTTTATCCAACCTGTATTGAGTAAAAGCTTTATATAAGGTATTCTACATATATGGAAATTAACAAGAAAGAACAGGAAAGACAGTATTGGGAAATGGTCTCTAATATTTTAGGAACTCTTGGCATTAATCTCGGTGTCTTTGGAGCCCACCTGTCTGTGTCCTCGTCCATCAGGCCCCTCGCTGGGTGAGCGGGACCAGTGGTGGTCGTGGGGATGCCTGTGAGGGTAGTCGTGGCGGTCGGGGCCGTAGTGCTCCTTGTCCATGGAGCTGTGATGGTGATGGTGGTGATGGTGGTGACGGCGGTCCTTGGTCCGGCCGCGGTCCCGCTCGCGCTCCTTGGGTGGAAGGTCGCCCGACTGCGTGGTGGTGCTGAGGTCTGTGCCCAGGCCTAGCAAGGAGATGTCTCAGTTTACATTTGTAAATACAAGACCACTCAGTATTTTGTCAAGATTTGAGCTACCCCAGGTGAGGACATACAATTTAAGATTATACAAATTAATGCAGTGGGTAGAAGATTCTTCTTTTCATAAAAAAAAAAGCAAGTCAAAAGTGACATAAATGAAAATGAAAACAAGCTAAAACTATTAAAGTACCATATTTAAAATGAAAAAAATGAAATGCCTATCCACAAAGGAATCCACTACACCTGGGCAGTCAAATGTAGAGCAAAGAAAACTAATTTAAAACACCATCATCAATACTGAGTCCAGGAAGCAGAGGAGAGTCTTCTCCATCAGATTAGAGAGCTCTCCAATTATAAAGGGGATTTAGAGCTTAACTGTGCCAGCCTTGTTGCATTAGTTTTATAGCTGAAGCATGCAATTTGCACTCGCAATTAGTGATGAAGTGGGCTATCTGGTTGCACAATGTTCTTTTCAAGGACTTCTTTGTGTCAAGACTTGACTCGCATAAAATTTAGTGAATATGATGACAACTCTGCTCTCTTAGCTAAATAAATGCACAGATTGCTCTCAATTGCCTCAACAACTGCCCTTGACCAAGCTGTAAAGCAACACTGCGTACTGCAACTATGTTACGCTTACATTAAAGACACATTACATCGTTACATCATCACTACATATCCAATGCCAGTGTGTTCGAATAATCTTTCACGACTCCAGTGGGAGTATCAAAAACATTTTGGCAGACAGCAGTGCATGCCGCTACACTGTCTGAAGAAAAGGCCATGTTGTTTATCCTCCAGCCAGTTGTACTTCATCAACCTCAGCTAACGTAGCCTGTTAACATAAATGCAGTGATCATGTTAACATGCTTACAAGTTTAGCATGTGAGAATGCATGCCCTTAGTGTTAATTCTAGTACAGCTGAGCCATGCTAAGTATTTTATACTACCATTTAGCATGTGACATTAAAATGTGCCCTACAGCCACACCACCTACCTGAGAGCTACTGTACATCGACAGAGACTATATCTCTGGAATTCAGATTCATTACTTTTCTACTGTAACCTACAGTAAGTAAACTGAACATTGGAGATACATTATGACATTCACAGCTGTAAACATTTGATTTGCAGATGCAAGTCAGATGTTAGGTAGGCTTTAAAGGTAGTACCTTAGATGTCCAACATGAGTGACTCACCCGTGTCTGCGTCGGTGTATCTGGTCAGGGAGCGCTGGGAGGCACGGTGACTCCTGTCCCTGTGTCTGCGTCCTCCTCCATGTCTCCCCTCCTCAGACACCACCCTCTCCAGGGAGTAGTCGTCCAGCCTCACGCCCCGGCCCGTACGCCCGTGGACCAGGCTGGAGGTGGAGCGACGCATCGGACTGGTGTCAGTGATGGTCTGCGAGGACGAAGGAGAGAGCAGAGAAGGAAGTACAGAAAGGGAGAGGGACGGACAGAGAACATAAAGGTAGGAGAGGGTGTGATGAGATGAGGAGAAAAGAGATAAAAAATAGTGGGGGAGAGAAGGAAAGAGAGGAGAAAAGAAGTTAGACTTAATGCATTCTGATTGGTGGAGTCCATCCTCAGCTGTGAGACGCTCTCAACAGTGTGTATGACATTACCACAGAGCTGCATCTGGTGGAATGTCTGTCAGATTGTGCATTCATGTGTGTATATGTGCCTATTGATTGACAATATCTGACTTGGGTCAAACAGCAGTACCAAATAACTCTTGGTTTAGGTGGGTGGTGGTTAACCACACTAGGACAATTCAGGTTTTGATAATACATTTTGTTTTGATAATATGAACATTTTGGCTCTTGTGTTGTCCTGTGTGGCGACATGCACCCATCTGATCTGAGAACTGAGTACTATTTGACCCAGCTTAAATCATATATCAGCTTACGGTCTTTGCATTAATATAGCTTGACCCATAGCACCTGAAATCCCAAACTACTAAGCCTTTGACAAGCACATGTAATACCAGGCTTCTTCACCAAAACATGGAGGAATGAAACAGACAGAAAGATAAAACAGGGCACTGACAGGAAGAGAAGAAAGGGGCTGAGAGACAGAGAGCAAGCATGAAGGAGGGCCGTAGAAACCATGCCTCACATGCACAAGGCAGAGGAGCCTACTGGACTTTTCCAAATGGCAGCCATATTTCATTTAGATCATACTCAGATTGGAAATCCACATTTCTTTTCTCCATGTCAAAGTTGATACATCATCAGACCAGCGACAAACATCAGATGTTTGGAAGAGTGACGACTGGACAGATACCCTCACATTAGTTATTTTTTATCCTTTTTCCTCATATTTTTGGTAAGCATTCAAAAATAATTCGATATCGTTTGGATTTAAAAATTAAAACAAAGCAAAAATAATGTTAATTCTAGCAGATTATAACTAGTTTTAACACATAAAGTATCATGAACTTAGACAGCAGACAAAACTTTCATTAACATCTTGAGTGTAAGCACACTACTGCATTACCAATACTATAGATCATTGGTAGAAGAATTAAATCTCACTGAATTGGAATGGAAACATCTGGCTTAATGTTAACTCATGGATCAACATATTCTTCTTTCATTCCATCCACTTTCTACCTGAATTTATTGAGATATTTGTATTAATTTCATCTCTTATTCAGCTCATCACAAAAATGCCAAATTTAGAGAATATTTATATTTTTTTGTCCAAAGACTGCTTGTGTTGGTCATTTACGTCTCATATAAGTATGACATAAATCAAATATGGCCACCAGGTGGAAAAGGTAAACTGACATTCCATAACCTTAGAGCCTGGTTGAAACGCTCTGCAAGAACCCAACAGGAAAATCCTAAAGGATTGATTACTGTATTTCAAAAATGTGTAAAACTGGCTGGTAAATTGACTAGACAACGTGGGGAGCAGGTAAAAGAGTCACAGTAACTTCCTGTCCTGTATATTATATATAAATCTATTTTAACCTGCCTAGTACCGCATGTGTGTGTGTATATGTATAGAAAATCTACTGCATGGAAGTAGTGTACTTGCTCAAATATAATACTTTTTTAACTTGTTTGTGGTTGTTTTTGCATCATGTTAAATGTGGCTGTGCTTCTGCATCAAGACACTTTGGATAACATGTCAGGAAAACAGTAAATTACAGCAAATCATACCAAGGAACTATCTCCAGTTATGGTCTACATAATGTATCCTTAAACAAGTCTTGTGTGATTTTCTTGCTGGGTTCATTATCGGGCTCTTCTGACCAGGACAGGACTCTGCTGACACTCTGAACCCCCAGAAAACTTCACATCACACCCTGATGATAAAGCACAGGTCAGTCTGCAAGCAGCAGGCCAGACGAACACTCAGACGAACACTCAGACGAACACAAGGGGATTCACTCTGAGAGGAGCTGCGCTACACACAGACAGCAGTCTGTACAGTCTGTACACTCTCCGAGCAGCCTAACACAAGCCATGCAGGCCCTCTGGGTAGCCGGCAGCACAGCACTACATGTGTGCATACACTTAATATGCTTACACACACACACACACACACACACACTTGAAAAGGATGTGTTACTTTCCACATATTCTGGAGTCTACTTTGGATTGACACATGTATGTTTCTTTTCAACATTTATGTTGACAACAAGCCTCCCTGTTCCAAGTCTTAGAAAAAGTAAATACAGTTAAATTTCAATGAGATGATTTTCAGGATGCTCATGTCTGTTCTCTTTTGCATCGTTTGGAAAGAGAGCAAGGTTAGTATGTTTTAGTTGTTTTTAGACTTGAAAACAAGTCAAAAGCAAGAACATACAATTTAAACAAGAAAATGTTTAAAGAAGGAAGTTATAATACTACTGTTAACACTACTACTTCTACTAATATTAATACTAATACTATTACTGATAATTCTGGTTTTAGAGGCCCACAGCTGTGTCTCTTTGCACTACATTTCCAAACAGATAGTTGCTGTTTAGATGTATATATGTCAGGTTTATTTGGGGATGATGGGTTTACATTAAACAGGTATAAAAGACTGAAAATACTCACAGTAACATTATGATCCCGGTGACTTGTGTGTCCAAATGAACCGAACTGAATTTATTTTTACATTACACCCGTCGTCGTAACAAATTATGCATTGAAAAGTCACAATGATGTCATCCAACTTAAGACGGACAGAAGTGTTGAACATGACACAGCCACTTTATGAGTGCCCCACTCTGCCTCTGTCTAACCTTCCCTCTACCTTTCAGGCTACAGAATGACAGTCTTTGGCTAAAGCAACACGTTCCCTTGTTGGTAAACCCGCTTCCTCTCCATCACATCCATGGCAAGACTCAGCTCCGCCACGTCATGCATGACTAATGACATGCCGGAACGCCTGCCAATCCCCCGGTACAGGCCAACAGTTGCACATCAGGCCAGTCCATGCTTTCGTCATACACTGTTGACCCGGTCTGCAGCGATGCAACAGACTAAAACGCACATGTAGCACACACAGTGGAACACACACACACTTACACACACACACACACACACACACACACACACACTGCTTACAAGCAGAACACCAGGGAAACTCGTCACAGAGAACAAACAATGGAGAGCAGAGCAACCTCAACACGAGCAGACACGGGGGAGAGACAAAGAAAGAGAAAGAGAGACTGGGACAGTTTAAACAAAGGCTGACAGGATAGATAGAAAAAGGGAGAGGTGTTCAAAGTAGATCTGAGTAGTGACAATTAGGCCACAGTAGATTTAAAGAGCTTGGAGTGCCAGGTGGGTGGGGTTCACTGGATCAACACAACTCCGATGCTGTCTATTTTAAGTTGCAGAAAAACACAGCAAATTGACTTCCGAGCTGTTTCATGTGACTGTCAAAAGAGGCTACACAAACTGTATAAAGCATTATGCAAGAGGGAACATATAAAATATGGACATTTGTCGCCCTGCAATAATTGTGACTAAAATTAGATCTGTCGTTGATTTGTCACTAAACTGGGACGCTGTTTACTGACCAGACTATCGTTGTCTCAGACGCTCTGTGTCCTGTGTGTCTTATTATACATGCAACACTGGTTATGTGGCGTTATGATCGTGCACAGGAAAGACTGAAAATACAGAGAGAAATGTTTTTACAAAACCGGAGCTCATAGAGACAGAGTGCGATTAAGTCCCACACACATTGGAGGGGAAAACAATTCATTGCTCTCCATTGACTTTGTATTCCGTGAAGGTGCCTCCTTGTCGCTTTGGTCTGTTAGCAAACAACAGAAACATGCCTAAAAGCTGCTGTGTGGGGAGATGCACTACCGACAGGGTGAAGAACCCAGAACTAAGTTTTTATAAGCTGCTGAACCCAAAAACAGAGCCTTTAAGAAGATGAAAGTGCATCCAGATGTGAGGCATCAGCAGGAAGAATGGGAACTCTGTGGGATCCTGACACTCAGTATGTCCACGTATGTGTGCAGCAAGCAGTCAAATATCCAAATGTCAGTTTTAGGCTAACTATACTGCTGTAAGTTAAGCTTAAGCATTTTGACAGTATGCAACGTGTGCAGTTGAATGTGGCTAAATCAGAAAGATATTATGCAGTATTATGTTTGCATGTGCCTTAGCTAACTACAGTAACTTAGCTTGAGAAAGGACACCGAGACAGACAGACAATATTGAGTTTGTCCTCTCTGGTAGACACAGGGTGCTAAAATAACCCTCTGACATGCTGAAATCTAATGTTTTTAGCCGCTACAGGCATTTTGTTAGCGTTTCAGCCATTTGTTGCATATTGTGGCGCCGACTGTTTTCTCCTCCGGTGGGCGTGGTTTTCAGAGTATGATGCGTTGTGCTCTGTCTCTATAGGGACAGAGCACCAAGTGTGCGCGCATTATACAAATTGAAGCCTGGCAGAATGCAATTACAGAATGCAAATATATTAAATGGCTATTGATGAAAAATGCACACCACATTTAGTATCAAAAATGGGGTTTGTAACTTTAAGCTGTCCTGAATACCAAATGGGTAGTGTCTGTGATACTGAAGAGTCTTAAAAAATGTAGACGACCGGTCAGACAGCTCAACTATCACCACCTGAACTGCGCCACTGCAGCTCAAACCCACCCATCTGGTGTCTCACATGGGGAAAAACAACCGGCAAACTACGTTTTGGTGCAGATCCAGTTTGAAAAAAGAATTGACAAAGAGACAGAAGAATGAAGAGGAAAGAGGAGAGAGAGAGAGATAGAGCTGGAGAGAGAGAGAGGTACATACACTGAGGTTATTTCCGCGGGGCCTGTGTCTCCTCCGCTGCAGAGCAGGCAAACACAGAGATGATACGTAGAGCAGAGCAGTGTAGCACACACACACACACGCGCGCACACACACACACACACACACACGCACACACACACACACACACACACACACAGAGCATAGGCCCGACATAGCATAGCCGCCAGGACCGAAAGAGAATAGAGGCAGAGAGACAGAGACAGAGAAAGAGACAGTGACGAATGAATGGATAGTTGGAATGAGAAGCAATGACAGAGATATGAGGAGGAGAGGGAGGATAATGGGATTATTTTGAGGACATAAATATGTTTCGGGAGGGAGGGGAGAGAAAAACAGAAGGAGAGGGATAAGAGAGATGTAGGACATGTATATGAGAGAAGGAGAAGATAAAGGGAAGGATGAAAACGAGAGTACAGAGGTAAGAAAGGAGGGAAAAAGGTACAAAAAATAAGTGATAAAGGGGGGGACAGAGAGAGGAGAAAGAGAGAGGACCCAGTTAGTTTAGAGAAGGTGCACACACACATAAGAGCGAGGTGGGTGTGGCCAGTGAGCGAGAGAGGACAGAGGACAATATAAGATGCATGTGCATCCACACACTCATACACACACTTACCGAAACAGCATGAGCTCTCTGTAAGGCAGAGCAGTGTTAGAAGGCAGTAAGTAACAGTGTACGGACACACACTTATATCACACATATATACTGTATATGCAACACACACACACACACACAAGACATTTTCTACACTCCCACAGCAGTCTACCTTTATTTATGTTGAGTTACGCTCTAATTATATTAACACATTGAATTCTTTCAAATTAGCATCTAATTATATTAACACCAAGACTTGAACTCTATTACCAGAGGAATAATAGTGTTATTACAGGCACCAAACCTGAGTCAGGTAGTGTTTGTTTTAATGAGCATGGAGTACCAAATATAAAGAGCAGTAAAGAGAACTGATTGTCCGCTCTCCATTTAAAAAGACAAGTACACAAAGAGTGCACTCATAGCTAAAGTGCAACCTGAGTATTTGGAGAGTGAAACGTTTTGTTTTTTTGCTGTGTTGGCTCTATACTCCAGCATACTGGATTTAACATGAAACAATAACTGAGTGTAAAGTGCTAACTGTCTCCTTTAATTTGAGGGTATTTACATCTGCATCATATGAGCAGTGTAGGAACTGTAGCCCTTTTTATTTACAGAATATTTAAGAGAGGACGAAAAGTAAATGGACAAGTTAAAAGAGGCCTAAATAACTTAATGTTTAATAATTGGTTGCACATCATTAACTGTCCAAACTGACAGAAGTTAAGTTTTACAAGGTGCAGAGTTTGCACTCAAAATTTTCTTCAAAATATTCTCACATATCAACCCTGCCCTTATAAAGTAGAAAAGTAAAATACTAAGAATAAGTAGAAATTGTACTTCTTATACACTCTCCTACCTCATCCTCTAAATGTTCATACAAAAAACACTCCATGGAGTAACCAACATACCAAAGTGAGAGCAACATGACTGGATGCAGTGACATGTCGGAGTATGGCGATGCTTGTGTGCGTGAATGTGTGTGTACAACTGCAGCCAGAGAGGCTTCGTGGTAAAGTCCACACGTCCTACACGGAAAAAATATTTTCCCAACATCATAAATATAAATGTTAACACTTCTCTCGTTATGTTTTAAAACAGAATCATGTTCATTAGTGACAAATATATAGAGCAAGCACAAAACACGGGTGAGCAGTAATCCATCTGCAACCCGAGGTCTGAAAGCACATGGAGACATGGAGATTTGTAAGCTTAGAGCAAGTTTTTGAAACAAGTTGCCAACAAGATGCGAACAGTAGGGTTTCCTTTTCTCACTATCTTCATACACTCCCTGTTCTGGCAGTTTATATCCTAAAACTTAAACTGAGAACAGATTAACATCAAGTGGACAGTGGACAGGCTATGTCCCTGCTCCCGTTTGGAACGTTATCACTCAATCGAATGGGTGTTATCAATGGTTATCAGCCTCATAGATATGGGTTAGAAGGGGCCTGATACACCTGCTAGTAGATTCAGAAGGTTGTTATCATCTATTCACATGGTTGATCCCTCATGTCACACCCCTCTGCATCTATGCAACAAAACTACTTGGTTAGGTTTAGGAAAAGATCATGATTTGGGTTATGTAAGTCACGTACGTAACTTAAAACAAGTCAACACTGACTTTTGGTTTCACACGGGACACGACCCCTGGCTTCCTGGGTGAAAGTCCTGTGTTTGTTTGACCCATCCATCCACCCCAAATCCACCTCCTCCTTACGCAGACTTTGTCGCTCTTTCTACTACGTCACCTCAACACGCTGCATTGGCTCACTGAAATAAATGGGTGATAACAGCCTCCTGAACCTACTAACAGGTTTAGTAGGCCCCTACTAGCCCATATATTTGGGACAGATGTGTGATGATAATGCCCATTCAATAACCTGATAACAGTCAGATGGGCTAGTTCCTGTATCATCCACCATCTTTTTTATTTGGCTAAATTTGTTCAGAACTGTAACACAGATATAACCCCAAAAAATTAAAAGTGCCCACTCACATTCTCAAGTACTTAGAATGTGCTAAAGCTACCAAACCTGCTGGAGACATTTGTGAGACCAGATTTCAAAGTCAGAGTGCACGCAATCAGGATTTTACACTCAAAATATTTGGTTTGCATCTATCTGTCTCTGCCCGATCTCAAATCTTAACGTGCAGAATATTTAAACTTCGATTTATTTAGTTCTCACCCAATTGTTACGTAGTTAATAAACCTCTACAAAAAAGGTTAAACTGTGATCTAAGCATAAAATCATCTACAGAAACTTCTACCACACCCCTCTCCATCTGTCTCTGTCTCACACACATCCAAGAAGCCAACAAAGTGTTAGTTTGAGCAAGCCAATGAAGCAGTTGCCTCTGCTGAGATCAATGTACCACAAAATGCTTTCCGAATACAATGAACTGGCAACCTACAGTTTATGTACCTTTGGCCACCATGTGGTTGTATTTGTTTTAAATGATTTTAATGCTTTTGGATCACACTTAATGAGTCTTTTGTATGTTCTCATTTTCACTGCTGAAGAGAGAGACACTAACTCTGGCCACAGTTTACACAGGACAGACACACCAAGGATTTAATGGAAATGGATTAGGGAAGAGGATCAGGTTGGAAGCGACAAGATATTCTATACATACAGGTCTTCTAGAGATATATATTTGTATATATATCTAGAACACTTATCCAGCCCTCTGACCCATTTTACTTGCTGCTCCACTGATAGCATGCAACTTCGCTGTGCAGCAAAGAGAGGAGCTCTCTTGGATCTGAGCAGCAGTGGGTCGGCCGCTGGATGAGTGGCGGGTTAGAGTGAGGGAGGAGGAGGTGGAGGGATGGTGGCAGGAAGGGACGGAGGGAGGGAAGACAAACAGGGAGACGAGACAGAGGGAGGTGAATTTACAAAAGTCTCATTGTTTCTTTGCATCCTGTCAAAACATTTGTGTTTGCGTGAACCATGTTTCCCATGCAGAGAGCTAGAGCCATAATAAAAAATAAAATTACACATAAAAGTAAAGATTTGTTTGGTATTTAAAAAAGAAGGTGCTGGTTTATTTCAGACTCGGTTCTCTTCTCTGTTTAGGATGCAAGGAAAGACTTTTTGAATTCACTTCAACTGTCCTCACTGCTAACAGGCATAGTAACGGAGAATGATGATGATGGTGGTGGTGATGATGGTGGGATGAAGGTGCTCACTTGGTTGTCTGCCGAGAGGCGGGGCATGGAGAGGGTCCGCCCATGCCCATCCATTGGGTGATAGGGCTCTGTGTCGGAGTACCCGTCCCGCCCCATCTCCCTCATCTCTACCGTCTGTAAAACACAACGAGAGGGGGCGTGACCACTGTCTGCTGAGGGGGGGGACTCTGACAGGGGGGAGGTGTCATTGGCTAATCAAGGGAGGCGCTAACTGAGGTGGAAGGGACGTGAAATAAATTCAATGATGTATCTAGAAAGTTTATCATGTTCCTTTTTTTTTGTCTTTCTTTTCAATTTCAGGCATAAAATACTACAATTCTGTCTTTATTTATGCAGCTTGTTGTTACATAAATTAACTGTTGCAATCGTTCTTGTGTTAAAAAGTTACTGTTGAGCCTCTGAAACATTTAGATGAGGTGGGTATTGATTAGATCAGGTCTAATAGCCCAATACTCTATCGTCAGATTGTGGGTTAATGTATGAGGCCGTATTCAGACCAAATCAGGTGCTTCTGCAAAAATGCCAGTCCTCCAATTCATTTGAACGTGGGTAGTGCATTTAGGCTGTGGTGGTGGAGACCGTAGGGGATGCCGAAAAAAAATGCAGCGGCCCTGTGGCGAAAAGTTAAAACAGAATCAACTTTTGGAGAAACGCAACCGACGTCACGCTGCGATGGCCAATCAGACGACACAGTGAAGAAAACCTTGTTTACTGTGTAGCATTGTAGCATTCTGCTGTTTACAGAGCAACTTTGAAGATGGAAGAGAGACTGATCAGTTGGCGCTGTGATCATCAGCTGTACAACCCTGCATGAGGGAGTACAAAGATGTTAATCGCTGTGCAGTCGCTTGGTGTTGTATCTCTCTTCAAGTTGGGATTACTGGTTAGTATTTGTACTTGTGCTACAATCAGCATGGACATGCAGTGACACTCCCACACCACCGCACAACCCTGCGCTAATTGCCGCAACGCCTGATTTGGTCTGAATGCAGCCTAATGTCTATCTGAATTGGACTTCTGTACGAAAGCTCATTCTGCATTGTGGCACAAAACCAAACCCTGACCATTGGGAAAAGCTTCTTTGGAAACATTGGGACCTTTTCCTGGCATGAAACTGCCAACCCAAGGATCCAAAAGTGGGGGAGGAAAATATCTCAAAAGCAAAGGTATCGAAGAGAGAGATGAGGGGCTGGGGGAGTAGGGACGTCCCAACAGACAAGTGAAAGTAAGGGGCAGTGAGGGGGAGAAGGAATACATCACAGAACACATCTACCAACTCCAAGCCATCGACTCAAGAGGAGGTTGAAGAGTGAACAGGAAAAATCAAGGAAGAGGAAGATGGTAAGACTAAGAGAATACGGGAGATGTGGACTCGAGCAGGAAGATGAAGAACAGATAGAAAAAAGAAAAGAGCTCAAAGGACAGAGAGACACTAAAGTCTTGTACGCTGGAGTAACAGCAGCAACATCCAGCACTTCAGATACTGGAGAGATTTCAACTCTGAACCAATTTATTGCTAAGAACCTGATGGAGTGGATTTAGGACGAATAGTTCTCAATCTTTTTCCCAACAAGGACACTCAAAACAGGGCATTAAGGTGGAGTTCTCAAACTCCTTCGCAGCTGCGTCAAATCACTTCATATCAGAGATAACAAACTGCATTTAGGTCTGTCAATTTCTCACATTTTAATCATGAAAGACTCCAATTAGAAACACATTAGGCCCCATGGATTCTGATTGATCATTAATCCCTGAAATGCCCATCCAACCACTTTTGAGGTCAGATATGAATCAGAAATGATCATTTGAAATAAAATACTTACCCGAAGAAGTAAAGAAATAGGGCTTTTTACTTTCCACTCAGTCACTCGCCTTAAAACAGTGGCTCTCATTTGTGTTTACTTTCCGTAGAGAGGCTGCACTTTTACATTTAAGCTCTGACTCTTCAGAGTGTTGAGTGTTGAGATCTACAGATTTAGATTATTTAAACCTCTATTCAAGGATGGGCAGTGAGGTGAACTGACAAAAAAGTTTTACGCTTTAAATACACACAGTAGGAAATATTATGGTAAGTAGTGGAGATTGCATCGCAACAGCAGGAAACCTGAGGAATGTTTCCCACCAGCATCTTTAATATTTCTTGCTAACAAAATTATTGATTATACTCAACTACTGTTACTAGACCAGAAACGTAGCCAGCGTGGTTGGAGACAAACTGTCTGTGTGAGTGGAGAACATGGTGCGTTACCATGGTGACGATGTGTTTGTGCTCATCATACCTGCGGGTTGTGACGGTTGTCGTGGGGATCGTCGGGGTAGGGTCGGTCGGGGCTCCAGTTACCCGTCTTTTGGAACATTTCCTGGGCTTTGGCCGTCACCCACGACTGGCTCTCAGTCATGCCACCCTCAGGAGGTCTGGCATCCACACATACACACAAGTCAGGGGATTACAAATCAGGGAGGTCTTCAACTGAAGAAATTAACAGTCAACTAGTAGCACTCTCTCATACATGCACATACACAAACAGAGATTTGTAAATTGCCTATTCGGCTCAATTTCTCCCTGATAAATAGTACTCGTACAATTTCCATCCATCCATTTTGCCCATACAAAGCTGGGTATAGGCTTTTGGAAAAGCACACACACACACACACACTCCGACACACAACAAGAGAAAAGACAGTTGAAAAACATGGAAACCCAAAACCAAGGAAGCTGGAAAAAGATGATGCAGATGCAGAGTGTATGTATTGTACTGTACTGTATGTATGTATGAGAGTTGGAGTCATTTTACCTTCAGTTCACTCTTTCATTCAGATGTGAAATTGAAATGTATGTATTCACAACAAACATTTTACTTTAATATGAATGAAAAAAAAATGTCTTCCTGATTTTAATTAATTTAATGACCCCACCTCCGGTGTGATTGTACACCAGAGTTTGATATAAAATATCCTTTTTTTGCATTGCATCATGTTCACTCCAATATTCACACGTGAAAGTGACTGCTGTCTCTCACAGTGGACAATTTGTGGGAGCCGATGATCAGGGAGATTAGTTCAGTGAGTTCCAGGAGAGAGAAATCTTGTGGATTTTCACAAGAAATCAAACAAAACATTCAGCCTGAGACAGTGGGAAATGTTTTGTGCACCACACAAACCACTGCATCAGCAAAAGCTACAACAACCAATATTGTATTCTGGTTGAGGTGGTGCAAATGTAACATTTCTTTGCAAAGCTACTTTCTCGATATATTATATAACATTTAAAAAACATTGCCCTTGAAAAGAAGCAAGATGCCCCTAAAAATCTGACCACGGGGCAAAAATCGTAATTATTATTTGTACATATAGTGCATATACTATACTATAAATGCATATAACTATAGGAAATATGTATGTGTGTGTGTGCAAGTATTTATGTTTCCTGCTGTCACATGCATTTTAATGCCCTACATATAGGTTCCCACCCGTGCCCAGTCTACTCACATGCTGTTGAGGTTGTCTGGCTGGGTGCTGGGGAGCCCGTTCAGGCCCTGGCCCCCCTGGCCGTCCGTGCCCCCTCCCTCAGAGGGCGGCTCCATGCGCTGAAACATTAATGGCGTTCGGTTCTGTGTGAGATACACGACATGGCCTGCAGGCTGGCATCAGGCACACTCAGGGGGCAGACACAGGACACAAACACAGGATGCACTCGCAGCATGCACCCACACGGGGGCGCCATCGGCAAGCACATGGCTGTGGGTATCCAAGGTAAAGTTCCCTGCCAGACTACTGATCTGGGATCTGCTAACCACACTGAACAAGTGTTTAAAGGGACACAGTTGGCTTTAAGATTATCTGACTTTTACCTTTGTATGAGTTGGGTCGATGTTCAGGGAGGGAAAGCTGATCTCAGATCTGTGTCAGAGGGGAACTTCTACCTTAGGCATTTGAGGTAAGATTGCTCTTAAATCACAGGTCTTGGACCAGATTACCATACATCAAACACATCATCAAAAAAGACATTTTACTCAAAAATCATCATTTGACAATTAGCGTGATCCTTCATCTGCCAAGATTCTTTGAGTAATATGCCATTTTGTGTGAAGTAGACATCTGATCCTGAACTAGTTGTATTAAAAAGCAACTTCTGCTTCCATCAGGTCAGAGGTCAGGCAGCTTTCCTCCCAGGCGATCCTGGGTAATGGAGTCCTCTTAGGAGTGGCTTAAAGGCGACGGTTCATGACTGCTACAGCCTGTGTCATGTCCCTCCACAGCCTGGAAGCTAAAGGCTGAATGCTAAATGAGTGCAGATGGATCGAGGCCTGTTCAGAAACAGATACACGTCCAAACCTCCTCTGACACATCAGGCTGACGTGCTGGACAGGAAACTCGTCTGGCTACAGTGTACTTCAAAAAATCTCAAACATACTTATAGTTTTACCTGTCAAACAGATCTTTAGAAAGACTGGTTATTTGGCTGATGAAGGTGGTAATAGAGGCTTTGCAGTTGCTTCCTAAATCTGTAATAACAAAATGTATCTATTGTCGTCATGGAGGTCCAGATATCTGCACAGGACTGATGTGATGTGGGTGTAGATCTTTAAAGAAGGCCAAAGGTACTAAGCAAGTGGTCTGATGTGGTAGATTTATTTCCAAATGTGGGTTCTTGAGACATTAAACTATATAAATGAACTACATGTTGTAGCTTCAGGAGTGTCGCCTTAAGACAGAATTACACGCCAAAGACACATGTAAACGCTACGCTGTGCTGCCTTGTGCATCAAAGAAGCTGATCTGGGATCCAACTTCCTGTTGGGAACCGTGCCTGAAACTGACATTTTAACGTTATATCCCAAATCCACACAAGTATAAAAGAAAACAGACCCGCAAAACGTTCACTTCTACTGAATAAGTTAGCTAGTTAGCTAGTGTGCTAATCAGATGCGTCCGCAACATGTAGCTTATGGCCAGCTTTGGTTAGCTAGCTAAACGCAGACATTATCTAAGCACAAAAACAATTTGGTGACTGTTACGAGGGAATGAAATATCAATTTCTGGTCAAAAAAGCTCAGAAATTCACCATGACTGTTGACTTTTGCTGAGGCCTTCAAGTTGTTTGTTTAGACATTTGGTTAGCAAAGAGCAATTCACACCTATTGTTGCTCAAGAGCCATAGTCCTCCAATATGGCTGCCAGTGGGTACATTACGTCAACTGAAAGCCTTCTATTTCCTTCCTTGAACATGTGACATAAATGATCAGAGCTTTAAAAATGCTGCCTTTTAGAGCCTGTCAGAAGTTTGTCTAATCCTGTCCAGTCGTCATCTCCTGTGCCACGGAGGTAAATGGCTCAGGCTCGTCTCTGGACAGCCTGGTTTGGCACTGGCTAACTCCAGTGATGCATCCTGAGAAAATTCATGGTACAAACATTTAGATGGATTATGGCAAAGACATGAACAGCAAACACTTAACACAGACACTGGTTTTAATGGAGTATGTTTCAGCACTGGCATATGTATCAATGAACGGTCCCAGGATTGACTGATTACATACGGCGCCACTGGTCACAGGAACCTCCACTCAACATCCCACCAACCACCACAGCAGACAGCAAACAGACAGATTTATGAGCACACAGACTGGAGAGAATGGGTCTTGGTTAGAGCAACTTGGTGACAATCGACCTGGATTGACCAAATAGCGAGAGCTTGATAAGTCAAGGTCTCATCTCTTCCTGGAAGGATAAAGGGAGCGCATCAGAAGGACAGAGACGGCATGGAAGACAGGAACGAGGGACTACAGACAACAGACTCTAACACAGAGTGAAGAAACAGGAGAATGACAGCAGACAAAGAGGAAAGAACAAAATATCTGAGACACAACAACAGCACAACAAACACTGAAGATGACAGCTGAGACGCAACTAAGCACGAGGAATATACAGGAGGAGGAGGAGGAGGAGAGAGACAAGCACGGCATATGAGGAGTTGAAGAAAAAATCCACCCACTGGTTCTCTTACACTGTTACATGAGACCGGGAATAATTTTGTGATTTAAAAATTTTTTTTTTTTTGTCTTAAAGTGGTCCTTTCTGTATGTACCTGCTTTTCTTTAATTTGCCTTTTTGCTTTCAGTTTGGGAGGTGCAAATATGAAAAATGTCAAAATGACAAAAAACAGAGTGGTGGTCCTGGTTGTAGATGTTTGTCTTTTAAAAAAATTACAGCAGCTTCTAAAAGTTTTATGCTGGCACCCTTTCTGCAGCCTATTTAGCTGAAGGATCTCCATAGTTTATGCCAACTATGTTTTGGCAAGGACTATAATTCTGTTGCATTTCTTTCAGTCTTTGATGCCAAAGTGTTGCTTTCCCCATTTTCTGCCATGATACATGAGATGCTGCTTTATCCCATCCATATGTGTGATACAAAGGACCACCCCCCCCATGTTTATTGTCAGTTATTGCAAAAATGACTTTATAGTAATAATAACTAAAGCTTTACTATAACATTTTATATGTTTTATTAACATACGTATTAGGTATATTAATTACCATTATTGTTTCATCCCTACTTTAAATCAAAGGTTGGCATGTGGACACATAAATACTAAATAGATCTCTAACTTGTGAACACTGGGATGTTTTTATGATCCCAACCACACCCTTTATTCAAAACACAACATGTGTTATTGCTGCATTGTATTTTGATCTGTTGAGGGTGCTTCTGAGGGAGGAATTTGGATCTTTGTCTATTGTATCAATGATTTTCCTTGTATGATTGCTGAAGTCCAGAAAGTTACCCTTGATATTTAATTCCAGGGAGCGGAAAACCTGATGTTTTAGATAGCCAAGAAATATTCTGCTATTAAACTCCTTTGTAAAAAAACATGACTAATCATCAAACAGCAAACCTTTATAACAGTGTTACAACGTTTTTGGGTGGATTCTTCCTTTAAAGCAGTAAGGCATTACAAAAACAAACACCACAGAGGAAGAGAGGAAGAATGAAGTGAGATACTGTAGAGATGGCAGGACAAACTGACAGACACACAGACTGGTTAAAGTCCTTGTGTACTGCTGATGTTGACAGAGCCCGTGTGAACCTGTCCATTCAGTCCAGTGGGATGGCTGCATTCAGGAACATACTAACACATACTGTATTTGCAGGGGCGTATTGTTTGAAAGAAAAAAAAAAGACTAACATACTCTCCATCCACCAATGCACCCCTTCGTTCTGCCAAATGGAAATCCCATCTCAGGAAATATGTCTCAGTCAATATGGACGAGGCTTTTCATTAACAAATTTGGACTTTGTTGTATTGCGTAAAAATTTGTATCAAGTGCTGAACCAACTGGAGCAAACAGGAGATATTGCACGAGTGGAGAGATGTTTCCAGCACGGCCACTGTGTGGACTGAAAATACAGAGACAGCGGGAGCGAGTGCATCTCAAAGGCATTCATCGACAGGAGGGGAAGAGCACTGACATGGAACAAAAGGTAAGGCCATGTGGTATCATCATCACCATCATTGTTCAGAACATTACCAACAACCAAAGTTTTAAATTGGTAAACCTTTGTAACACCTTGTTCAAACAGCCCATGGTGAAAAGACAAAGAAAATCTGAAGCAGCGTGAAAGGGAAAGATTGATAACTAGCTAGAGAAAATAAAACTGCTAGATACCTCTGTTAGCAAGCATTAATAGGAATAAGGCCAAGGGAGCAACAAGGTGCTAGAAAAAGGACGCAGATTCAGGTAGCATGCTAATAAAGGGCACAGCACAGGCTGGGAGGGAGGTAGGGGGTTTGTTTGGAAGTGTAGCTGGGAGTTTATATAGGATTAAAATGTATAAGACATGGTTCTTATGCTTTTAAATCCATATTTGGCAGAAGACAAGCAAACTTCAGTCCAAGAGCTAGTGGAAGCCGTGTCAAAAAAGGGGGCCAGGAGGAGGAAAAAGAGAAAAAGATCTTTTTGCGTTCAGTGAATTTCTCTGGGATGGAGTCTACCTGTTCCTCTCGCAGGGCCTGCAGCTTTTTCATCTTGCTCTGCCGGTAGTATTCCATGATCATCATGGCGGCGTAGATTTTGCCCACCGTCAAGTCTGTGGCTGCTGAGAAAATGACAAGTTACCCTGCAAGATTAGACCGGGGTGGGATGGGACCCTGAGCCGTGGGGGGAATGGGAGTGGGGGACGAGACACTCAGATTGAAACACAAAACTACTGACACAGAGAAATTCACAATATGCATGCAGAATACACCAGCAGTTGGGACAATTCGAGACAATGCAAGATAAAGCAAAGGGTCTGTTGTTTTGCTGATGATGTGCTTCTGAGCACTGTAGGGACGGGAGGCAGATCTTTGATTTACCTCCCAAAAAAAAAAAAGAGCCAAATTTCAAAGCTGCAATGAGGCATTCAAACTATGCAATTTAACGGGACAAATAACATTTTGTAAAATACTCATTGTAACAGAAACTAATATGCTCTTTTGTTGTCTTAAAGGAACATTGTTAACTACTGTCCAAATGTTCCCAGTGACGCCTCAGCTGAGGTCACTCGCTGGTGTACAACACACAAATACAATATTACAACACTGTACAATTATTAACACAACAAAGCCAATAGTCTTTTCACAGGCAGATGCTGTACCTATACCATATCAATCAACATTCTCTTATAACTTGACTGTCATTTAACCGCATCAAAACTTGAATATGTTTAATCTTTAATCTTAATACTAAGGCCGAGGACTAGGTAGCCATCTCACTAAGAAACCCTTTGACACCTCAGTCAAATGATCCCTGGAAAACAGGAGCTCAATTTTTTTCTAAAAACTCTGGACATGTATCCCCAGAGTTTGGATGGAAAACATAAACATTTAAAATCAGAAAAATACTGAGCTTTGTTTTGGTTGTCAGATAACTTCACCGTGTGGCAAGTTGTCTTACTGAATGAGTGGTGCCCTTTTCAAAGTGGCATGGCTACAAGTCTTCCAGCATTAAAATTGATATTTACTCATGATAAGATATGACCACACATATCTTATTCTCTTATTGTATCACTGGGCAATAAGACATGACAATGCATATCTTATACCTCATAAGCTGACATGCGTTTAGCCATACAACTTGCAGGTATTGCTAAACATGCATCATTATACTTCTTTGTATTCATGTTAGCACTAAAATCATTTAAATAATCTCATTCTAAACAGATTCACATGAAGATGGTCATTCATCACAATCATCTTATATAAACTTAGTAGCCTAGATCTATTTTACTAGTTTATTTGCTTCTCAATTCTTCCTGTAGTGAAAAGACTTCTATAGAGGATCTTCTATAGCAGGCACCCCCTGATACCAGGACTGATTGAATGGGTGTAAAGATCAGCAGTGCGGGTGTGTGTGCTACTGTGTCCACTCTACTGGGTTCTATGTATCTGTGTACATGTGTGTGCTGGTGTGCCTACAGTACATGTAACAATCTAACAATAAATACATTTACCAGTACATCCTGTGCCACAACAGTACCTCTGACTTAGACAGGCCTTCCAACAAACACAAATTGCCAGGGGTCATGTCTTTGTCGCATACACTAGTGACTCCTTCTGTTTGGTTGGGGCAGTGAGTAATGAGTTACTAAGGTAGCACGTGTCTGTCATGGCGAGGCTATATGATAGGCCAGGGAGTCACCAACATCCATTATAAATCCTCTGCGAACCATGAATTGTCATACCCAATTTCATGGCAATCTGGCCAGTAGTTATTGGCATATTTTGCTCTGGACCACAGAAATGAAAGGATGTTTGGATGCACAGAATCTAAATTGGTGTGTATGTATGTATGTGTATGTATGTACAGTATGTGTGTTTATGCTGTAGTAGCCTGATCAGGAGATGCGAAGCAGTGAATGACACTGGCTGGGGGAAGCTGTCCTCTTGGTGAGTTGGTGATCGGACACACACACCACTATGCGCCGTTTTTTCCTGCAGCTTACCCTTGTGCGGTGTAACCAGCAGGTCCAGTGTCTTCTGAGATAAGTTGGGCCAAATAGCCATCATCTCCTTTCTCAGCTCTGCATCCATCTGGTGCTTGTCTGCACCGCCTGGGTAGCCCAGAGTGACCCAGAGTGCAAACACACACACACACACATCAAACATTTGTACACACAGACAGCATACATGCATACATCCATACATATGCAAACACCCCACACACATAAACACAGGGAAAAGAAGGTACAGACCAAAAGGAAGGTCCAAAGATATTTAGCCATTCACGCGAGTACACATTCATCCAAAACAAAAAAGTAATTTGTTAGTGTCAGAACTGGCAGAGTTTTGTCGCATTTGCTACAATAATCTAGAGCATTCTGGTTTAAGAGAAACAGACAGAAAATGAGAGGTCAAAAGTCATACCCATGAATTACCCAGGAATACCCAAGAATGTCACACAGGAAAGTAACTGGTATGAACAGAAAGAGTAAAAGGATGATAGTACTTTAGGGCCGTACCCTTGGCAATCTTTATATCCAGTGCTGTCCTGATCAGAGCCATGAGGGTGGAGTTAAAATGCACCGTGTTGTCATCAGCAACCGGCAGATCCATGCGCAGCAGCCTCTGTGGAGAGCCAGTCAGGATGAGAGGATGAGAAAGGTACGTGTCCTTGCTAAAGTGTGGCGTGCCTGAACCTCCAGGAAGGGGGAGGGGGTGAGGGGTTGGGGGCGGGGTTGAGAGAGCTCCATAGACAACAGCCAATTAGAGTTGGACTGGATTCGTCCAAGGTTTTATTTATTGTTTCCTGAGACAGATTAGAGTTAAGGTAAGGTGTCACAATAATTCTTCCAGATCCAGATCTGATCAATGTAGCCTAATAAGTCAAGTCGGCGAATTTCAACTTGAGGCACTTGAGTTTTAAGAGTCCTCTGATAAATGGGTGCTATATTAAGTGACTGCATTCATGTGTTAATAATTTGATTGGTGCATGCATTTGCAAGTGCAAGAGCATTTGCTTGAGGAAAGAATTGAAACAGGTGAGTCCCTGCGTCTCCTGTTTTTCCAATGATACTCTACAAGACAGCACAGCTATCCAATGAGGGCCATCTGCTGCTAAGCAACTGTGAGAGCCGAGAACCACAAGGAAGAACAATCGGAGCCAAAATAGCCTCCGACCCAACCTGTGCCCATGTTCCCTAAATGTGTGAATGCACTGGCGCATTTACACATCTCTGTTGTTACACACATATAAATATATATAAATATATAACAGTACACATACACCAACCCCCCCACCCCAACATCCCTCCCTGCCCACTTACACACAATAATTTGCACAGACTGCAATTAAGGGCGCTTAATTGGAGTCCTTTGGAGACAAAATAGGTTGACTGGAGAACAAAAACAGTATCACTGGAGTAATGCTGCAATTCTTCAGGAGACTGCTGTTGTTTAATTTAACTGAGGCATCTGCTATAGAGCTCCCCCTACCTGTAAGGAGGTTCCCTGTCTTTACATGTCTATACCAGGTAAAACCAATGGAGAAACCTGCGGATAGAACGAAACAAGCTGGGCCAGCTGGGGCCGCTTGCCGTTCCTATCCCGACCAGTTGGCATCCATCGGATTTACCTACGAACATGAGCGTTGGGCACTAACAATGGCAAGCACGGCAGCACAATGGCAGTGGGGTTGTGTACGTGCTCGTGTGTTCCTGAGTGTGTGCGAGTGTCGGGCATGCCCAAAGCCAAGTGTGCGGCAGGCGGAGGGCATCGACCAACATCCACAGCGCTCGGCAGGCAGCAGGCAGACAGGCAGGCTCGATGTCGCCCATAGCCATGCGACAGAGAGTGCGAGGATTGCATGCAACACCACACAACATCCCCTAGAAAAATCCCACAAAAACCCCGACACACAGAGCATGCAACATGCCTTAACTTCACTCCCATTATCTAAGCCGCAACTCTTCCCACCTACCTAGCCCACTACCCCACCCCGACTTCCTTCAAAACCCACTTTCACAATACAAGCAGCCGTGCATCCGCGCAAAGAGAGTATCCTCAATCCAACTGGATTGATCCTTCTGATTGACAGATTCATTTCTTATCTTTTTTTTTCTCGCTATGCACATTTTTACATTAATGGTTCCCCTAATCAAAGTCAAATTGGACAGCGATGGTAGTATTTCATATCAAGTCAAGATCTCTCTCAATGCCAAACGGGTGCAGTGTCTTAAGGGGTTAGAGAGGATTAGAGTTGTGGCAATCCCTGAAAGAAGAAAAAAAATCATAGAGAAGATCAAAAAGAGATGATTGACGTTCTTTCTGTTTTTGTTTTGGACCAACCAGACTTTACAGTAGTAGCACTGTAGGGTAAGGGGAGGGGGGTCTATCAAAGGGGACACATGGTAGGGACAGCCGTTAGTTGAGTTAAACTAGGTGACTCTAAGCTTGGTCATGAGATGTAGTTACAGATAAAAAGGGAAGGGCGAGAATGAGGAAGGAGAGGAAGATCGTGAAAACACTGAAAGTGTAAAAGAGGAATCAAGAGAACGTGGGTCAATTGGAATTAACAGAGAGAGGAACTGAGTGTGTGTGTGTGTGCAGATAGAAAGGAAAGAGAAGAGAGAGGCTGAAAATTACAGAACAAGACAAGAGATAAAGACGAGGACTAAAAACAACACTGACATAAGTTTACTGAGAAGAGGTCAGTTCAAAAAACAAGATGTCGTAGCGATACACATTTATCAAAAGTACTGTTTCCAGTAAGGGTGAGGCCTAGTGTCCACCAAAGGGAAGATCAAGAACTTTGCCTAAGCATTAAGAGTGATCAGTGTCGAAAAGGTTCAAGATGTCTAACCTTCCCCTCTCTATTCTGACAAAAAAACATGAGGCCTTTCTGGTCTCAAATGGTCCTTTAATGGACTTTTTTCTGTGAAATTGTATCAATGAATACTGGAAGGCTTTGATGGCTGACGTATGTGATGGGGGCTACTGCCAATACAGGTTGACATTCTGGAGAAAAAGAAGAAGAAAGAACAAAGAGGAGAGGTAAGGTAGAGATGGACAGAGGGATGCTATGAAGGAATGAAGATCTGATGCTGATTGCCGACAGACAAGTGGACGTAGAGGTAGAAGGACAGAAGAATGACAGAGAGAGAGAGAGAGAGAGAGAGACAGAGAGAGAGAGAGAGGTGACAGGTAGGAAAAAAGAGAGAACAACAAAAATGGGAGAGAAACTTAGGAAAAGACAGTGAAGAGGAGAGCAAAACAGGAGAAAAAGGAGGAGTAAAGAAGAAGGAAAAAGACAAAAGTGAGAAAAAGGAGCAAGAGAAAGAGAGACAGGGGTGAACGGGGTGCTGACACCCAGATTCAATAAAGGTTCAGCACAGTGGAGAGTTTGCAATATTTGATCAAAATCATCCTGTTCACTCACCATAAATAATGAGTGGCAGGTTTGTATATAGGTGCCAGTCAAAGGAATTATTTCACTTTTTTTATTTTTGGGACAAAATAGGGACAAAGTGAGAGGGATTTCCATCTAAGTAGGACTGGGTATTAAACCTCAATACTATTTTGGTACTAACCAAAATCTGTCCATAGCACCAAGTATGGAAAACTGTCAAGGACTGAAAGCTGGCATTGAATGTCTAGTCAAATTCTTTAATCAGATAATTTCTGATTCAAATAAAAATATAGCCAATTTAGACTATTTTGAATAAGTATCATTATTGAATCAATACTGAAATTGAAAAAATAAAGACAGTATAAGAAATTATAAAAGCTTTTGGGGTGCAAATATGTTAGCTTAGGTAGATTAGCTTTAAAGCTCATGCACACACTTCACACAGGATATTTGCTTTGTGTTGTTACTTTTCAGAGCTTCTTGGCACAAACATGATAGGAAATCTTTGCTGAAGCACCTGAGGCACCAAATCATTTTTTCAATGCTATTTTGGTGAATCTGGATGCCAATAAGAAAGAGAATGACAGAGAGCATAGACAGAGTAGGACTCTACTGAGGTGGAGAGAAAGAGTGGACAACAAGACAAAGAGACAGCGGATGCTGAAATACTCGGCCCAAATCTTTACCCTGGTGGTCTGAGGCACAAAGAGAAGCCAAAGACACTGAAATTTCCTTGGGTGTCAAAAAAAATCATTTTGAAAAAAGACAAAAAACTAGAAGGGCCAGAACTTTTCCTACTCCTTTTATTATGCATTATTATCATTTGTATGTGCACAGTGTGTGTGGTAATGTGGGCATGTGTATGTGTGCACTATAGTGCCATCCACAGGAATAAGAGACGCAGAGAACTGAAGACAGACACCCTTGCCGGTCCTTCTGTACCCGCATCGTAAGCAAATAGTTGCACTGTGTGATTATAACCCTCGTTAAAATAATCTCACTTTAGATGTTGTTTGCATTTTGGCCTCTACACTAGAGATTTTCACTTGAGCAAATTATTTACGTTTCTTATTGTGAAACAATGGCTTGTGTAAACTATATATTTTTCACATTTTAGCATACATAATCCCATATATATGCTCACGTAGAATATCAGCAATTACCACAAGCAGTTGGTTGTCCTGGGGTCTTGAGTGTAATTTACAGGATGTTATTTTAAAATGTAGTGCAAATAATCATACCTGTTACACATAATGAGATAATTTCTTTAATACATTTAGAATTATATTTTTACCTTAAATCTTTCATTTATTCTGAAAATCTAACTGTACACAAAAATAGGCTGTAGAGGCAGGAGTATTGTACAAGCCTATTTAATATTTCATGTACTTATACTGCAAGATGCAGTAAAATATGCAAACATCAATTTTTTTTTACTTAATTAAGTTCCTTAATTTGTTATGGAAAAGGGGAAATTGTTTGTCAGATCTGTGCTCTATCTATGTTTTTCTGACTGGATTGTGTGTGTGTGCGTGTGCATGCGTCCGTGCAGGTTGCAGAAGGACTCGCAAAGCTTCCTCCATTCCCTTACTCCTGCGGCCTGACGGGAGGAAATAAAAGAAAGAGGATTGACTACCACTCCACTATCACTTCACTTCACTGCACGACAAAAGCCCATCCCTCCATCCCCGCGGTCGGAGAGAGAGAAGAGAGGACAGCGCTCACCACCACCACAACCACCACTAACAGACAATGAGGAGAACACCGCTGGGAGGAGGGAGGGAAGGGAGGAGGTGGAGGAGGAGAGGAGGAGAAGGAGGAAAGGAACGGGGAGGTTTCAGCAGATAAGAGAGGAGAGGTTCTCCCCAGCGATGGGGAGGTTTAAGGACGGAGATGGGAGGGGAAAAAGGAGGGAAGAGAAGTAATGATGGGAGAAGAAGGGAGGGACAGAAGGAGGTGGGGTGGTGGTTGAGGGGGGTGGAGGGGTAAGGTGGGGGGCGAGTCTACCTTATAGGCGACCCGGGCGGGACACCTCTTCCCGAGGCCTAGCGGCGGACACATGTGTCTTAGCATCTGATACATGTCTGTGTAACTGATCCGGCCGCTGGGGTGTCCACACACACACACACACACACACACACACAAACACACATCACATGCGCACATGCATTCAAACACACGCACGCCAACACACACACACGACAGAACAAACGAAGACGGACGACGTGAAATCGGGAAAAAAAGAAAACCAATGAGGGGCAGGGGGAGGGAAAACAAAGGGGGGATGACGCACAGAGGTGTGTTTGGAGGAGGAGACATGAGGAGAATAAAGAAAGAAACCAACAAAGGAAAGGAAGAGGGAGGGAAACAAATACACAGAGGTTATTGTTTTTTATCGCTGTGGATATGTGGTTGCTGTGGTGAGAGAAAGAGAGAAAGAAAGAGAAAGAGAGAGAACGAGGGGGTGTGTTACGTGGCTTCTAGTCTGGTATATCATAAAGTAGGGGAGAGGAGAGGAAGGAGGGGAGGGAGAAAGGTTGGGGAAGGAGGGGAGGTTTGGAGGAGGAGGAGGTGTTATTTAGTTTAGTTTAGTTAGTTGTTGTTGAGATACCGTTCTATGCGAGGTGAAAAGGGGATTTGGGATTTTTTTTTTTAGTCTTTGCCCTCTTTCGCCGCTCGGATAGAACTGGCAGCGGGGCTTCTAGCAGGCAAAGAAAAGCACCGCTGCAGAGATCGGAGTGAGTCACAATGACAAGTCAATGCAGTCCGTTTCTGAGGCTGCGTGTCCACCAGGAACCTCTGCTCACAGCTGCATCTCCAGATGTTCATGGGAGCCCAACAGTGCTCACAGCTAGGCCTTGGCTATTAGAAGGTCAGTTCACCCTCATCACAAAAATATGTTTCATCACTTACCTCTTTTGGTATCTAGCTATGCAGATAGTTTCGTTTTTATGTGCCCAGATAAACAACTCAACAGTGTCCCAGTTACTCAGGATAATCCATAGACCTCACTGTCAACAGATCCAATGGACTGTGTGGATGTTTCTAAGTGCACCTGCCATTTTGGTTCATGTAGATGCAGCAGCGCAAAGGTGCAAAAGGGCTGTATGAAGGGGAATATAAATCAAAGGGTGTGGAGATTAATGAATACACTGTCAGGCAGTCCCATCACCGGTCTAATAGCTCTGAAACAGCTGAGCCAAATCACAGTGAAGTATGACCAACAGCTCCAAAAACTGGAAAAAACGCCTCTTGAGAAAATGATATTGTTGTCTGGATGGTGTAGAGTGGCACCATGTGAAACCTGCAGCCAGTGGCAGATGGTGTGGGTTAGTACATTGACAACAGAAATAAATAATAAAAAGTAGATATTATGTGTTTTCAGGAGATTGTCCTCCCAACAATACAGCCGTATAGGTCGTTTGTACAGCAGCTTATTACGACCCATCTTTACGTTTATTGTTAGGCAGCGACCTATAAAGAGCACTAAAGTCTGGGTAGGGAGGAGGTCGGTGTGGATGGATGGGTCCAACAACACACGATTTTCACCCAGGAGACCGCTGTTCGTGTCCCGTGTAAAACCAAAAGTCAATGTTGACTTATTTTAACTACGTAACTTAAGCTACATACGTAAGTTAAGTTATGTAACTAACATAGTTATTTTAAACCAAACCATCTTTTCCTAAACCTAACCAAGTAGTTTTGGTGCCTAAACTTAACCAAACTGCAACCGTTTTGCAACATTAACACGTGTTCTTGTTGTTACCATGACAACAAAGGTCTATATATGTTGTTTTGGGAGTCACTGACAAACGACCTTTCTGTCGTTTAGGTTGGAGACATGTTGGTTTCCAGATAACTCAATTTAATTGTCTTATTAAATGTTATTACTCCTCCCAGGTCCTGAGTCTCCTCTGCATTTGTCATTTGATTGTAACTGTAATGATGTGTGGTTGATCCTACGTATTTGTTCATTGTGTGGACATTAAATAAAACCAACAAAACATCTGAGCTCAGTAGAACCATGTGCTATTGGCTCCAGCTACAGGATGGCCTCTTGCACTTTATTTAAATAAATACTACACGGGCACTGTGGCATTTACCAGAAATATGTCACACAAGAAGGTGTTTGACTACTCGCAAATATAGCAAGTGTGGGTGTTGGGACAGACCCAATGTCTCAGCATAACTGAAACTATGTGCATGGCTAGATATCACCAGGGGTAAGTAGTAAAATATGTTTTCTTTTATGATTTGGGTGAACTGACCCTAAGCCAAAGACTGCAGCACCTTAAAAAGATCTTGAGTCATGAAGCAAACGCAGATGTCACGACCAACGATTCTTCACACGAGCATCTGTCGACACAGGAAGTTCTTAAGAGGTACCTGGTGGACACAAGACCTTTTTTTATGTCCAGAGTCCCTGCCCCAAGTCACACACACACCCTGCCCCTTTCCTTCTTTCCCCACACACCAGAGCCACAAACAGAGCAGGTTTGGCCACATTATTATAGTATTTCAGGTAACACTGAATATAAACTGCTCCGTAAGGCCTGTTATATTCTCCACTCAAGCTGTGCCAACACAAGCATGTGGGAAACACAAGCTCTCTGCTTATATAACAAATGCACACAGGGGAAGTCATATCAATGCGATCTGGGACTGGAGTATTTACCATAAAAATGGCCAAAGATAAGTAGTTGTACTGTACACAAAAGAGTATATTGAAAAGAAGATGTGAGCTACAGTAGATTCCAGTGCAATGTAAGATGACACAGAAAATAACTTCCTCCTCGGTAGTTGCTCATTTTAGTAGCTTGATATTGCTGCAAGTTTTAGCAATGTGTCACACATTTTGGACGTTTTTTTATTGTGCAAGGAACACTCCGTACTTTGCCCTTTGCATTGCTGTGTGGATTCTTTATTAAGAGCTTGTAACAGGCCTTACAATCGTTTCGATACCATGAATCCTTAAAGCCCTTAAAGCCACTATTTGTAGGATTTTTAAATTCTGACTTTCAGTGGTAATACCAAAAAGAACACTGTTTCACTAGGCTTGTTTCATTTAGAATAAGATTCTATAATCACATAAAAAATCCACACACAGTGGCTTTAAAATTTAAAATTAAATATTACAAACAGCTTAGCACAGTGTCTCACAAACACGTGCCATGGAGGAACAAGAATCTGCAGTTTTTCATTCCAACCAACCACAACAGCAGCTGATGTCAGCTGCTTTAACTTGTGTTTATCAGCAGATCAGCTGTGTGAGTAACTATTATCAAAGCCTGCAGACTCTTGAGCCTTGATGGTACATGGCTGGAAAACACTGGCCTTGCTAACAGCTATGAAGGTTAGCGTGGTGCCAGTATTCAGACCAAGCCCTCTCTGCATATGTCTCTGTACTAAAGTAACCCCACCTCCCTCACCCAAACCCCAACTCAAACAAGAACAATGCACATTGCTCGACCATTTTCTGCCCAGGCAAAATTAGACAGCAAGCAGAAATAAAAGACAATGGCTGACTGGAGTCTAGACTCTAGTGTTTACATAATACTGAATCAAAAGTGAACAAATCAGTGTCATATCCCCAGCGTTCAGTCAGAAGACAATAGCGAGTGCAGTGCACCACCTCATGCTTCACACACCGCTATTGGTGTGTGTGTGTGAGTGTGTACAAGAGAGTGTGTGTGTGCATTTCTGCATTGTCCCAAACATTCTCATTGTCATGTCAGAATGCATATACAACAGAAACCCCCCCTCCCAAAAAAACGATCCAATGGTGAAATGGGATTAAAACAACTGAATAATGCAAACCCAAACAGAAAAATCAAACCAAATGAAATAAAAAAAGTTGAAGTAGGAAAGAATTTGTTTTAAAAGTGATAAAGAGCGACATTCATTCCAGTCTCTTAAAAGGCGAGCAGGTTGCGTTTAAGTTTGTGCTTTAGGGGTTTGGTCCAAACCTTGCAGGCCACCCTATGTGGGCATTTCTTGCCAAGGCCCAGGGGAGGGGAGATAACTCGCAATAAACTGTACATATCCTTATAATGTATGCGCCCGCTGCAAGAAAAATACAAGGAGTGGAGGTTAGGAGAGGGAACACACAGAATACAGAGAGAGAGAAAGAAAGAAAGAGAAGAGATAAGACGATAAAGAAGAAGTAAAAGGAAAGATAGAAGAGGAGAGAGCATTTATTTACACTGAGAAAAAGAGGTGTCCTCTCATGCATGCCCGCACACACTCATTACAGAGGGGAGAAGAGGAAGAGGAGAGGGTTACATTCATCTCAACTGTGCACACACTGTGCAATTTGAGAAAGAAGGCAGCAAAATTCAGAGAGAAAGACAGGGAGAAAGCTGGATAACTCTTTGCTCAGACAGGCCAGCTTTAACTGACCCACTTTTAACTCCTAAAATCACGTGATGTAACGTAGATGCTGTCTCATCATAACACTTCTTGGATGAGAGCATGACACCAGTCTTTGCCCCGTTTTGGGACGGTAGAGAAAGTCAAGGGTTAAGAGTTACTTTACATTCAGCATAAGACTGTCCAAACATGTGGAGACACACCTAATGTTTGCTAACTTAGTTCTATGTTACACATCTGTGTGTGTGTGTCACCTTTCTATAATACAGTTTGTATATCTGTGCATTTGCTACTTCACGTGTGTATTTCTGCCATTGCATTGCTTTGTGTGCGCCACTCACCAGGCAGCAGGGTCGTACTCGGCCCATATCCTTACATACTCGTCCAGGTGATGCGGCCCCAGGATAGAGGAGTCTCTGGTCAGGTACTCAAAGTTGTCCATGATGACGGCCACAAACAGATTCAGCATCTGGAATGAGGACGAGGTGAACAAACTCATAGCAAATCAGGGATCGTGGATTTCAGATGTAAGACAGAGAGAGAGTTTGATTGCATTTCTTTAATGTTGATGACAGCTGAGATATCTTATATGACTGATATGCCAAGGACATGCAGCATGCAGAGGACAAACATGTGACTTAAATTGAATCATGTATCTACAGCTGGATATGGAAAGGCAGAGTCTGTCTTCCTGCCAATGTTTCTTATGTGGCCAGCTGCAGTACTGCAACATATCCCCTGCAGCCCCTCCATTGATAAACACGCCTGTAAAATTGTTGACAAGACACCTCCTAAAGCTGGCAAAATACTGTTACTCTTTGTGTTGAAAATGACAAAACTTTGATATTTTTAAAACTTTCTTCGAGTCTTAAAAAGTGATGTGTTGTCATCACAGCGTAAAGTCAATAGGATGAAGAGTTCAGTGAAAGAGACGAAGCAAATTTTGGCTTTGTGTTACTCTCGCGAATACGGCTGCTGAAGTGTTTTTCTGGAGTATTTCGTAACCTGTAAATATTTGCCCTCAACAGCCAATGGGAGTACTCCTTCCGGAAAGCGCTAACGCTACCATGTAGTCCTACACTTTTCTCCAAGCCCTCTCCTGTTTTGTTCTGTCTCTGTATAGTAAAGAAGTTTAATAACGGCGACAATGTGTTTGTCCTCCTTTTCTGATTCTCTGTGACTTCAGGAGGCTTTTGCGACACAGCGTCACGTGAATTTTCTATTCGCGCCTTTGCATTCACTTTGTATATAATTGCGTTTGGTCTTTTTGAGTTATCCTGGAGAAATATATATTATTCACTGGTAACACTTCATTTTACAGGTCCTCAAATTTTATGGTAAGTAGGTGATAACTAGCAAGTAATGTATTTGAAATTTCTTTGGAATTAACTGCAAATTACCCCAAAATTTACCACAGAATTTCTTGAAAATTACCCCAACATTATTTAATAATTATATCCCGCTATTTCCCAATAAGCAGGTAATAAATAGCTGGTAATTTCTTTATAAATTTCTGTGATATTTCAAATACGTTACTGGCTAATTATCACCTACTTACCATGAAATTTGCGGACCTGTAAAATGAAGTGTTACCCAAAAAAACAAAAATATGTCCTAGTAAGGAGAAGTAACTGGATTTAATATAGAAAACGCACATTAATGCACATAGAGACATTCTGTGTTTTTTTTTTTCTCACCAGGAAAGAGCAGAGGAAGATGAAGGAGACAAAGTAGGTGTAGGCGAAGGTGCTGCCACATTCAGCTTCTTTGTTCCCTGAGGCCGGGTCGCATTTCTTACCACCCAGGCAAGCCAACATGATGTCATGCCACGCCTCACCCGTAGCGCTCCTGCATGAAGGGAAACACGTAGCAAAACATAAACACACAACTAAGAGAGGATTTAATTGACAGAAATGTTCAAGAAGCACCAATAGTCAACATCAAGTCAGACAAGCAGAGCTTGTCGCCGTGGAGCAGCTTTGGGAACACGAGAATTCATCAGAAAGATGATACGTTATCATGGAAGTAACACCTACAGACAACAACTGGTGTAATCACAACTATTATTTCAGTGCCATATGTTTTTTAAGCTTCCCAGCATGTTGGGACACAAGCAAACTGTGAGATGCAGCTGGATACTGAACATGTGGATAGAAAATATGCGTATATACATTTGGGAAATCACATTAATTTAAAAATGTTCTACCTGCAGTTACATTGGCAATGAATGGAGGAGTGACGGTGTGTGATAGCAATTAATTAAGGATCACAGCTGGAAAACGACTACTCCTGTGGGTTAGATGGTTACATTTTGAGAGAGAGGAGGCCTGTGTGGACATTTTGATACATGCGTGAAAGAGAAGCTAAAAGACTCACCTGAACAACAGCATTAGGGCCATGATGAAGGTCCTGAAGTTATTGTGCTCGTTGATGGCACTCCCTTCCTCCTCGTCTAGTGCCACATTCCCAAACAACTACACACACAAACAGGGGAAAAAAATTAAAAAACATTACTGTATATTCTCCACTCTGATGGTAAAGCTGATTTTAAAATGCTACATCTGCATTAGATTCTTTTATCAGCACATTTACCCACTCACAGTAATTATATATCATTTTGAGGTACCTCACTTGAGTGCTTTAAATGTATGCTGCTGTACTTATACTTCTAATTTCCTATTTCCAAGAGGCCAATATTGTACTTCAACTCCACTGCATTTATGTGACAGCTTTAGTTACTTTGCTGATTCAGATTTTACATATAAAACCTTTACAAAACACATACGATGCATTTTTATAAATTAAACGACTCTGCAGTATATGAAATATTAAAATGTTGCACACGTTAACGCATCAGTACAGTAATAATAATCCACCATTACAACATGCAGTATAACACTGACAGGAGCCATTCATCCCCCATAAGAAGTATCTTTAGTTTTGATGTCATTTCTGCTGCTGGGGTCTCTCAGTCAAAAAACGTAGTTTGGTGACGTCGTGAAGTAGCGTGGGATCATGGGAGTTGTTGTCTTCATTCTATCTATCTGACGTGACTCAGAAAAGATTCACATTACGTTTAGTCTCGTTTATTCACGTTATGTCATTACATTCTAATGAAATAGCAGCAAGTAACATTAGCCAACGTTGCTAACTTACCATTAGATGAGTCGACAAGTCATACAGCTACTGTAGCTAACGTTATGTAGCATTATGAATTATTTAACCCTGAAACAATCACACTAAAAATAACTTTATAAGTGTGTTGACCGTTACGCATTAGCTTGGTGGCTGGCATGAACCACTTGTCATAGTAGCACATTGTAGTAAGACAGATCTCTGGAACTAGGCGACCAAATGGAATGCACCATTACCTTGAATAAAATTACGTATTTCTCTGGGTTTGAACATTGTTGGAAACATTTGGGATGACGTAAGTACACAACTCAATAAAATATACAGTCGTTTTTAGAAACCTTAATGCGGAATGTTACATATTATGTCTTTATGGACATTTTGCTGATCGTACTTTTGTACTTTTACTTTAGTTCTCTGCGTGTACTTTTATTGGTAATGAGCAGCTGTACAATTAAACCTAAACATCATATAAAAATCCAAAAACATATCAAATTCAATATTCAAATGGGCAGAGCTCACCTGCATGCCGATGATGGCGTAGATGAAGAAGAGCATGGCAATGAGCAGGCACACGTATGGCAGAGCCTATCAGAGAAGTTGAAGAGAGAGAATATATTTATAAGAGCTGCTATGTGTATTGTGACTATATGTAAATTATGTGTGTGTCCGTTAACGACTGAATACCTTGAAGGACTGGACGAAGGTCCACAGCAGGATGCGGATGGTCTCTCCCTGTCTCAGCAGCTTGATGAGGCGAGCTGCTCTGAACAGCCTCAGGAAGCTCAAGTTGATGAAGTTATTCTATAGCGCAGAGGGAGAAAACAGTGAGTTTCACCAAACACACGACACCTGCACAACCTCCCTCTACCAAACACAAAAACCAAAAACAACAGCGGAGGAAAGAGAGGACAAAAGAGAGAGGGGGGTGGGGGGAGTCAACCCAACAAAACATAACCAACTGCAAACATAATGGCTCTTAGTAGATCCAAGTATAAATGAGAGAAAGACAGAGAAAAGGTCAAAAGACAAAGAAAAGACGAAAGCAGGAGAAAGAGAGGAAATAAGGAAAATCATAATTCAAAGAGTCTAAAGGTCATCATCCAATCTGGTACAGCAGAACGCTTTCTTTTTAAGAGAACCAAATGCACTGATCTCTGGGGGGCAAGCAGGCCACACAAGATGGAGCACAGTCCACTGTGCCTGTCAACCACACACACACACACACACACACACACACACACACACACACACACACATTTTCTGCATCCTCAAGAGCATGGCTTAGGGTTGTCTGTGACACCTAACTCTAAAAAAAAAAAAAAGTAATCTCTTTTCAAAATCAGCCCAAATCTGGTGTCTCATCTATAGAGAACAGCAGCCATTGTGTATCTGAGTTGGATAAACTTGGTGCATTTTCACACTTGGGTTGAAGCTTGGATTTGTTTTTTTTCCGGTCTGGAGAGTTTGGTATGTTTTGGTTAAATGCTGCTACTGAATTCAGCCCAGAAAAATGGCCTCAGATCCACCACAAAACAGTGTCTGGGGTTTGCTTCGAATAAATTATGTAAGTTATTATGTACATATTATGTGTAATGTATATTTTATGTACAATGTTATAGGTCTATGTGACACATTAACGTCATCCCTCATTGGGTGCAATAGGAATGTTTGTAGTGAAATCTGGAGAAAAGATTACACAAATGGTAAAAACAATTCTGAAATGTTTACGACATGTGAATTATCATTATATGCCTTGTTTGAAGGTGAAGCTGGATTGAGACGTGACACACACGCAGACATGGCTGGCTTTCATTGTTTTTGCATGGCATTGTGTCTAAAGTACCAGCATAAAAGACATAAAGGAAAGCATATACTATTCTTCATGTTTGCAAAACTTGCTAAACGCTCAACTGGCGTGACGTAGTTGATGAGTTGAGGATGCCTCTCGCAAAATCTATGCAGGTTTGGAGTGAGTCCTGCAGTAATGACTCCCTCTGCTAGACGACCAAAGAAAACAAACCTGGGTACAGACTCATAAATCTAGACCAAGTGTGAAAATGCCCTTAAACACTAAGGTGCCATGGTCTTGACATAGATTCACCCCGATGAATTTGCTGATTTTCTGTTGGTGGTTTTTACAGCGTCACAGAGAGAAAAACGTAATGTCCAACAGCCAAACTCCCTGCTGAGGCCCTGGCATTTTGTGGTTGACAGGCAAGGCAGGAAGAGGAGCATGAAGAGGGACAGGAGGGAGAGGAAGAAGGAGGGACTAGCGAGCAGCCTCAGTGCAGGCATGGTTTGGCATGGCAGCATACTTTCTGAGGAAGGAACTGGTCTACATGCAGAGCAGTAAGGGCCAGTGGGGCAGAGCACATCGTAAACTCTGATTCACACATTCACTTATTTAGTTGCACTAAGAGTGTGAGGTTTTATTTTTTCAATTTGCATCAGATTGTGTTAGAAAATTAACATGAAACAAGTGCTGGTAAATACTAGCTGCTAATGTTGTCATGATAACACAAATATACATACCCTCGTACTGTTGCAAAGAGTATAAATGAATATTAAATGTTATTTACTTGTTGCACGTTAATTAAATGTGATCTTTGAGATGATCAGCACTACTCCACACAGATGCTGGGAGTAAAAAAAAAAAAAATCTGCTGAATTATGGCAACAGCATCAAACAGTCATCTACATCTTGAACCAGATCCCAGTATACCTAATGTGGTGCCCAAACTGTTGCCAGGAGCCAAATATGGACATTTTATTTGCCTACTCAGGCAGCCTGTATAACAGGTAAGCAGATAAAGTTTGCATCCCGTGTACTTTATCACCAATCCACCTGGCTGGAAAATTAGTGAAGCTTTGGAGATGTTTGGGATGAATGAAGTACTGTGAACAAGAAGCTTTTTCTTGCACTGTGTACAAAGCAAGAGTAAATTAAATATTATACTGTACATACATGTGCAAAACATGCTAAATGTTTTCTTAAGTTTTCTAGAGAACTGTATATACATCTATTGTTATGTACAAATGTACTGCGTTAATAATGAACCTCTCTATGTCATCAAGTACAAAGAGTTTAAAGGGTCATCATCCAGGAAGCATGCACTGGGGTTAAGGGTTAAGACTGGTCATGGGGGAGCAGGTGACTGGGGGTAAAGGAATGGGTCGGGGGCACGCATGACCAATGAGGATGCAGCAGAAAGCTTTGAGAGATAAATTACAAACCAACCAGATTCTACATGTGCGAAGATGTAGAGAGATGGATGGGGAGGGAGTTTTAAATTTTTAATTTTATTTTGGTAAGTTGTTGTACATTGTGAGTGGGTGAGAGACATTTTTTTTCGGGGGGGGTGGGTTGGTCGTGTTTTTTTATTGGGCAGGGGCATGGGGCGAAACGCACACCACCACCATCATTATCATCATCATCATCACAGCACCACCACCACATGTCATGGCGCAGCACGGATGGAGAACACGATGAAGGATTTCATAGTGCATTTTGATTGGATGGATTTTTTTTATCAGAGGAGGAGGGAGTGGGAGGGGCGTAGGGCGCCAACAAAGTAGAGAGGTTTAAAGAAAGCATGTAAAGAGATAGAAGAGGGAGACGGAGTCATTATGGGTGTCATTAAAAAGGCAGTGAAACACAACTTCAAGTCAACAACAACAGTTAGTGAGCGAGTCAAGATACAGGATGTTCAGCCCCTCTTTGATGTCAGCTCTATTAGAAAACCACTTAGTACTTTCTTATTCGGGTTAGCTTTAGCATTGGATAGTAAGAAACTTTGGTCCATGAAGGGGTTCTGGTCCCCCTACAAAATGTGACTAATGTGTGTAATTTTGTATTTTAAGTTTCAAAGTAGTTAAGCATTTGTTGGTGCAATATTCCTTTCCCCTTCCACTGACATGTATTTATATTGTCACTTTGATTCTCTGATTTCTTTCTATATTGATTTATCCTGTTTTTGTTATATGTTGCATTTGTAGAGTTTTCTGTGTTTTTGGAAATTTGGAACGTCAGTTGTGAACTGCATTTCCTGTACTTGCATGACAGAGACTGTGCTCTGTATGGCATTATTTACTTTATTTTATTCAACTACTTCAATGTATTTTATGTAGTAAAATCTTATTCTATTTTATCTGTTATTTTATTATTATTATTATAAAAAATATTTTTTATCCCTCTCATCAATTTTACCCCTTTGTTTTGTCTTTTTAATCTATTTTATTTAGTTTTTAATCTAGTTTTTTTTTAAACTCCATTTATTTTCTTTATTTTTTTACTATAGCTTTTTTTTCATCATTTTTATTTCTCGTGTGCACTGGTCTCAAATTCTTAAATTGTTTTTAGTTGTTGTTTTTACAGTCTACACTTGTTCTGTCTTATTATCTTATCATCTGTGAAGCAGTTTGAACCACACTAACCTGTATGCTATACAAATAAAGTTTGATTGATTCATTGATTGATTGATGATATGTCATTATAAACTATGGGATTCCCTTCAGTCAAAAACTGATAAAAGTCTAGAAATCAAAGGTTTGCACTGGAGCCCTCTTTTCCCCTTATTTGATTTGTTGGCTATCTTGCAACTGTCAGTCAGTCAGTCAGTAAAAGTCAAAGGGACTGGTCTTATTGGGTAGATTTTGGTTCAGTTTTGGGGAAATTTATTTTAAATTTAACAAGATAGAGCCAGCTTAGTTAACCTGAACCAACAGCTGGGTTTTGGCTTTGTCTACTAGCTAATACAAGCTTTTACTTGATGAGCAAGCTAGTGTAAAGATCAGATGTGTTTAAACGGCAAGTTAGCTGTTACAAGCTGACACAGAATCAATCGGATGTCTGAAATGGTCAGGTCACTGTTGACAACAGCATGGATGTCAATCACTGTCTCTTCAGACAACTGCGATGTAAATTTAACACCTCCAACATGGCCAGAGGATGTCTTTAATCGTCTGAAAACACAGTTGTTTTGCAGTAATTAGCACACATAGTGCTAATCTAGTCAGTGTGAATGAGAGGAAGACTTCAGTACAAGTCGGAGAGGTTCTGTAACTGAACACGGGACGCAAAAATCCAAATTGCTGTTTGGTGTAAGGTAGAAAATACACAGTAGCTGGTCAACAGAGAGGGGCTGAAGTTGTTACTGAATTCCACAAATATTGAGTCTTATATCTATAATCATTAAGCTCATATGTATAGAATAAAACACAGACATACTGATAGACATACAGACAACAAAATCACAGTTAACAGTGAGATAAACATGTTAACACACAACAGCACAATAAGCATTGTGATTGGAACAGATTACCATATAACCCCAAACATCATACTGCACTTAACTACATGGGCTATATTTTGAATGCGGACAATGTGGACTAATTATTTGATGTTTTTTGACTAATCCAGGACTGGGAAATTAGGTTGTGTGGCAGGTTTCACTCCAAAAAGAGAAATTTGAAGAATTTCAGGTGAAAATATTGTTCCAAAAGGAAAATAAATAATACCAACGACTTATTATTCTGAATGGATTTTAGAGTGAAACCTTCCACAGAATAATGTACACACAGCATCTAGACTCACACAGACCACTGGGTACTTGCAAGGTACAATTAGTTAATGCTGATCTCTCTGTTAATCTCTTTAGCATCAGAAATGTATCTGCCTGTATCATTTACAGAGAGACATAGATTCAATTTGGGAGATTTAACACCAATTCAAATTTTGGGAAATATGCGGTCTAATGTGTATGTTGTCTCACAGTAAATGGTTAGGAAAGCTTAGCATAAAGACTAGAAACAGGGGGAAACAGTTAGACTGGTTCTTCCAACCTCTAAAGCTCACTAATTAAGTGTAAAAAGTGTGTAAAAATGACACGTTGTACATTTGTGGACTGTTGCCAGGAGTAGTGACTTCCTACACTCTCGTTGTCACTGTGAGGTTGCCAGGCAACTAACGGAGACTTCAGGAAGTTATTGCGCACGGTACATGGTGTGAGGTGTAACTGACTTAAAGGAAAAATCAATCCAAAACTATTATTTATCTGTTTCAACACCTTACCTGATGGTTTTATGGGGCAGTAAGACAGATTTATGACATTTGTGATTGTGACATTTGTGATCAGTCTTATGTGCAATTTTATAATCTTGCTTGAACCTTAACATTGAACATCTTGTGCTTGTGAAATAATCTTAATGGTTGTCTCTAGGCTTCTATAAATAACTCGTAAGTAAATAGGTAAAATACAAATCATGCTTTTGTGTGAAAGTTCTGCTTGTTTGTACTTTCAGTAAGGGATTTCAGTAGTACCAACATGTGTCATTTCATCCAAACACTCCACAGCACTTACCCCTAGTTCTGTCACTAATATGTCAGTGATGCTTCCGAGGACGGAGACAAAATCAAAAATGTTCCAGGCATCTCTGAAGTAATTCTGTTGGGAAAGAGAGAAAAGTGAGAGACGTTAGCCAAACGAGAAGACAGAGAGCCAATCGCATCCTCCTGGGACTGAAACCAAGGGGTCTCCAATGGCGGGTGGTGTTACCGTGGAGACAGGCTGGAAGGAGGCTGATAGCGTGACTGCCGTGCAACACGGTACGCTCTGGGTTTTTCCGGGACAGGAAGAACATGCTCTAGATCTGTCTACCAAAATAACCTGCTTTATAAATGAATAATAGGATGAAACACTGAATCATATAGACCGGGTCAACCTAGATAAGGAATATGTGCGCGTGTGTGTGTGTGTGTGTGTGTAGGTGCTGCATGTTTGTGGATCTTTCTTTGGTTTGTGGTTTTCAGCCTTACCAGAGGGCCGAAAGCGATGATCTTGAGGATTGATTCCATGAAAAAGAAGGTGGTAAACACGATGTTGAGGTACTTCAGGACGTTGTCGTACGTTACTGATGCACCGTCAAACTAGACACACACACACACAAAAAAGATGGAAAGTAAGAAGTGTGCAAAATGTAGAGTTCTAGATAAGAAGCACCTTTTTGCAGAATGTTTGGTTTATGAAGGGCTTGTGCCTCCATCACAGAGCTAAATCATGTGGGTTTGTATCTCTTTGAGTTTGTTTTGTGGATCACGGTATCCAGTTGTATCCTTGCAAAATTGAAGACAAGGTAATAAGAAAATGCATCCTTGCCAATGTCAAGGAAAGCTGACACTCAACAGAGTCCAAACAAGGAGTTGGTTTTGACATATAACATTTGGTACATCCTCACCAGGCAGCAGCCAAATACAGAGTCATTCTGTAGCCAGGAGAAAACAGTATGTCTTGTTTTGTGATCTTGACATGAAAAATAAAAATGCAATGATTTCAACATCCTTTTCTCTTACAAATATTTTATCTGTTAACTCAACATAATGACAGAATTATGATTATTGATGTGATTACTTCATTATTACAGCAAAACAAAGCTTGTCATATTGAGATTTAAAAAATAGTGACATCATGATAAGACGAAAACTATATATTAGTAATAATTACAGAAGCTTTGTATAATGCTGATGGTTTGGAAAATGTATTTGTCTTTATGGTTGCCAGTTTGGAATCAGGACATTAGCCTTTACTTTAAAGATACATTTATCTGTAGCTAAGCTAAACATCACACGCACCTTTGACATATCATGGCATTGTAAAGTTGATATGGCTAACATGTTAGCAAACGGTAATCTATTTACACACCCAGTCGTCACAGAACAACATTAGCATTCATTTGGAGCCATGGTTCTGAAGCCCAATATTCACTCTCTTTTAGCTCTGTGTTTGGTCTCCACCAGCTCCTGAGGGGAAATATCTGGATCTTCAGCTGCTAAATGCTCCACTATGTTCACCAGCTAGTCGCTACCATTGTCTGCCTGCCATTTGTTGCTGGGCAGGTAGCGTACAGAGGGTTTATAGGAGCGTTTTCGGTGAAAACAGGGTTGATGAGAGTGAACTAAAACAGTAAAGTATTGAGCCATAAAACCAAAACATTGAGCTGAAAGATGCAAAAATGCAGCTGAGGGAAACTGCAGAGTGATAATTGTCTGTGGGTTCATCACAGAAACCTTTTACTTTATGCATACTTATTTAATCATTTGTCAATCTCGTCTGATGACGATTTCAATGCAGACAAATTTTAAAAAAGCTAATAAAAAGCTAATCTCTAGGGTTCTAAGATTGATAAAATTGTCGTCAGACGATAGCCATTGGGTTCCGAGATTGCATTACTGCCAATGCATTCTGCCTCTTTTGCTCTCCACACGGACTGTTTACCTGCATGCAACCAAAGCCCGCTCAAACATGATTGGTCAATACTACTCAGACTACAAACTGACTACAAACGGAAACCAGAATGCTTCCGATACCAGAATCTTGTCCCTTCCTACAGATTCTGCATTCTTATGCAGATATCTGTTTATAGAGATTTACAAATGTTGATTAATGCAGCTTTATGAATGTGTTCAGTTCTTGGAGACCAAACTGAGATGGCACTTTTTAAAGCTGAATAGTTTAGTGTAAATAGTGTAAATGCTCTTCATTAAGGACAGAGTATTACATTACAGTGGTGGTGCTGTTAAATGTTTTTCCTGTGATGACACCTACTCTTTGTGTTGCTGCAATATATTGTTGGTATCAGTACCATCAAGAAAACATCACATTTAGCAGAAGACACTGTTAGACACTCCACTGACCAACCGGTCGAGGCAGATGACCGCCCACCTTGAGCCTGGTTCTGCTCGAGGTTTCTACCTGTTAAAAGGGAGTTTTTCCTTGCCACTGTCGCATAGTGCTTGCTCATGGTGGGAACTGTTGGGTCTCTGTAAATATAAAGAGTCGGTCTAGACTTGCTCTATTCGAAAAAGTGCCCTGAGATAACTTTGTTATGATATGGCGCTATATAAATAAAACTGAATTGAATTGAATTGAATTGAACTGAGAGACAGACAGTACCTTCATCATTAGGACGATGGTGTTGAGCGCAATCAAAGCCATGATGCTGTACTCGAAGGGCGGAGACACCACAAATTGCCACATGCGATACTGGAAGCTCAGTTTATTTTTCGGCATGTGGCGAGTCAGAGGCCGGGCGTTGATGGCAAAATCTATACAGGCTCTCTGTAGGAGGAGAGGAAAGGATAGGAGAGGAAAGAAGAGTTACAGTTACGTTATCTTTTATCTCTTTAAGAAGCTTTAAAATTAAATCCTAAACACTTGACATGTGAAAATTCAGACACCTCTGAATCTCTCCTCACCTCATTCTTTTCTAAGCTATAGTCCTCCATCATCTTATCCCCCTGTTCCTGGAAGGTGATGATGATGAGAGCCACGAAGATGTTTACGAAGAAGAAGGGGAAGACAACGAAGTACACCACGTAAAAGATGGACATTTCCATCCTGTAACCTGGGCTAGGGCCCTGATTCTCATAGGTGGAGTCCACTGAGTGCTTTAACACCCTGCAGGAGGGGGCGAGAATTGAAACAAAAAAATAAAAATGAGTTATGGGTTCAGGGAAGATTGTGGTCACGACAACTTAAATGCACACATTAGAATTACATGTGTTTTTAGATTAACATATCGACTTTTTATTTGACTATTAAATAATATGAAAATCATCAGATCTGCGCAAAAGTGATACGTTCACCAATATTAACTATATATTTGTTTCATTTAAATATGGTTGACTATTTACAGTAAATATGTCATTAATCCACAAGCCTGTTTGTTTCAGCTTCTCTTTGATTAGATGTTTCTAGATATTGCAACCAAAGACAACATTACTTTGTCACTTTAGTATTTTATATTCACATCTTGACCTTTTAGGTTAAAGCTGTTGTTTAAAATGACATTTTTTTCAGTATTACTGTTATGCCTCTCCTACATGATCAATAAAAGTGTAAGGCAAAACTCATACAATTTGTGGTTACACATTACACATTTATGCAGCCCCAGTAATGACAAGTTATGATTGTCTAATTGGAGAGTGTATTGTGAACACGTTTAGAGGTATGTGTGTGTCAGTGCATCCCACTCACTGCGGCCACCCCTCTCCAGTGGAGACAGTGAAGAGGGTGAGCAGGGCCCAAGCCACGTTGTCGTAGTGAAAATCGTACTTCTTCCACTCCCGCTTCTGAGCTTTAACCTCGTCTCTGTCATACACCAAGTACTCGCCCCTGAAGGAATACACACTAGTGTCAGTAAAAACATCCAGAATTAGACATGCAAGACATTTCTATCTTTGATTATACAAGACATAATGAGAAGTTAGGGTTAGGGTTGGTCATTGAATAACACTATTTAATAACATTCCCAGAAAACTCCTCTAGGTGGCAGCATCTGCACAGCTGATACAACCGGCCAAGGGACTAAGTGATTTCTGTTTTTCTAATTAACAAAAGTTCAAATCCACAGATACATGTGCAAAGTATCTGTGGCACTAAATGAGCACCAGCTTTGGTAATCATTTCATAGTATGGTACTTTGAGAGTACTGTATGTACCACAAGTACTAACAGTACAGAATGAATCGTAAAGCATCATGGCAATGAGTAAAACAATGTTTTCTTAAAAAATGAGAAGCACTTGGTACAGATGGCACAAATTGGAAAATACTTGAAATATTAAATGAAAAATGCTTTTGTCACTAAAGCAACTTATTTTATTGTTACTTGACACTATGTGAAAAATACTTCAGCAATACTGTGAATCCTTCTTGGCACTGCATTAAAAACACATACTGTTATTCTGAATGAATTATGTTTTTTTTTGTTTTTCACTAAAAACTGGACAAAGACCTTTTGAGGTGCCCAACATGTTTCAGAACCAAAGAGTTTGAGCTGTGTATTGTACACTGTGTGTTTGTGTTTCCGAACCGACCTGCAGTCACGCTCAAACTCTTTGGATTCGTCCGTGCAGTAGAAGAATCGGCCCTTGAAGAGCTGCACGGCCACCACAGCGAAGATGAACATGAAGAGCATGTAGACAATCAGGATGTTCAGCACATTCTTCAGAGAGTTGACCACACAGTCAAACACAGCCTGCAAGACAGAGATGGGGACAAACACACTTTAGCTGTATTTGTAGGCTGATTAACCAGTATGATTTCATAGAGAGGGCAACAGAACAGTTGGAGGACACCCCCCCCCCACACACACACACACACTCACACTCACACACACACTTTATTGTGTTCGCACTGCAAGAACTGGGAACAATTGTAGTTCTTAGAACTTGATGGACTTTTTTAGCTCCTACTTCAGAGTAGGTACTCTCCCAGCACAAGAAGAACCTTGAGTGACGTAAGTGTATGGTGATTGGTCAAACACATGAGTCAATCTAGCACTGGCGACCGCCATCTTTAAAAACCCGTGTAACAGCAGCCTTACAAAATGGACCAAAACACGAACAAATGGACCGACAGTGAAGTCCAGGCTTTACTGAGCGTATATGCGACGGGGAAAACACAACGTGATTTTAACTCATCAATGCAAAATATACAAATCTTGTGTGTGACGTTGTGAGTGACGTTGCTATACCAACCACCGGCCGGCTTACGCCACTATCTATTGGCGGTGCGAATGCAAACAGAAAAAAAGCCCTTGAAGGTATGCAGTTCTCGGGGGAGCTAACTGTTTGGTCCAGAAAGGTCTATTCATGTAACCCTATATGATTTTTTAAAAATTGTTACACCTTGGGGTACTGGGTACTATACATACAAATGTAATACATTTGAGATGTTGAGTTTTGCCCACTTTGCCTGAGCCTGCCTTGTCTACTTCAATATATAATAATGATTGCCAGAATGCTTTTCAACAACCTCCAGAGAAATGATTTTGTCTGTGCTGAAGGTTAAAAGGAAAGTACAACCAGGAAGTTGGTCTGTAAACTGTAATGGATGTTTATGACAGACAGTTTGGGGCATAATTTTGCCGTTCGCCTTTGTTTTCTTTTCCAAATAAATGTGGCTAACGTGTCATTGTTCCAATAACTAAAAAAAACGGTTGCACACACATTTTTACACAGAGATACATTGTAAGCTGTACAGAGAAACCACTCTTTTAAGGAATTCAATGATACACCGAGAGCTGCAAAAGATACACCTGTTGAGTCCTCCGATTTCTTGCGAAAGAAGACTTTATTTCTGTGCCGCATTCAGAGGAGCCTTTGCAATGAGACAGGCCTTATTCGCCTGATGTAACTTATTCTAGAAAACCAAACTTCATGTATGCTGCCTCTGAAGTGAGATGCACCAACAGACCTGCTGAGTCCCTACCTTTAACTTGGGGAGTCGTTTGATGGTCTTCAGGGGACGCAGCACCCTCAGCACACGAAGGGACTTGATCGTACTGATGTCTTTGCCCTTGCTGCTCCCCCTAGAGTTCAGCCAACGAACAACAACAGTGTCAGAGGAGAATTAGAGAGCAGAGTGGAGGAATGAAGAGATGCAACAATCATGAAGGGCCCTTACTGCACCCTCTGCTATTATCATCAACTGTTTTTATAAAGGGGGTGAGGGGTATGTCCTCAAAGTTGAATTTATCTTAAACATGACCTCTATAGTGACATTCTAAGTGAAAGCAACACATGATATGACACTTGGGTACATTGCATCAGTGTAGACAATCAAAGCTCTTAGAGTCTCTTCTTCTGCAGAAATAAGAAACTTTTAAGTGCATGTCAAACATGAAACCGGTGGGAGGGAAAGCGATCAGTTGCCTGACCGTTTGGTTTCATGGACATAAAGAAGCAGCATCATCATCATTTATTATAATCTTCACCATTATACATTATATAGACATTCACTCATTCCATATTGACAGGCATCTCCCGGCAGAGTGCCCAGCCAAACCTCTTTCTTTCTTTTTCAGTAACACGCTGTTTGGTTCTTCAGAAGAAATGGAAGTTTTAGATGTGGAAACATGGAGCGTGAACTTTAAGTATTACATATCTAGGATTATGTTGATATAATCCTGACTTTTGGAAACACTAAATGGACTGATTCTGATACGTTTCACATAGCATCCTTTCACTTAAATCCAGATTTTTGAGAAAATGTTTTTGTATTTTACCTTCGGTCAGGACTGCAACCTGAATCGAAGGAGACAGTGCAGGAAATGGAGGCTATGCGAGACTCTTGGGGGACATGTGATGTTGCTTGCAGAACACGGCATCACATGTCATAACACAAACAAACACGTTGCACCAATAGCGTCAAACGAGCCATGAGAGCGACTGGAGGAGTCGATTTAGGGCCGTGTGTTTTAATGCGCTCGTTTCCTCCCCGAAGCCCATAACTGAACATTCTGCTCATGATTTGTGCGCCCATAAACCAATATCAGTGAGGAAAAATTGGGGTGTCAAGGGAGTAAATAGCCGAGTTGATCTTTACTGTAAGTGGATGGGCCATTTTCAAAAACACAAGGCAGGAGGCGCCTGGACGCCTGCCAAGCCTGAGCGGAAGAGAGGTCGTCCATCAAGGCTCGCTCTTTAACTATGAACTCAGTACCCGTGGCAGAAAACGTAAGACAATTCAATTCAAGGCTGATTGATTGAGTCTGAGCCTTGGAAGTTCAATGTGTATGCATGTGGGGGTTTGTGCATGTGCGTGTGTGTGCGCGAGAGTGAGACTCAATCGATAATCAATAGGCCTTCCTCCTTTCAAGTTGAGTAAGACTGAGGTCTCTCTATCAGAGCAGTTTGAGAGTATTAGAGTAAAGCCCAATAAGGCCATAGGTGTTAGGGATTAAAAACATCTCTACACACACACACACACACACACACACACACACACAAACTCACACATGCACGCACATGCACACACTAGCATAATGATAAGAGCAACAGCTCTTTAAGTCTCATGTTTGATGTATGAATATGTATAGTGCACTGCATTCTGTCACGCCTACTAAACAGATTTTTGACTGTTCCTTAAATGGCAAATTAAGGTGATACTCCACCCAAAATTTATGTTTGTAGTATCAAACACTCAACACCTGTAGAACTAAAAAGGTGGCAGTAAAAGGCTTCAGTACCTTCGTCCTTCATTGAGTGCAGCACCTGTTGAAAGCTTGGATTCATGTCTACAATGGATGCCAACAGTGAAGGATTTTACGGTGGGAAAAAAAGTACAGAGAAACCTCTCAAACCGCTCCTGCAGTATACTGTTACATAACGCATTCAGCTGTTTATCTATATGATCAGCATGTCCCAATATAGCATGCACCTACACTCTCATATAACACTGATGCACCAAAATATGGCAAAATACACAAGGTCTGTCTCAATACCCATGCATGATACTAAGACATTAATTTCTGTGAGACCTCTGTGTCGGCACAGCAGGGGTCCAGATAGCTCTGGGAAAAAAACGTTGAACATCATCAGGCAACGCGCTGCATTGGCCAATCAAATACGTGTAATAAGTGTCCATTTAAGTAGATTACAGTGTGACCGGCGCAATTCTACTGTTTACCTTACAATTCTCAAGACAGAGAAAATGACTTCTTACTCAGTGTATTACTTACTTTCTTTTTATTTATCAGGGGCAGCACATATTATTGAGTGGCTCATTTTCATCTGCTGTAATGACGGCGTAACATTAGCCTGGACGGGCTGATGTTAAGCATTAATAATATAAACAGCTCTGCAGTTTATTTGGCATCTGATAAGCCTTCAAACTCACAGACAATTTACTTTAACTGAACTTCCTGGATTGTATTTCATCTTCTTACTGGTACATGTAGAAAGATACCACACTGTTTTTTTTAATGTAGCACTAGTTTTGGTCCGAATGAGACTTGAAACTCCAGACAGCCAGTTTTCCTGACCAATGGAAGAGCAGGAGGGCAGGCACACTAGTATGTGAAAACCACCGTATGCAAGGCTGACAGCATCATGCAAGTGGATTGGGATGCAAGCAGTATAGTAGCCTTATTTTGGTAAAACAAAAAAATAATAATAAGTGAACGTACTGAGCTTAAGGATGGATGGTGGCAAAGTTAATGTCATTTTTGTAATCTTTTGAAACATATAAATTCAAACAGATCTAACCTGTGTGAAGGACAAAACACAGCCATTTTTAAGCTTACAGTGCGTGACTGTTTGATAACCAAAAGATTAAAAAGACTGGGGGTGGAGTATCACTTCGAAGGTAATTTTCAGAAAAATGTATGTATCATGTCATTTTAACTAGTAAATTAATCATTTGTAAAAGTGGAATCCTGGTACTTCCAAAAAATCAAATTAAACCCTTTAAATCAAGCCTATCGGTGTGGCATGTGAAGAATAAGACAAGGTACGACACGGCGAGAATGAGCACGAACGATCAGAAGAACAAAGAAAGAAAGAGAGAGAAGCCAATTTGATCTGGTGGTGGAGAGCAGGGGACAGAGGAAGAACTTTACCGGGTGGTGCTCCTGTGGAGTTTCACCGAAGGTGGAGACAGCGAGAGTCAGTGACAGCGACAGAAAGAAAGACAGAGACAGAGGCAGAAGAAGAAGAGGAGGAGGAAGGGAAGGAAGGAAAGGGAAAAACATATAGAAAGACAGACAGACAGACATACAGACAGACACACACACACACACACATTGATAGAGAAAGACCAACAAAGACAGACACCAGACAAGAGAGAGGGGGTTTGGTAGAAACAGGGAAAAATACATCCATATGAGAGACAGACAAAGAAGGAAGGACAGCAAGATGGGCATACCTACTTATAAACCCCCCACCCACTAACACACATGCTGAATACACACTCAGATACACACATCACTCCCTCTCATACCCATCTATTGTCTCCATGAAGACTGGATGGGATGTCTACATACCTGTCTAAATTTGTTATTAGATAAGTTGAGTTCTGCACACTCATTGCACACGGTACATCATAGCACCTAAGAGTTTTCAGTTGGATTTTTCACTAACATCCTGTTACATCATTACATTGATTTATACAAATCTTCGCTTTAAAAAAAATTGATTTTGTGAGATTTTATTGGCTGAGACCAAGAGGTTGTAAAACAGCAAGGATCCAATCACAACCATGATCCCAACCTGGGCCACTAGTTTAAATTAAACAGTGAACCTGCACGAACAGAAGCTTCTGTTTGACAGGACAGTTAAAAAAACCCTTCTGACAACACCTTCACAGTACACAGCAAGCTAACAATAAAAAGGTGAAGTGTAACTTTATAAATTTGGTGATTTCATCTGATCTACAGAAATGTAACCACATCAACCTAAAAAAAAGGATCAATATAATTATGATAGTAAAACGTACGGATATTGTAAATTAAGTTGCATTATGGTATATTTTCTTATCAATCTATTGTTAAATGACATTTTCAGTTTTTATACCATCAGCATAAGTTTGTAAAAGTTATTTTGCCAAAGCTAGCAAATAAAGTGCATTAATGTGGTCAAATGTACTAATCAGATATACGGGTAAAATACCATTTAAATTTCTTAAATAATGAGATAACACTTAAAATAATAATTATAATTAATAATTAATATGATCTGAAAATGGCTAAGATCAATTAAGTAAATTACCTAAAATGTAATATTATTTAATGTAAAATGAATACATTTTTGATAGGAACTTAGCACTGTGCCTCGTTCCTTCACCTTGCATTACAACATTTATGGATGTACCTTCAATTCCACTAAAAAAACAAAAAACATCCAACCAATAATTCTCAGGTAACTTCTTGCGATCTATAATGAGAGCACGTCTGTGAATCTAGCCCCTGGCCGAGACTCTGGATGTGCAAACCCTGCTTCCCTCCTGTATGTGTCCTGCCGTGCTACCAGCTCTATGAAGAATTACCTTCACGGTTGGAGGAGGAAACTCGATTGCTGCATCCATTTACACCGATTCTTATCTTATCACACCATAATGATCAATTAGACCAGGCCTACAGCAGAAATTGCCCTCATTAGATCTGCAGTCATGTAATGGGATTTTTATCAAAGCTCCTTTGCATGCACACCAGCACAGGGGAAGAGAAAGGCTGGTTCCAGGTTTTCTTGACATGTTAGAGCACATACACTCAGGATATCCATCATGAGTGGAGACTCAAGAAACCAGGATTTGTGTGTATTGTCCCATACACACACACCACCAATAGAAAGAAAAGGCATTCTCACAGAGTACTGCGACTGCATGCAGTTCTGAGTCCGTTTTTCATACAGCATTTATTTGGAGGATGAAGGGTGCCAGAAGCGCAACTGTTGTGTTTATAACCCATAAACATATGAAGCCATTGTACTCTCACCATGCTAAAACTCCTCTCTGTACAATGGTTCTGTGATGTACCTGCTCTGAAACAATGTCATGCGTCAGAGTGAAATTTCATAGGTGTGTGTGAAGACTTCGCCCCTTAAGCAAAACTGTACTGTAGCTCAGCCCTCGAGCAGATGGTGGAAGCGATGAGGCAAAGGAGGAGAGATGGTGGAGAGGGAGGAAGGGTGGAGAGAAGAGGCGAAGGTGAGGGGGCCAATGGTGGGAGAGCATCCTAAAAGGGAACGGAAAGCGCGATTAGGAAAGTGATAGGAGCGAGGAGAGAGGAGAAGGAAAGGGGACCAGTGAAGGAGGGGAGGAGGCATCTGAGTCAAGCTGTGGAGGGTGCAGCAGTGGAGCAATTTTTCAACTTGTTTTGTTTTGTTGTTTTTTGTGTGCAGGTGCTGCTTGGCTTGTTAGCCAAAGTGATATTTTACTTTGATTGAACAATTTCACTTTTTGCTGCGCATTTATGTTCATGATCTGTCCACCTTCCTTATTTGTCAATCTAGAATTGTGCCATATGAGAAAAATCACATTTAAAACTCTTTTTAATGTTTGTACTGGATGATCATTTCAATATCTTCTTGTTTGCAGTTATTGATACTGGTGCTATAGAGACATACTCTGAAAACCACGCCCACTGGAAGGGAAAACAGTCGGCGCCACAATATGCAACAAATGGCTGAAACGCTAACAAAATGCCTGTAGCAGCTAAAAACATTAGATTTCAGCATGTCAGAGGGTTATTTTAGCACCCTGTGTCTACCAGAGAGGACAAACTCAATATTGTCTGTCTGTCTCGGTGTCCTTTCTCAAGCTAAGTTACTGTAGTTAGCTAAGGCACATGCAAACATAATACTGCATAATATCTTTCTGATTTAGCCACATTCAACTGCACACGTTGCATACTGTCAAAATGCTTAAGCTTAACTTACAGCAGTATAGTTAGCCTAAAACTGACATTTGGATATTTGACTGCTTGCTGCACACATACGTGGACATACTGAGTGTCAGGATCCCACAGAGTTCCCATTCTTCCTGCTGATGCCTCACGTCTGTATCCACTTTTATCTTCTTAAAGGCTCTGTTTTTTGGTTTGGCAGCTTATAAAAACTTAGTTCTGGGTTCTTTACCCTCTTGGTAGTGCATCTCCCCACACAGCAGCTTTTAGGCATGTTTCTGTTGTTTGCTAGCAGACCAAAATGACACGGAGGCACCTTCACGCAATACAAAGTCAATGGAGAGCGATGAATTGTTTTCCCCTCCGGTGTGGGTGGGACTTAATTGCGCGCTGTCTCTATAGGTAGATCTGATACTGTATGTGCAGTAATAGTGAAGGTTCACCACTCTTGAACTTTGACACAGGTGTGAAATGTTTAACCAAAGCATTATATCCCTTTAAATTCATACCACCTGTCTCCTGAAAGCTGTGCGTTAGAAAATTTGTATGTGCACCTTCCCCATCCTGCTTGCTGCTTGACTTTACTTTTGCTGCTGTTGGTTTCCTTGAACACTGTTCACTCTGCATTCAGACTGCGAGCAACCACATTGCTTTAATACACACCAATAGCTGACATGAGTTTGCTTATTCTTAATGCAGGACATATACCAATGGTTGTTGTTGGATAAAGTTATAGGTGCTGACAGCTTTTCTGATTATCAAGGAAACACGTCTACCATTGTTAACATTGGCTGAGGTTTCTAGTTGCTGGTAGTGTGAACGCATAGTAACAGTAACATTCAGAACAGGACTATAACTTATATTTGTTCTTAAATACAGAGGTATTGTGTGTTCAGACTGAGTGCGAAGTGAAGTCCTTAACACCACAGGCTGTGGTGCGTTGTGAGATGTCTGCCTCTGTTCTTTTTATATGAGATGCAAGTGAAATGTTTTTCAAGGAATATCTCCTCCAGGACGGACAGATATAAATGTCGTGTGTACAGAGTCGATCCCACATATACTGTCCTGCCGTCTAAAAGCTCACACCAAAAGTGTATCAATATTTGGCTGAAAATGTACTCCTGCTTGAGTAAAGTTTGTTAAAAACTACAGTGCCATCTTGTTTTAGAAAATGACTTTCTTAATATTTATGTTACACTATACATTTGTGACATGTTTTGAGAGATTACACATCTTAAGCAGAAACAAATGGACTTGTTTGAGACAGGGTAGGGATGTCAGAAAGTATTGAGAGATGGCCTAACACATTATTTGTTTTGCTCTGTTCGTGGAATTTGTTGCCACCTGAAGCAAATCTGCATCTATTTGTGTCACTCACGTATGTTCCAATAACTTTTTATGCAATGGCACCATCTCCAGAATTTGCTTTGCATTCAGTCTAAACACACTTTGACAGTAGCTATTAGCTCACAGAACATATTTAACTGGAATACATTCTTTGCCTGTGACTGACTCTGAACATCATTAACATAGTTCTGAGTAATGCAGCCTACTGCATCACAGGTTGTGTTCAGGTTCATGCAGTCACCAAGGCAGACATGCACTGATGCACTGGGCATCCACAGAGCTGAGGAGGATGCACACACAAGCTTCTTTCTCTCTCACTTACTCTTCTGCCTTTTTTTTGGCACACAAACACACATTCAGTCCCTCCAGTTGCATATATCATACATATTTAATTCATATGTATTTATTCTATACACTACCTCAGCATAATAACAAATCATTCCACCCACCACACCCTGCCCCAGCATGCCTCGCTCCTTCCCTCCCACGTTCAGTCTGACTTCCCCAGGTCGTGCAGAGGAAGGAGAGTTAAATACCTGAGCCTCCGGGTATGTTAACATGGTCAGAACGACAGATGAGTATGTATGCTTGTGTTTGAGTGTGTGTGTGTAGGTAAAAGAGAGAGAAGGAGGGAACGAGGAGAAGAGCCCTGCTGGTGTTACTCCCTGTGGCGAACAGATAGCCTGGGCACTTAAAGGGTTAAAGGTGTCTGGGGCGCCCTCACCCCCACGGACTGAGCGACAGGGACCTCCAGCCTGGAGGACGGGGGGAGGATGAAGAGGCGAGAGGCGGGGGTGTGGTTTGGTTGGAGGCAGGATGTTGGCTTCTAATGGTTGTTGGAGAGGTGGGGGTGTGTGTGGTGGAGTTTGGAGGGGCAGAAGGGTTAGTTACGGACTGTAGGGGTTATATTCAGACAAGGGTGGAGGCCTGGGTTGCGTGGGGATAATGGCAAGCTAGGGAGCAATGGGTGACACTTGTTCCTAACATACAGCACAAAAACTCCTACATAAATTGATAAAAACAAAGAAACAAATGGGTTCTGCTTTTCCCTTCCATGTCTTGCTTTTTCTGGCAGGAAGAATCGGATTGACCGTGAGGTACGAATTTTGCATGAACAGCTTGAAGTTGGAGCAAGTTAACAAAATGTAGCTAAAAAAAGAGAAGCAACTGATTTTTGAAGCAAGCAAAACTCCCCTTTGCTGAAGCATAAAGGTGGTTTGGAGAGGTTGACTGAGAGCACTGAAAGCGATTCAGTATTCCCTTATTCCCTCTTTGCTGTACGTAAGGAATAAGAAGGGGATGAGGTAGGGAACTCGGGTAGATGCGCAAAATGTAATGACAGATAGCAGGAGGGGCTCTTATGAAAGAGGAGTTTGAAAGGTATCTGGAAGGAGGTGAAGGCAGGAACCAAAGCTGTGGAGGGCCTGGGGGGAGTGTTAGTGAGCAAAGGTTTGAGGGATCAAAGTCAGGACGTTAGATGCAAGAAAAGAGGAAGGGATGACTCACGGCCTGGTTGGTGAAAATATCAGAGCGGCATGAATGGGATACAAGGGAACAGGAGCAGGGAAGATTGGGAAAAGAAAATGTTGAGAAGGAGCAGGTGGTACTTTATATTGTATTAGGTCAGACAGTCAAGGGGATGATGTTTGGGATAGGTTTTGAGGTGATTGTTTCAAGCAAGGTTTGGGGTTTGTGGGGGGTGAAAGGTGGGTGAAGACAGTGTGACTACACTCTAAAAACTAATTTCACTTTCAGCACTTAAGGGTTCCTCACTTGGAACTACAGAAGGACTATCCAAAAAGTTAAGACATTTGTGAAACTGCTGTGATAATCATTTTGAAGGAGTACCTCAGGGTACCCTCTGAGGTTCCCCAAAGATTGCAAAATGTTAAGAGGAGCCCGTTTCCTTTTTAGAGTGTAGGTCAGAGGTTGGTGATGGTCATCCAGAACATTAGGAAAATAATTCAGTTAAGGATTACGGGTGGTTGTTCAGATGATGGTGGCGATGACACGTAGAGAAAGACCTGCTGATACGATACCACATGTGATGATGACCAATGAGGAAATAGAGATGGAAATGGAGCAGGGGTAGACTGCAGGAGGGAGGGAGATAAAGAGACAATGACAAGACTACAGAAAGAAGTTTGAGAAAGCAAGAGAGGACCAAGACAGACAGAAAACAATAAACAAAGAAGAGAACAAAGCTAGAGCAGAGAGAGAAAGTGGAAAAGGACAAAGAAGAACAGAGTAGATAGTAGAAAGACAAGGACTGGAGGTGATGATTTCTGAAGTACATCAGGCTGAGAAAATAGGAGAGAAAGATCAGCATTGCCTGTATCGGACGCACAAGGCTGGGCGACAAGGGTCTTTCTGAGGATGGTGGAATGTGTGTGTGTGTGTGTGGGTGGTGGAGATGATGAAGAGGAGGTTGGGGGGGACACTTACGTGAAGGCGAAGGCCACCAGAGCACCACTAACCACTATAAAGTCCAGAATGTTCCACAAGTCGCGGAAGTAGGAGCCCTGGTGGAGAAACAAGCCCAGCACCACCATCTGGAAGACACGGAGCGCACTCAGTACAACACACAACTACATGACATAGTAGTTTAAATACACAAATACACTCATAGGCATACAACCACAAACATCAATATCAATACACAGAAATTTGCACAAAAAAAGAGAAAGACATAAGCAAAAATCACAATCACAACATTATGCAAAAACAAAGATTTAAAAAAAAATGTAGTCAATACACACACTGTCTCTCTCACACACAGTGATACTTTGTTACCTTGATCAACATTTCAAACGTGAAGACGCCTGTGAAAACGTAGTCAAAATAACGCAGCACCTGCAGAGCAACACAACATCATGAGACATAATTATCATATTAGAGAGAAAGAGAGAGAGAAGCATGAACAGATGAATGAGTGAGAATTAAAAGAGGAAACAGAGCAGGAGAGATTAACAACAAGAGAGAAAGAGACAAACAATCAGACACCAACCAGAGCCTAATCCTTATTTTAATCTTAATCTTGTTTTCATTTTCTATTTTCAAACTGCCATTTCACAATATCTATTTTATCATATCCAATTTTCCTTTTCAGTGTCTCTCTCTGATTAATATTAGAGTAAAATAAGAATTTATTCATCATTTTCTTTTTTTAAATTTTCTGTTTCCTCTTTATTTTTTGCGGGGTAAAATTATCCTCCACATTTATTGTATTATTAAACAACATTTTACAACAACAACAGTTACTAAATATCTCTCTTGTGATCACTGACTGCTATAACACCTGAGTTTTCCCGGTTTGTTTGGAATAAGCAGAGGAACTACTAGTCAGTCAGCATGAGCCAAAAAAATAAAAATAAAAAGTTTCATGCTTAAAGACAGTAACTGGAGTTTGAGTGGACTGAGAATTATGTTCAGTTAGAAAACCTGCATTCCTGTACTATGCTGATGCAGGGCCTGCTGTAGTTTGACTAACTCTGGACATATATGGGAAGCAGCATGCACTCAGTTGTTGAATTTACATCTCATCCCAGAACATTTTTCTTGCAAAGTTTGCTCAGAGGTTGACCCCAAACAGCTGGTTTTCATATATCATTCAGCATGAAGCCGAAGACCTGCCAAATGATGCCATCTGTGATGCTATTTTAAAAAACTACAGTGAAAATTACTAAGATTACTAAGAGACATGTTCTCATAAACCTATATGTTAAAAAGGGTTATGTCTACAAGCTGTTATATATCCAAACTTGATACATAGCCTGTATAACTGGCAGTTTCAGCATGATATCCTGAACATTTTCAAATATGCTGGTGTACAACTACACCAGAATCCTGCCCAGCCTTGATGCAAGATAAAACAGCTTGAGTGTGAACATATCAGAACTGGCATATTTCAGTATGTTTGGTCTAATAAATAGTGCACTGAATTCCCACAAGGTGGCTGTATTAAATGAGAGAAAATGGGTCCTTCACCACTGCTCACACATAGCCTAGCTAGTTATAAGTTTGTTAAGTAACCATAAGACATGTTTCAGCTACTTAGGTGTTTTGTGGCCACGATTTACTGTTTCAATAGTTCTTGTGCTGGGATCGCAGTTGATGTCCTATTTTCAGAAATCATATGAATAAGGGCAGGTGTATGCTGGTCAGCTCTGAAATGACGTCAAGATCGATTGGTTGAAGAGTGGGTTGAACTAGTGAAACTTGTGTCCTCACTTTGGAAGATTTTGCTCAACTTTATATCCTTGGGAGACATTTTATTTTGCAAAGGATGTAGACGCACACACATTCACGGGCGGGCAGAATGACACAAACACACACAGAGCGATGTCTCACATTGTTTTGCGGTGAGTCAGGCCAGACAGGGTCCTCTGCAGCGAGGGCGATGCTGCTCATAGCGATGACAGACAGGATGCTGAACTCAAAATACTTCAGAGTCAGGATGTAGTGACAGCACTTCCGAAACCTGGTGCAAACACACAAGACGCATACACATGTTGACACAAAAAAGCACACAAAACAAACTGTTCAAAGATTTTTAGGCCTAAAGAGAAAAACGTTCATATTCAATAATTTTTCTATGTCCACAATAAGGACATAGTACAATGTTTTACAACAGTGTTTGACCATGGTTTTACACACACACATAAATACTCACGGGTTGGTGGTGGACATAATGAAGCAGGAGCTGTAGGGAGGCATGGGTTTGGGGCCGTCTTCATCTCCTTCCCCGTCCTCCTCCTCCTTCTTCTCCTCACTTTTCTTCTGGTCGGTGTTGGCGTTCTTGTTCACTGAGCAAAACAAAGAGAGAAAACAGAGGAAGAGGAATGGGCAGACAGACAGACAGACAGACAGACAGACAAACAGAAAGAGGTCAGCTTCACCGGAGCAAGACAGTAAATGCATCAAACACATCCGCCAGCATTGTTTCAAGGATAGAACTGAATGAGACTGGATTTACACCAGTGTTAGCCAGTAAAGAAATGTGTTTAACAGGTGCACACCACCGATTATCCATGTTACTTGTCATTAAGAATCAAATTATTATATGCAAAGAAAACCCTAAATCTCCTAAAGCCTTCTTCAGCCACACATCACAATGCCTTAAAGGGGATTTTTTACCACCACTTGATTCTGAGTTAGCATTTGGAAATGCTCCATATCGATGGCCATTTATTTTGGTACATGATCCAAACCCCTAAATCCTGAATATAAATGGGCCACTGAACTCTATGTGGAAATGTACTGTTGGGTAGGACAGAATCGCAGGGTTAGGACTGAGGGCCAAGGTATTAGAACAGGGTCTTAATCTCACATAGAGAGGTCTAGAGGAATTCTAGTCATTATTTGTGTTCAGCTAATTCTCTGCTCTCATAATGTCAGGAGATTCATGACGCGCCTTCATAATCTACATACCTACTTATACCCTCGTTTATACATGACTGATCCCCCCAGATGCTCACCTTGCAGGATAGCATTGGTGGAGGGGTAGGGGTAGACAGGTGGCATGTCTATCTTTGTGTACTCGGGTTTGGCCATGCTGGTCAGGATCAGACTGTCCATGCTGTGGAGCAGGGTGTGGGTGTCGGCGTCGCGGCAGTTCAGCAGGTTGTTGACGTGGTCAGGATGGTCGGGGTGATCCGGCGGGAGGGCGTAAGGGTGCTCATGGGCGCTGGCCAGCTTGCTGTTGTTGCGGAAGTTGTCCAGGTCCTCGTTGTACTGCTGTATGGGCCGTGTGGTGGAGAGGCTGGGACAGGTGCTGTGGTGCTCCCTGATGAAGGGGGAGGGGAGGAAGGATAAGGGACGGAGAGAAAGGAGAAATCAGGTGCAGAAGGAATGAAACAAGAATGAGGATGGAAGGATTAGGTGATGGAAGGAGCATCTTATCAAAAACACCAGATGTAGCACCATATGTCAAAAGATGTGCACTGTCTCCAGTACTGTTAGTACCAACACATACAGAACATACAGGATCACCTGCCACAAACTGGGGAAATTAAAATGTGCTTTACACCTTTCACCTGCTGAAACAATTAACACATTTTTCACAGAAATAGTAATATCAGCCTCTTTGACTGACATGGCCTTATTTGACTGACATGGGGCATTGGGAAGGAAAGTGAGGTTTAGGCACAGCAATTTATTATATTTATTGTGTCACATTGGAAACTGACTGTGCATATACGTTGCCTCACCCTGACAAAAAGACTGGTACATCAGACTTTTTTTTGATGATTCTCGCCTAGTGACTTTGGACACCATTAATGTTGACCTTCCAGATCCTGTGAGTTTGTCACTGGCCCTTCCTGCCCAATCTCCTTTTCATGTCATCAGGCTGAGGAAAACTGCAAGCTATTATCAGTACAGTACATGCATGCTGGGTAGTCGGATCCAAAGTGAAAAAAACTACTTGGAAACACTAGCTAACTACTGTATACTCTACAAGAAGGCTGAATCTTTGTCAGTTATCCAGTTAGAGCTAGACACATCGATGGCCAGCCTCTAAAGGATGCTGCACCTCTGACACAGAAACTTCAAAATAAAGTACACCAAAAAATATACAATAAACATAAACAGCTAAATTCATCACACAGTCACGAAATACCACCACAACAAGGATAGAATCTAAAACCTGAGTATTAATGAGCATCATCCATGTAGTCTGATCCCAGCAGAAGTTTAAGTGCAACCAATTTGTGATGAGCTACCAGGCAGCCAATCACAAGTGCTGCCACAGAGCCCTCAGTCTGCACACAAACGTTCTCGGAATGTTACCGGCCGAAGTGTCAGGTCGCTTCCTGATTTCTTAGACAAAGACAAACTTAACTGGCTTTTAATGCTTGTCAGGTTGTAATTTGAGACACTCAGGGAGAAAATAAACCCTTCCTTCACTCACTTTCTGGTGCGATGCCCTCTGCTCCTCTCCTGGTTGCCGTGGCGATGCCGTCTCGTCTTCCGCCCTTCCCCTTCCTCGCCTTTCTCCCCCTCTCCCTCCGTCCCCCTGGATCTGTGTCTCCTGCCTTCGTCCCCCTCCCTGGCTGCCCTGCGGTGCTGCCTGGACCTCTTGTGTTCATTGTTCTCCTCTACCCCCTCGCTCTGATGGGGAGACACGCTGCGAGCCTCCCTGCCTTCCCTGTTCCTGTGTCGGTGGCCCCGGTGGCTTCTGTGGCTGTGCCTCCCCTCCCCCTGCTGGCCCTCCACGTTGCCCAGAGACGTGCAGCTGAAGCCGTGTTCTAGGCGGGTCTCCACTGGCTGGCCTGTCTCTCCACTGTCTAGCCCGATGACTTTCTGATGATGGTGGTGGTGGTGATAGTAGTGGGTGGCTCTGCGGTGGTGGTCGATATCCTGGTGCCGGTACTCCTGGTCCAGAGGCAGCTCACCAGGTTGGGTCTTGTTGGTGTTGTTGTTGCGGTTGTCCTGTGGGTTGACCACCAGCGGCCGGTCCAGGTGGGTCTTCATATCGCCGCGTCCTTTCCGTGGGTAGGACACCTGGGACGGGGTAATAGCGTAGCAGATGGGATGAGTGGGTGGTGCCAAAACTTATTCATTTTAAAGGGTCCGACCCAAAATCACAAAAAGACATATTTTCCTACTTACCTCAAGTGTTACCTAGCCATGCATGATAGTTTTGGTTTAATTTGTCCAGGTTTTGAAATACTGGCCTCTAAAGCTTCTGTTGCCACCCCCAATACAAAGGAATTGAAGGACAGTTAATTTGTGGTGCTTAAGTATATAAACATTACATTTGAATAATTCAACAGCAAAAACAATGTCCCTATTACCTTGGTTATTGGCTTCACATTTTCTAAGAAAATGGTTCACAATGTCTTCTGTGGATTATCCACAGTAACCATGGCATTGTTTCTAGAAAGACATGTCATGCTTTTGACTTTTTCAAATACAACTTTTCAGATCTTTGAGAACCACAAATGAAATTCTACTGACTTCCACTCTATTTCTCAAAACCAATTGCAATACACAAAACTTTAAATTTTGGTGATATAAAAATGTTCAAGCATTCTCCTATCCACCTCTTTTCTTTGATTGGTGGAAAATGTTGTAACTGTATTCATATAAATTGCTATGAGACTGAGCCATGTAGCTATAGATTTTGATGTTTCTTGTTAGCAGTTTTTGCGTAACTTACTTTCTCTTGTCCAGGTGAGCCTGTCATTCACTAATTGTCATATTAATATACTTTTTTTTGAGATAAGACAATTTTTTTTTATTCCTGAGGAGATGATGATTTTATGGTTTAAGTAAATGCGGCTCTTCAGATGGCAGGAATATTTGGAAGAAGCCCCAATGCAAAAATGGACTACAATATGTAGGTGAAATATTTACTTTGGTCGTGCATTTCAAACTTGTTCATACTACTGAATGACAAAAAAGGCAAATTAAAGAAAAGCATTTTGTTAATTTTGGACAAAAACCTTTTATCTGCAACAATGAATGAAATTGTTCTTATTTCCTCATTGACTTTCATGCATATTTGTATCTGTATAGCTGGGTTGTAACAGTGTTCAAGGAGTAGAAGCTCACCAAACTCATATCACAGTTGCATTTACATGGTTTTAGGGTTGCAGTAGCAGTTTATGTCAAGCTGGCACAAAGGACACAGCATGGGTCAACTGTGACCTTCATTTAGGCAGTTTATATCGCCCTCGCCCTGTCCCCTCCCCTGAGCCACAGATATACACAGTTCGGCAGTCCACCATTTTTGGCTCCACATGAACAATTTGAAATCAAAATTGTCATGAATTTTTCCAGAACCACAAAATGGCAAACAGCTCCAGCTGTGAATACACAGTTTGCCGAGCCATATCCAATCGACTCCTGATCATCTTCTTTGTGAATTCATTTTTGAAGTGCTGAGTGGGGCACTGCCTTCTTTGGGTACAGCTCTGGATTTCTCTGCATGACCCACTTTAATAATGCATTGCTCCCAAGCACGCAGCTTCAAGCCGTCCCATATAGCAGCGGATAGCGCAATAATAACACTCTTTCACAGGCTTAAAGGGACATTACACCCTGGAATCAAAACATCTGTGAAGTGCAGTATGACTCAGAATACACAGTGATAAAAAAAAACAGATCAGGCCCTTGTGTTACTTCAGTGTTTCTACTGTAGATCACTACACATTACATAGAGATGGGCTGAAATGTAATGTAATTAAAGAGTAACTTAAGAGGCTGAAAAGCAGCGTTCAACTGCCCCAACTGAACATGGGTGATAGTGTCCCTTTAAGTGGTTACAATATCCAATCATAACACTCTACACACATTACAATAAATATTCACCATATATATCAGGCATAGACTGCATATATATGTGTATATGTCTGACTTTTTTTTTGGGGTCTCACCTCCTCTCCCTCCCCTCCCACCTTCCAGTCCTCCTGCTCCAGCTCATTGTAGAGCGCCTCGCGGCTCGTCATCAGGTTCTGTCGGCGGATCTCGCTCGTTCTCTGCTCCCACACTGACTTGTTGCCCTTGATGTGGTTCTTCTGCTGTTCCTTACTGTTGGGGGGTGTTGGTGAAGGGGCGATGCAGGGTGAGGAGAGGGGATTTAGAGGTGGAAATAAGGGAGGAAAGGAGAGTGAGGAGGTTTTTGAAAAAATGGAGGAAAGAGAGGGAAGAAAACAGGAGGGGAAAACAGAGATGTTAAGGGAGGAGAAAAAGGGTAGTTTGTGATGGCAAAGAGGGTGAGGAAGACAGGAGAAGGGTGAGAGAGAAAGAATTAGAGGCTTTAGGATGGATCCGTGAGATGCCTGTGGGAAATTAGCAGCAACATGAAGTAGTAACAGTATACCCTTAAAAAGGAAAGATCTTCAGTACAAAAATGAATAAAGCAAATGTGGCTTTAAAAGTATACTCAATGTGCAATTTCAGTGTGGGAGCATGTAACAGTAGGTTGAACGTGTGAATGAAGGAAGCATGAGCTGTGAACAATATCAACGCAGGAGGACATGGCTGAGACACCGAAAAGCAGAATGAAAACACCTTGAATTGTGTGAGAAATTGAACAATGACATCCATAGAGCTCCTGTCTCACTAGCAGTGTTTTCACATTGAATATGAATTACACTGTCTCCTACTTAATGGAGTGTTTGTGAGTTTTTTGATTTGTTTCAGAAATTACATTTGGAAAAGTATATTTGATGACATTTACATATTGTCTTTGAATGTAGCCGTACCAGCTCTTGTGTTACAGATTGAACCTGTCACTTTAAGAGAGTGTTGCATTTTGTGTTGTTTGTGTGCCTTTTTGTTGCTAGGCTAGTAAGAAATGGATGTATTAAGAGCATGGATGTATAATAAGACCTGGATACGCGGCACCGCTCAGCCTTGCTTCCAATTTTTCCTAGTGGCCACTTGCGGTATTGCAGCGAAAAATTCCCCTGCGGCCCAAAAAGCATTTTCCCCATAGGCCACCATTGTAAAAGAGACGTCTGTAAAACTGTTGGCAGGACACCTCCAACTGCAAACAAGCTCCATTATGACTCTTTATTATGAATTTTTGATCCATGGAGGTTTTGTATTTGTAAAACTTTCTTCGAGCCGAGAAAAGCGATTTAAAAATCTGTGACGTCATCACAATATAAAGTCTATGGGCTGAGCTTGGGGGGGACACAACTGCGCATATTCAGTGGGCCACATACTCCGGAGGTAAAGATGGAAACTAGAAAGTTTTTTCAGCGTATGCGCCAGGCGAGCAATTCTCATTGGACTTAATAGGCGCCATCTTTGGGTCCGGTATCCAGTTCTTATAATATATCCATGATTAAGAGAGTTGGATATGGCACCGCCAATAAGCCCAGCTGCCAATTTGTCCCAGTGGCCAACTGCATCAAACACACAAAAAAATCCCCAGCAGCCCAAAAAGCATTTTCTCCATAAACCATCATCATAAAAGAGATGACTGTAAAACTGTTGATAGGACACCTCCAGCTGCAAATAAGATCAATTATTCCTCTTTGTATTATGAATTTTTAAACCATGGAGGTTTTAAATTCTTAAAATTTTCTTAGAGCCTAGACAAGCTATCTTTATATTTGTGACATCATCCCCAATGTAAAGTCAATGGGCTGAGCGGGCAGGGCCATGGGGAGAAACACTAATGAGCTGGACAATGTGGAAGCAAACCAGGAAGCAAGAAAACTTTGTTGACTTATGCACTGGGTGAGCAATTTTCATTCAAATGACTGGGGGCCATGTTGGCGTCCTGTATCCAGTTCTTGTAATACATTCGTGGTTCCTATCTGTCCATCATTCATGGCATCTGCTAGAGTAAGTCAGCCCTAAAAGTGTCCAGTAAACCCAGTTTAACCCAAGGAGTTTTCTATTGGCTCGTGCATCATGTTTTTGCTGGCATGAAGGAAGTAAAATCAGAAAGAATGGAAGCGAGTGGAAAGGCATCTTTTGACATCTTTAACGCAGACTGGGGACAGAGTCTATCAAGAAGCCAAGAGGACATACAATGTCTCAGAATGTTTTAGAAGATGTCGAGTCCAAAAAAAAGGATGTGAGCATGAGAAACCTTAATAGATCTTTCACTAGTCCCAAAACCAACTGGTTTCAAACTCTTGACAGAAGAGTTTGTGAGTATGTGACCAAAAACAAAGTGAAGAGAGTGTCACCATGTCGTGTTACTATACCAGAGCTGTTCATCTGAAAGGCTTTGAAAATCACAAAACAGTTGAATCAACTGGTTAATGCTGATTGGCATGATGGCTTACTGCTGCTCATGCTAACTACCCAGTCTTTTTTTTCTTTTTATACAAAACACATGTGAAACATACTGTAAAAACATTATGTTCTGTGATTGAAAGGAAGCTCATGAGCCTATTTTCCAGGCCTTAAAACACACTATTTAGGTTCCATAACTAGGAATCATCCACACCCCTGTTACAGTAAATGATTGACAAGTTAGTGTCTAATTGAGGAGCATAAATGTAGCACAAAACCAGCAGCTTCTAATCTAGCCATCAAAGGCGCGCCACAGCGACTGAAGAGTCCAGTGACTTCTAAAGAGCAGCGGGGTTTTTTGTGAGCATCGTTTTGATGTGTCCTATTGTCGACGTTTCTGCTGCCAGGAGCAGATTTTTACAGACTGTCCGCCTCTCGCTCTTCTTCACTTCACAAAACCACGAATCTGTTTCCTTTCACTCGCAGAACAATCACTTAATCATGTTTTAGAGGATGAGAAGGGGGAGGGGTGTGATGGTGGGTGTTTGTTTGTGCATCACGTGTACATGAATGCCTGCCAATCAGAAATGTTAGGGAAGACAGATTTGAGAAAGACAGTGATTTCTGTGTGTGTGTGTGTGTGTGCAATTTTACAAAAAGAGTGAGTAAGAGAGACTTTTGTCCAGAAGTGTGTGTGTGTGTGTATGCATGTGTGTGAGAAACAGTTTTGTATATCAGTGTGTGCATGTGTATTTTGGGGTAATTTTGTGTGCATGTACAGTATGTGTACGCAAAGTGTATACATTTGTATATATTTGTACGTATTTATGTTTTAGATGAGTGTGTGCTCATGTTTCTGTGTGTTTGGGCACACAGTATGTGAATGTGAGTGTGTGTACTCACGCAGCGATAGACAGGTTAGCTGCTGACAGCGGGCTGACCTCCGCCACTTCCTTAGCCTTCTGCATTGCTGTCTTTTGATTGGCTGCTTCCTCCTGTTCCTCCTCGTCCTATTGGAGAAGAAGAGAATCATCTGAGTCACTTGGTCCTGGTTTAAATTTCAATACACTGGTTTTTAAATTAAATACAGCTAATTATATGTTGACACAATTTGAAGACATAATCATAATCTTTCTGGTATTTTCAACATTTTACAGATAAATCCAGTTTCTACATTTAGAGGTTAAAACAAAAGGACACTTTATGTTATAAAATGGCCCAGAAGATATCCTTAATAAGTTATGATATATATATACTTTGTACTTATTTTTCTTAAAATAAGGGGAAGAATGCATTTATTTCTGGTTTGATCCTGTACCTTGGTGAGCTCCTGGGCGTTGGCCAGATTGTCCACAGCGATGGCCAAGAAGACGTTAAGCAGAGTGTCTGTGGTGGCAGAAGTTAAGGAGGAATATTGATGCAAGGACAACCAGAGAGGAAGCTGTCATTCTCAGGAAGAACGGAGTCGAGGGGAAAAGAGAGATGTTGGAAACACAGGAAGTGGAATTGTATTCTTCAAATTTGTGGAGCTCAAATGACACAAGTCATCATCTACATTTCATCATCATTGTCCCGGTTGCAGGCTACGCTCGTACCGTCTGTGTATTTGTGTCTAGTATATTTACATACATGCATATTGTACATTTGTATATATGTATATGTGAGCGTGAAGGCAGGATACAGTTGCCAAAGAGTGTGAGGACGATGAAGAAGATGGAGAAGACCATTCCTTTGTTGTTCACTCCTCCCTGGGACTCAATGCCATCGTACATCACCATGTTCCAGTCCTCTCCTGTCAGGATCTACAGACAGAGAACAAAGAGATTTCCTTACTAAAAAGACGGTCAAGGATTAAATCTTACTGGTTTGATGCATTTAGGGCTCATTAAAAATCTAAAAATCCAGAATTTATTGGTAATTATTTAGAAAAAACTGTGAAATTTATAATTTGCTCTGTAAGCCTTCAGTAGTTTCACCACTTAATCACTATTTTTGTTAATGAATGAGAAAATGAGCATCATTTGTGCATTTTCATCCCATTTTTGTAGCATATTCTGAGAACAGCAGGAAGTCCCGAAACATCATTTCCATGTGTGACAACTTAGTGTGGAAATCAGTGAAAATCAATTCAATCCATTAAAACTCTTTCATTTTTATTTTTCTAAATTATTTTGATATGAGAATCAGAAAAAACAAAATTAACCTTTATCATATGACTTATTGCAAATGAAGGTCATGTGAAAAACAACAGAATTTAACTGATGGGGTACCAAGGAGGCAAAACTTTAAATTCGGATTTTAAAATGCTCCAAGCCCAAAGATACTTCTCACACGCTGATGCATGAGCTTCAACACACACACACACACACACACACACACACACACACACACACACACACACACACACACACAGCTGGCCTCTGAGTCACTCAGAGACAATAAAGCAACACAAATGGCTCTTCACAAAAGCTGTCTCTCTATCTGAGTGGAGAGAACACAGAAAGATGGAGACTGCAGTCAGGACTGAACAAGTCATCTGACAAACACGATGACATGACAACAATGGGCATCATTAAATTTCACTCTCGAAAAGGGCTTCAGCTATCTTGAAAATGTACATGAGTGTGTACGAGTGGGCTTACAGTCATGTTTGGAAAATAGTCACTCACTGGTACCTCATTTGCAAAAGGACAGATTTTTCAAGCTAAATAAATTCAAGTTTTATACACATAAATAAACTAATGATATTCTTTGATGAGTAAGTATAATTTCAACAAAGGGTTTATTAAATTTAACTTGAATGTCATAGCAGGTTTTGCAGACTTTTAGAAAATGAATCTGTGCTTTATCATTGTAGAGCGGACAACATATAGCTAATTTATGATGCTTATCAAAAAGGCAAATATGTGCCACATTATACCAGTAATTCATTTCTTTATGTACAGAACCAAACAAACTCTTTCTTACCTGAAACACCGTCATGATTGCTGCTGCAAAAGTGTCAAAGTTAGTGGGTGGGGTTCCGCCTTCAAAGTTGAATCTGAGAAGAAGACAAGAAAAAAGTGAAACACCATGACAATCACACACACAAAGAAAGATAAAGTTAATGCAGAGAAGTGAGCTTGTTTTTAAGTTTGTGTCGATACTGACTGTCCCCCAAACAGCTGCATCCCCAGCAAGGCAAAGACCACGATGAAGAGGAAGAGGAGGAAGAGCAAACTGACGATGGACTTCATGGAGTTTAGCAGAGAAACCACCAGGTTTCGAAGAGGGGCCCAGTACCTGAGGAAGAGGAGGAGGAAGGTTAATGAAGGAAGGGTAAAAGTAGGTAAGAAGGAAGACAGAGAAACACATAGAAAAGGAGGAGAGGAAAGAGGACAGTGATAGAGGAAGGTGAAAGAAAAAGCATTGAGAGGGGAAAAAACAAGAGATTGGGATTTCCACCTCCTAATATTTACTGTGGATATATTGAGTATATATATTTAATCTTGAAATAATCATTAGAAACTATTTTGATTTTCACAGTTTCACAACAAAAACCCCAGCAACTATACGTGAAATTGTGTTGAATTTTTAACACAATGTTTGTTATGTCTCGTCGGTTGTGTTAAGTTCATGTCTGTCATATTTCTGTTTCCTGTTCTGGCGTGTCTTATTTTGAAAAGTCTAACCTTCCCTCTCGTTTCAGGTTCCTTTACTTCCAGTCCTTGTGTGTTTCCCGCCTGTGTGATTGTCTGCCCCGCCCCGATTGTTTCCACCTGTTCCCCATTACCTCTTGTGTATATATTGTCACTGTCTCCCTGGTCTTGTTGCCAGATCGTTGCCATTCCCATGGTTTGTCACGTCGCGCTCTAAAAGAACCTTTTTTGTAAAGAACTTACATTTTCTTCAGTAAACAGTTAAAAGCCTGTCTGTCTCCTGCGTCCTGCATTTGGGTCTTTCCTGCCTTGCCTGGAAGCGTAACAATGTTCAGTGCATTGAGATACTAATATCTTCAAATCATCAAAGTATTTTATGAGGGATTCCTGTTAGTATTCACCCCCCCCCCCCCATTACTTCAGATACTTTCACCACAGTACAATTCTATTTGTAGTACAGTAGAGTTCTGATCACCCCCCTGGCCCATACTTCCTTAATTAAACAGAGAGCAGAGCACGGTCACACCTGGTCAAGACCAAGTGGATTCAGGCTGAGAGTCAGACAGTAACAATAATACTAACTTATTGCCCAGCTCTAACTGTATAGGGAATTGACCATTAAAGCCTGGTGGCAATCACCCCAAAAGTATAGTTTCATGAGTTCACCAGGAAACCCCACTGAGGGTAGAAGACTCATTCAAGTGAGATTTGTCCAAATGGGCGGCGTAGTGACGAGCAGGCAAGTAACACACAAACAAACAGAACAAATGTGCGTGAGCCAAATCCAATTACAATTTCTCCTGAAGGGACCGTCAAAGAAGTGTCAAAGTGCCAAAATCCAAGAACTGTTTCGATGTTACGACAGCGAAAAGATTTTCAAATTAAAACACCAAAATCTCTTTCACATCAGCAGCACTACCTCAGTTTGTCGTCATGAGCCTCATTATCATCACTGTCTCATTTGTGCACGAGTGAGCTGATGGACAGGCATGCGGGTGTAAGAGTGTGTGTGTGTGTGCGTGTGTGAGCGAGAGAGACTTACTTGGTGACTTTGAAGATGCGGAGCAGTCGCAGAGCTCGTAACACACTGATCCCAAAGGATGTGCCGGGTTTGATGGTGGCCCACACCACCTCGAAGATACTGCCCACAATTACCTGCACACGCAACACAGTCACACCCTGTTGAGTACATTCAGGCTGTTTGCAGTCATTTACTTATTTATTATAAAAAATGATGGTTAGTTTCTGCTGTGCATGTGAAACCATGTGTTGATCCAATCATTTATGGATTTCTTGACTTTGCAAGAACATTTTTGCTTTTTTCAGTGAAAAAAATAAAAATCTGGTACATATGTTCAGTTCTTGCTTATCATTACCTGTATTTTTATGCAGATTCACATCCAGATACAGATTTAGAAATTCTCTCATCCAACATATGTTTGCTTGTTTCCCGCAGATGTGTTTTCTAAAGTAGCTCTGCGGGCTTAAGGAAAGATTTTAATGTTGTTTCTGTGGGGATTGATAGAATTTGATCAAATCTGACACTGAGCTAAAAACGTAATAAATAAACTATGAGACATAAAAGAGCTAAATCTCAGGTTTTGGAATATAGACTACATATTAGCTAAATTATCAAAATATTTTTTTACACTGCTCTTTGGAAATAAAGGAGGGAAATTATGAAAGATTTGATAAATGGCTTATTAGACTACAAGCTAACAAACTCCATATTTGACCAACTTGTAACAGATCCTGAATAGACTCAGCGATCTGAATCCAACTCTATTCACAGGCACTTCAAACCTCCACTTCTCCACAACAGTGACAGCAACAAACTGTCAACAGTCCACATGTCGAAGTGTCTTTGGGTAAGACACTGAACCCTCAGGGGGGCAGCTCCGTCGCCATCAGTGTGTGAATAGGTGAATGAGATCAATCTGGTCCTGCAGCCATCTCTGAGTTAATATAAGCTTTGAAATCATCATGGAGCTTTTCTTTGTTCATTTTTGATGAATAAACATTAAAGTCAATCCAAAAACAAAGAAACAAAAAAAACCCACTTAGTTGCTGAGACCACTACACAAATGCATTCAGACTCCATCTCCATCTGCTGCCAGCTGACTGAACACAGTATTGCATGGTGTCACTTTGCCATGTACTGCATGTCAGCATATAATATGAAGTAACCTGCCAATAAGCCTCTGCAACAATGTCAGGATGACAAATGAATGCGCAGTTATTGCACATGTACTGGTGACAAACACGACGCTGAATCTGCTCATTGTTCATTTGTCGCAGGGCAACATGAGCAAAATCTATTCCTCAAATCTCTTGATTAAATGGAGTGTTAGATTCGTCATCAAAGCCTGACAGTTATGAGCGAAATGTGTTTTTGCACTCAGTTACAGTGAGTGTGTGTGTGTGCGTGCACTCACCACACAGTCGAAGCAGTTGAATGAGGAGTGGAAGTAGGGCTGGATGCCCAGACCATACATCTTGATCAGCATCTCAGACATGAACAAACCGAGGAAGATAAACTCTGCATAGACTGGAGGGAGGAAGGAGAAAGAGAGAAGGAAAGGAGGCAGGGACGGAGGGAGGGAGGAGATGGGAGAGGAGAGTGGGTTAAATGGGGGACGGAGAAAGGTGAAAATGAAAGAGGGTGAGGTTATGGAGAGATAAAGAGCGGATTGAAAAAAAGGAGGGAGGAAGAGAAATGCAGATGAAGGAAATCGAGAGCGCAGGAGAGAGAGGTGGAGGAGTCAGATAAAAGAGGCAGAGAAAGTGAGGGAGAGAGAGAGAGAGAGAAAGAGAGAGAGAGTTAGATGAGTGGAAGTCAATAGTGGTGCGAGCCCAGCGGTGTATGACAGTCTGGTGATGAATGGACTCCATCAGCAGCTACAGCTTCATATGCTAATGACACTGGACACTGGCCAAGACAACGAGCTGACTCTACCCAGGGTCCTGTGTGTCTTTGTGTGTGTGTGAGTGTGTGTGTGTGTGTGGTCATGAAATAATGTACTTTAACTTAACAAGCAGAGTGTGAATATATGTATATCATTATATCATTGATACGGTTGAGTAGTCACAACTCCAAGCACAGTCTTTCTGTCCTTATTTTGGTTAAAATTCAAAATGTTAAACAATTTGCTGCTATGAAGCTCATGCTGAAGTTACTGGATTTTATTTACAGTACAATTAAAGACAACAGAGAATAAGGTTCAATATTTATGTCTCATACTTGAAACCTTTTTTGCAGTGATCATATTGTCAAGCTGCCAGCACAAGTATAACTGAGCACGCATGACTGAAACCAAAAGGAAGAAGTAGAGGAAGGTGATGATGGACTAGATCCTGGTTAGTAGAGAAGATGCAACATGTTTCTGCTATTTAAAGGAGTTAAAATTGCAAATGTGTTGTTTGCATGTGTGGGAGGAAACAGCAGATTTGAAGTGTTAAAAGATGATTCAGGTTGGGACGAGGTGTGTGTGGACAGCAGTGGTGATTAAACTGAAAAGTGTTCAGAGAGACATCCGTAAAATATTGTGGCTTCAGGTGTAGAATTTAGTAACGTAAAGGTGCGGTCACATTCGTCTTATTTGATCAATATTTATGTATTTAAAAGATAAAAATGTTTAATATCATCATATCATCTTTTTGAAGCTCTCTGTGCTTTTAAAAATAAATACCATACTGAAATTCACATGCAAATTGGTGTGATGGTATGTGACCCATAATCAATCCTGGGGTCGGAAAAGCACGTAAAATTCCTGAGTTTCTCAAAAGATTCCTGGAAAAGTTCCTATTAGGCATTTTCGGACTACAAAAAGTAGTACGATCGTAGTTCTTAGAACGCCGTTTTGAGGGACTTTTTTAGCTCCTACTTCAGAGTAGGTACTCTCCCAGCACAAGAGGAACCTGGAGTGACGTGAGTGATGTGTACAGTGATTGGTCGAACACATGAGCCAATGCAGCAACTGCCATCTTTAAAAACCCGTGTAACAGCTAGGAACAAAGCTCCTAGTGCGCCGGGCTTTGAAGCCAATTTGACATAGTGGCCAAACCGTGTAATTACAACTTCCGGGTCCGTCACGTAATGCACACTGGCCCCAAAAGACTTTTCTCCATGGACTAACATTGAGAAAGAGACGTCTGTTAATAAGCAGATTATTTTTTTTGAGGTACATCGACTTCCCAGTACGAACACTTAGATCGCTCTTATTTAAATAATTATATCCTTAAAGATGTAAAATGCATTAATAGCCGAATCCAGAGTTATAGATTCACTGTCGTCCATGTGAGTGAACCCGAGACGAGCGCTTAGGAGGCGGGGTTAAAGGAAACGCAAGTGCGCTTGCTCTATGGGTCGCACAATGTGAAAGCTATGTGGAAGATCCGGGTAATTTAATACCCAGAAGTTGACGTTTTTTGGACTCATGCGCCACTGAGCAGCTTTCATAGGAATGAACAGGGCCCCGCCTCTGACTCTGTATCCAGTTCTCTTCATACATCCCTGCTTGGAACGGTAGCCTTTAAAAATGGACCGAAACACGAACAAATGGACCAACAAGTCCAGGATTTATTGAGCGTATATGCGACGGGGGAAACACTCGTCAAAGCAAAATATAAAAATCTTGTGTGTGACGCTGCTATACCAACCGCCGGCCGGGTTACGTCATTTCAGCGTTCCTATTGGCACTATGAATGCAAACAGGAAAAAAAAGTATGTAGTTCTTCCTCTCAGGGAGTCCCGAGAACAGTTTGGTCTGAAAACCTTGTGTGGACGGTATAGTGTAGTCCACAGGCGAGTTTGTTCACACACTGTGCAGTATGTGTGGATGTGTGCTTGTACTTTGAGCGTTTCATGCGTGTATTTACTCACAGAGGAAGTCAGAGAGCAGCTCAGGCTGGTTGTAATGCACCGCAGCCACACACATGGTGTTGAGGCCCACCAGGCAGAGCACCGTCCAATAGAAAGCCTGCGTCTTCACTATCTTGCGGATGAAGAATCGCAGTCGTCGCTCCCTCTTATTGTAATTGGAGCCCTCCTTACCGCTCTTTATACTGGAGCGGGCAAAACCTGCGGGGAGGAAGGGGGCCATGACAGTGTATAGACTGATTAGACTTTTTAGACTTTTTCTCCTCCTGTTTTTTGGACCCATCACCACCACTTTAGATGATATAAGGCTCATCATTAACACAAGATGACATAAGACTTATTTAGCTTTTTTCCCTACTCATTTACACCCTTCCCCCCTACTTTCCAAATAATATATACACAATTAAAAGTAATTGATCGATCAACTAATCATTTCTGCAGCAGGATGTATCATCTGTTGTAGAAGTTATGGGGTTTCCTTATTTTACCATGCTGACATGAGATACCCAAAAGACCTCGCATTGTGTTGTTTCTCGCTGCAGATGTCCTTACATTTAACAACCCAAAGCACTGTAGTTTGTCTGGAAACTTCTCACCTGAACACATGAACTGGAGTAAACACCTACTGTGAAATTACTGGTGTGAGCATGTTTTGTATCCTCATATGTCTCCATCCCCTTCACCCATCCCACTGTTTTTCCTTACCTACTGCATCTCCCATGTTGTCCTCTCCCTCCTCAGGGTTCAGCAGCTCTGTCTTGTTGTTTTTGGTTTTGATGGTTGGCCTTCGCCTCGAACCTAGCATGAGAAAAAAAATCTCTCACATCTCTCAAATGTTACTGTCTCACCCTTCCCACAGTCTGTCACTTGCAGGTGTATTGTGCTAAACCCCACATTTGCATATTTAACAGAGCAATTCAGTTGCTTAGCATTGTTAGCTAAACACCGTGCTAAAACTTGTACCAAACCAGCCAACTAGAATAGGGCTTTCAGATGTTTTGCCATATATTGTCATACATAACAGTTAGCTTATTTTTTATGTTGGTATTCTACAATGTCTGGTATCCTTATTTATCCCCTAAGAACAAAAGCTGAAGACAAGATATCATAGTATATTTGTACAAATCTGATGTCTTCTTAAGTCACTGTGAACGCGAGATTCTCTCTATCTCTATTCTGTATGTAGCTCTGTCTTTTGCTGACTGCACTAATGTCATTAGCCTCTCAAGAGACTTTTTCTCTGTCTCACTTACAGTATACAGTGCACATACACACAATTAAAGAAGAGAGAAGAAGGTCAGTTACCATCAAAGTTCCCCGTGCCGTCGTCCTCAGCCAGAATCACCTCCTCTGTACAAGAAAATAAGTAAGTATGTAACATGTTTACATACACTGCATCACGATCTAGTTACAGGGTTCGTACAGCTTTTTAAGTAGTAAAATTAAAGCACTTTTCAAAGCACTTTCAAGGTACCTAAACCAAAAATTTCCAGACTCTCAAAGCCTTTATCATCACATCTAAATTGTTACTATAAATGCCAGGAGACAACAATCAAATATCATGACAAGATCGTTTCATTTCAAATGTTAAAATGTTTGGTTTCCATGAGTGGTTGTGTAGATAATGAAACACCAGATCATGTTGAAAAATCAAGCATTTTTCAAGGAGTATATTCAAATTCAAGCTTATTCCTAACCTTGAAAACATAACAGTTAAAATTAAGCATTTTCCAAACTTTCAAGACTTTGTAGACCCTGTAGTTAGGTTTCCTTGTCTCTACATGGGAACAAGCAGTGTGTGTCAGTGTGTACCAGTGTCTCAGTGTGTTTGTCAGTGTGCACTGACCTGCTTTGCAGATCCACTCCAGGTATCCGTTGAGCTCTCTCTCAATCTGCTGCTGTCGCCTCAGCTTGAGGAACTCGCTCCTGTTCTCCACTCGCTCTCTCTCTTTGGCAAATTCACTGTGGGCACATTTGTCAGTTTCTTTCTATTTTATTTTGCTCATTTCGATCGAACAAGACACAAAATATACATTTTACAAAGCCTACAGGAGAATATAGTATTATATATATATATATATTTTTTTTTTTAAGTAAGAGAAGGAAATTTTAACCATGTGAAAATGACTGCAAGTGTCCACAGACACACAGAAGACCATACCCTGAGAGTACACCCAGCACCAGGTTGAGCATGAAGAAGGAGCCGATGATGATGAGGGGGATGTAGTACATCCAGTTCCAGGCACTGCCCTCCACATCATTACTCTGCAAGAGAAAAAACAGAGACAGACACACAGACAGAGACACAGACAGATGTGTTATTACTGAGCATATATAAACATATAACAACATATAAAAATGTGTATGTTCTGTTATTCTTTTTAGGACTGATGACGACCTGAAAGGTCAGGAAATGTTCACTTTTAATGCACCTTTGCTCTTCTTGTGTGCAGATTCTCAACTGTGTTTGTTCTAATATTTTATCCTCAATAGGCACCGACTACATTTCTCAGTCCAATACAGCCTTGGTGAGGGTTGATTCTTTCATTGTTTTAGCTCTAAATATTCCCTGTACCACCTGGTACTGTGCACTTTACTACTGATTACAAAAGTCATGCTTACGTTCAGTGTTTCTCACAGAAACACATGGTGTGAAACCTTATGTGCTAACAAACGCGTTGAACGCATTTCCTTCCTCACAAAATATTTGCAAAGCTGATTTGTTTGGGGGTTTTTTTTATTTTATTTTTGGCATTTTTGCCTTTACTGGACAGTGAAGAATGCAGGCAGGAAACGGGGGAAGAAAGAAGGGGGTAAGACATGCAAAAAAGGTCGCCGACTGGAATCAAACTGGCGGTGTTGCGGTTACGTGTCGTGCTGTAGGGTGCTACCAAGCTACCAAGGTGCTCCTGATTTTTTGAATTTTTTAAATTGTGCATTATTTATGTCCATTTTTGCTTGCTAGCAGTCTTCTTCTTCGCTGCTTTGTTGGCACATTACCACGACCACAGATGGAATAGCGTGAAACCATCAACAGGACATGAATTGCACTGCCTGCGTTTTTGCACCAAGTGCATGTGCGTCAACAAGAAAGGCAGGGACCCACACCTAAAAACATTGCTCCATAGTGCTACTAGTGGTCAAAAGCCACTGTCTTTTATTATGTAATTGTGTCAGTTTTAAGCTGTTGCAGGAATTGTTTCTGTGTTTTGTGAACTATGATTTCTAAAATGCCTGACTGTATAATGCCTGTATAATTTGTGATTTGGTTTGAATTTTTTATCTCAGCTCTCGCAAAAGAGATCTAAATCTTAATCAAACTGTTTGGTTAATAAAAATACATCTAACTAACTGAAGGCACAAAGACTGACTGATTTCTCTGCGCTGCACAAGAACTAAGGAGAGCTGAAGTATGTATATTATGCTGACTCAGGAGTGATCCATCTTAAAGCCCGACCTGGATGCAGAGACACTTTATTTGCGTGCAGAAACGACAACATAGAGAAACACACCACGAGCGATGTTACGTTACAGCATCTCCTGCTTTCACAAACATCGATTGCACTGAGGTGTCTGGTGAGCACGACAACAGCAACGAAACCGAGACAGACACTGTGTCACTTCCTTCTTTCACTAAACAAACCCAGCTGACAATCAGAGAAATCAGCATACTGGCGGATATCGTGTTTCTGTGACCTGTGTAATGCCTAAATGGAACTATCAGTTGATGATTATCTGCTGCTGGAGTGCTGGGTGCATTTGTTAAATTTTATACTGCATGGTACAGTGTGAGCAGCCCCTTCTCTATTAAACTTTCATTGGTTTCCTCCTGACTGCCTGTGTGAGAGTGGAAGTCAGCCTCCATCCATCAGAAAAGATGTTAAATATAGAGCGAGCCGGACCAGAATAGAGAGTGGAAGAGAAGGAGGCGGAGAGAGGAGGAGACTGACTCCGAAAGGCAGGAAAAGGACAGATGAGAAGACAGATAAAGGAAGTCAAACAGAGAATGATAAAGAGAGAGGGGGGGATGGAAAATGGCTTTTGGACAAATAAATGGTGTTTTTAATCAAATCTCAAACTACTTTATGCCTCATTTAGCTGAATGAAATTCAAGCCAATCACCAACCTCAACACCCACCCACCCACCCCCGCGAGTCCTTCAGTGTGCTAAAAAACATACAGTACAAAGCTGATACACAACACAGAGAACAGAAAGAACATTGCAACTATGTTAGTCAGTTACATACATGCAAGTGCACTTTGAAACATGAACGGCGTAAGGCCCACTAAACGTGGTGTAATGCAAAGCTAACAAATGATTGTACTGTTTACCTCACGATCGTCCAGACAAGGCGAGACATGTATTGTCTTTCTAAATTTATACAAATTGCATCTGATAAGTCTTCAGACTCATGGATGTATCCTTCAAACAAGACTTCTTGGCTTGTAATTTATATCACTAATACGTGTAGCAACAACGCAGACCATTGAACTTTTTGATATGTGAGTACAGTTAAGTCTGTTAAGCATAGTTCAACATTTCTGATCATAATCAACAGATACTGCTAAGCACAAGCTTGCTCGTTAGTTTGTCGCTAGCAGTAGGGACTGTGTTTTACGAGAATTATAAATTAATACTCTGGTGTTTTTCATGGTGATATGTAATAGAGGGTGGACAAAAATTTAGAAATTATGTTTGGGTTCGGGTCAGGTTCAGTCACGTCAGATGGGCTAGCCTAAGTTACTTGACATGGTGCTTCCTGTTCAGTTCTGGGGTTTGTTATTTATGTGACAAGGCATGAACGCAACACACTGGCTATTTCAGGTGGTATACATTTATGTAGCCTAGCTAAGGATGGAGGACGTCAAACTAAAGTTGTCATCGAGGAAGTTTAAAGTGGTATGAAATTGACGGTATGGAGGCATTTCGAATTGCTTCAGCTTGGTTACTACTCTCTTGGACTCGGCTCGGGTTCAGCAGCACTCTAATATGTAAGTCAAGTCAAGTCAGTTTTATGTACATTCCAAATAAAATGAATGTAGTGTAAAGATTTCTGAAGGATGTCTGCTTTAGCTAGCTTGCTGATTTTTGACTTGATTGTTTATGTCAGTTACAGGGCAGGACATTGTAGCTCAGGGACATAATGGGTAGGGGTGGTGCCTGAGACTCCTTGATGTTGTACTGTAAACTAAACTACATGTTATCAAATATTAATTTTGGCTCACTGGACAGGTTAACTTACGTAGTAGAGCATGTCTGTCCATCCCTCCATGGTGATGCACTGGAAGACGGTGAGCACGGCGAACAGGATGTTGTCGAACTGGGTGATGCCGTAGTTGGGTCCAAGCCAGCCACCTCTACACACTGTGCCGTTAGGACACAACCGGGACGGCAACTCTGTGCCACATGGTAATTCGTCCACTACCTCTCCTGATCAAAGAGAGACGGAAAGAGAGAAAGAGCCGCCATTATAATAAAGTAACACAACCTAAGTCCATTTTGGATCACAAAGCAAACTTTTAACAATCGCGTTTTCTATTTCTCACAGCAGACATTTTGACTCGTTAAACACAGGTGTAATTAATAACATCAATATTGGCTGCGTTCCACATATGTGTGCCAGTTCCAGGACCCTGGTATTGTGCATGGTGGTTCAATAGGACATTTACATAGCAGACATTTTGACATACAGTAGAAGGACAACAACAATAGGCAATTCAAAGTGCTTTACATAGGCAAAGAAAAGCATTAGAATGGCATTCAACACAATAAGAATAAAATGACATAAAATGAAATAAAACACATAAAATTAAAATATAGTAAAATAAAGTTACAGTGCAGCAATAAGATGTAAGTTGCCAATACAAAAAAGGAAATAAAAGTGCATTAGAGAGACCAGTCAAGCAAAGGTACAGGAGAACAGCAGAGTTTTTAATTTACATTTGAAAGCGGCTAAAGTTAGGGGTAGATTTGAGATCATCAGGAAGTTGGATACATCTGTGTGCAGCACAGTAGCTAAAATAGTACATTCTATCTTTTTTCCTCTTACGTGTGATTTCGTCGAAGCAGGTAGTGTGGAACTTTCCCATGTAGAATTCCAGGCCGATGATGGCGAACATGAGGATGGCCACGAACAACAGCAGGCCAATCTGCAGCAGGGGGATCATTGCCTTCATAATGGACTTGAGCACCACCTGCAGGCCTGGAGGACAAAAAAAAAAAAAAACAGGAGGAGGAGCTTGTAGTATATTCAATCAACAATGCATCTGAATATTATTATTATTATTTTATGTATAAAAGTACACTTTTTGTACTAATGGTGGACATTTTTTACCTTGTACTTTGTATATACATAAATTATATTACTTAATGTCATTTGGACATTAATAAACATTTAATATACTAGAAATGTAATGTAAGAAAAAGTGTGCTATGATTTCTGTACATAGGCTATGTAAAAAAAAGGTTTATGTTGAAAACAGCAGTATCAATGATGTAAGATGACGTTAGCACTAGTAGTACAACATAAAATATACTTAATATATACTATACAAAATATAAGTACACTTGACTATGTTATTTTGAGAAATCATTAAGTTACAGTACATTTTATTTAAATACACTTTTTTTAATATAGACATACATATATAACATACATTTAAATATTCAAAATATATTGAACAAATGCATCTGAATATTAAATGTAGACTGCATTCATCAGGCAAACTGGTCTGTCATTGTCAGCCATTGCATTCAAATTGTTGAAGCATTAACTGTAGTTCCTTATTGACACGTTTGTTTCAAGCACTGTCAACATTTGCCGCTGTGACTCTGGTTCTAGTAAAAACACGCATTGGTTTGTCAAATTTGCACAAAAAATGCACTGTTTTCAGGTCAAACATACTATACCCATGGCGGCTTGAAGTGTAAAAAGCAAAAGGTGGTACAGTAGTATCACACTATTTACAATATATGACCGCGACTGCAGTTACTGGAGATAAAGGCAGCACACAGGGCAGTGTGCACTCAAAGAAACACACAGCATGGCACTTACTGGGAATCCCAGACACCAGTTTCAGTGGTCGTAGCACTCTGACGGCTCGTAGTGTCCTCAGGTCAAGCTGAGACCCCACTGACGACAAAATACTGCAGAGAGACGGCAAGAGAGAGGGAGAGAAAACAGAGAGTGGTCAGTTTAACGGGCTGTGTGTTTCAAAATCATCACATTTGCTAAAACATGCTGTGTCGTTTGATATACAGCTGCAACACACTGCTTCAGCACAGAATACCTGAACTACTGACTGACGTTTCACATGTTTAGTCTGCTGAGCAAAGAGAAATAACAAATGTGTCCACACCAAAATCACTTGCTTAAACCAGGTAACCTTGTATAGTTTTCACAAAGAGATTCACACCTGAAAAAACACCTACTGAGAGGAGCTAGAATTGACAAGGACACATGGGTGACAAAATTTTTTCCATGAGAATCGACTGACCTCGACAGATCCGTGTCAGACCAGTCAGTGAACTGGGTGAGTATTTAGCTGATGACGCGATATAACTTGCTACCTGTCAAACTTTCCAACTTTCTACATTTCCATGGCAACTGAGCAAGTTCAATCTGCTGATTATGACAATTACTATGATTGTGCAATGCGGTCAAAAGCTCCAGAACAAGTGAGGAAGTGCACCTTGAGTGGAGATTGCTTGTCAAATTCCTAAAATCTCGTGAACAACTACAGTATTTAAATTTGTGTTATTACTGAAAAATTGAAACATGATTCTGCAGCTCCATGGGCAGCTCCACCAATCAGATCATGGCACATGAAAGCCACGAATTGTGTTAACACCCAATTTAAAGTCTAACTTAAATATGTTTACCTTATAACTAAGGTTGACAATTACAACAGGAATGATTGAGTCAGTTATTCAGTAACAGTGTGATGCCACTTCTGCCTCAGTCTTTGTTATGACTTGGCTTCAGACACACACCTCCGGTTCGCACAGGTCTGTATGTGCCTATAGTGTGTATGTGCATATGTGTGTGTGTGAAGCTCTGGTGTATAGTCAGCCGGAGACAGGTTGGAAAATTCCATGCTCTTGTCTCGTACGGGGGCGGAAAGGCAGGGTCTGTCCAACATGAGGGACGGGGGACAAACAGAGGGGATGCTCTGAGGAGGAGGAGGGAGAGAAACGAAGAGGAGGGGCACAAAGCATGGGCAGACTTTGACCTTAAACCAGACATCAACAAAACAACAACTGATAATAAAAAGTTTTTATATTTTCCGTAGTTCAGTATGATGGCAGCTCTTTTTACTTTTAGACATTTTATAAAGGGGACATCTGTTAACTGCAGACAGCTTACTTGTCTTTACTAATCAGATACCAAAGTGATTCTGACTGGTCACTTCCTGTGCTCAGAAATGATTTCCTAGTGTCCATACACGTAACTGAATTTCATTTGGGTTTGGTTACTAGCAGTCCAACTCACAGGAGGTAGGTTGTGGGTATAAGCCTGCCATTTCAGTTGGAATCCTCCTCCCCTTCCACTATCTGCGTGTTAACATTTAAACTATTGTGCAAGCGCACCGTCCCTGCATCCTGGGCTTGGCGCCACCCCAAGACAATTGTGATTGGTTTAAAGAAACAAGTGAGATTGTTTTTTTCCCCTATACCAGAAATATAATGGGTTCAACCAGACCTTTCTCCAGCGCTATGCGAGCTTAGGTTACTAGTGACAGGAAATTCATATCTATTACAGCTAAAAATGTCTTTAATCTGAGAATGGTGGATTTACTCTATGAAAATGGTGAGTGTACTGTATTTAGATGTGCAAACCCTCCAAGATATGCATGAACATAGAAAAAAGACAGAAGGCCAGGGGCCAGTTTCACCAAATTTGTAACATGCAAGATGCGAATTGCAAAATTTGAATGCAGGCCCGAAATTTTACTAACATGAAAATGCAAGGCAAGTTTGTGCTGTGGCTTTTATTCAATTTGCACTTGCAATCTGTGTATGTTTAAATCTTGACTTCGTAAGGAGGTTGCTCAGTACAGTTAGTGCCTGAGACTGTGTCTCTAAGTGTATTCTGCAAGCGAAGAAGACCTCAGTAGGTGCAATAAAATGGTTGTAGTTTTTTTCCATCATCACAACCTCTCTTTTTGATACAGCTCTGCTATGTGCATCCACAGGAATATCTCTTCCCAACTTTGTGCAATTTCTGAACCCTAATATTTTTTATTATGAAAGAGGTGCGCCTCACTGTTGTCAGAGTGTACCTCAGATGCCAGGCAAGCTGCACTTCTAGGCTTCTGTGCAAGAAGGCTTAGAAAATCTGTCTCACAGATAGAAGAGCTGTCCCTTATAACAAGTATTCCTGATAATGCCATATGAATTGGGGATTTGAAACATGAAAAGTGAGAATGCAGGAAGAAAGGCCATTTGACCACCTATAGCAACACCACACTATATAACACTAACAGCTAAAGGAAGAGAGAAAATCCAAGAAAATGAGTAAGAAATAGAGATTCAGGCGACTTGGAAAAATAGTAAGAGCGAATACGAAATAGCTAAATTTTTAATTTTGGCATCTCTTCCTTCCATCCCTCTTTCTGCTCTATCTTCCCTCATCTTCACCCCCACCCACCTCCTCCATCTCTCTCCAGGTTGGTTGCTAATTCCAGTAAGAGGTCATTTATTAACAGACACGGTACCGGCAGCCAAGCCCCTCATTCCCTCAATGGCTTTTTAACTGCCACGGCTAAAGGCCATGCTGCAGACCTGAAAACACTGGACCTCAGCAAAATAGGCAAACAGCCTCAGGTCCAGTAAAGATCCAACAACACACACATATAGATTATAGTCTGACAGTCTCTGTGTAAATGAGAGCACACAGTACACATAACCAAATGTGATCTACAGGTGTAGTTTGATTTTAAAATCTACTTTTTTTCACATGTTTTGTTCAATCTATTTTCAATGTTTTATGATTTTTTTCTTTTCTGTATCTTGTTACTATTTGCTGTTCCAACTACCACTTCCCCATTGGGACCATTAAAGCTTCAGATACATTTTCACTTTTAGAGAATCGAATTTATGCATGGATGAGTAGATGGATGAAGCAAAAGAGCAAAGGGTGTGTTTTGATATCTTGAATCTAAATTCAGACTTTTTCTGCCTTTCCGTCTCTCTGTCATTCATTTTCTCTCCTTTTGCGCTGTTTATTTTTGTCCCATTTCACTGCTTCTTTTTTCTCCCGTACACCTCATTCAGGGGCGAGTGCAGAGCTTCAATATTCATCCGTGCGAGACGGCAACCATCCGCTTCTGCCAGACAACCCAAACCTCCAGGATGCAGTCACCCCTGGCAACGGCTGAACTTGCCCACAGTGCGCTGAGGTGGCCAGTAGAGGGAGCAGCGACTGTGAAACCGGTTGTGATGGGCATGGAGGGATAACATGGAGGGGGAGGGGCATGGAGGGGTGTCAGGAGAGAGGGAAACAGTGGAACAACAACACAAGTGTAAAGGAAGAACAGGAAAGAATTAAATGGAAGGAAAGGAAGAAAACAGAAGTGGCATGAGAAAGAGGCAAAATAAGGATATGGAATGACTTTGTGAATTTGAATTAATATCATCATGACCTTTGCTTTAGTCTTCCAAGAGTGGTGAGGTACAATATGAATGAATGAGACCGAAAAAAAACATTAATCAAAGCTAAGCAAAGAAAATTATCAAGTTTTAAAGATTGTTTAATAGGTGTAAAGGTGACAACATGTATACCTAAAAAAAAAAGCAAGAAGAGCTGTCTCTCAAACCACGAAGTTATAATGATGGCATTGTGTCCATGCTGAAGAAAAACTTTCAATACTGGGGAAAAGAAAAGATGTAATTTGGCTAATTATGCTGCCGTAATTAAAATGATAATAGGCAAAATACAGTACATATAGCTGTCATGTGAGACAAGCACATATACTTCTTTTTGCTACTGTTTTCCTTAGATTTCCAGTTTAAATGCTAATCCTTGTCTTGAACTACGTCCCACAATTTCCCTCTTTTCTCTGTTATTTAGCTACAGTTCATAAACACTGTATGACCAAAACTTATTAAAGCATTCATTTAAATGACAGGGATTCAACACACACCGATCTTTTGTCCTTATTAGACCTTATTAGTCAATACTAGAGAAGACAGTCCCTGATGAAATACCGACTGAGAGGGAAGAGATGGAACATCCCTCGAGAGACAGCAATGAGAGAAAGAGTGAGCAGATTGAAAGAGAGTGATAGTCCTGTGTGTCAAAAGTGTGAGATTCAACTGCTGAGAGAGAAACCCCAAAGAGAGAGAGAGAGAGAGAGAGAAAGACTCTAGAGAGGGAGAGTTTTATATGCGGAGGGAGAAGGTGTTTGGACAGTGATGACAGAGGCTCTCACTGCTGGGAAACACCTAACAATCAACCTGTAAAGCGCACAGGCACACACAAGTTAACTCTGCTATAATATGCTAACAATATCCTAATCCTTGAAAACTTTGAATGCTTCACCACCCTTTTTTGAAAACCATGACTACTTAAGAAAAAATAACTGTCAATATGGCATAAAACATATTGGTATTGTAAGAATACTGTAATTTATCGTTCCATAATATTGATGATTAGGTCTACTCTTTTTTCTAATTTTACTGTTTATTTATTCATAACTTTTTATTGCTGGTACACTAGTTGATTTTGTCCTGTCGTCTCTGTTGCTGCAGAGGGACGCCAGTGTGATGATGATGATGCTGATGATAATGATTGATGGCCCTGATGAACATCTCGGAGGTCACTCGCCACCTTCACTTTGCCTGGTCTCTCCCCGTTCATGGCATTGCCATGGCAACCGGCGATTCCTCTCTTCACCGAGTCTCCACGGTTACCGACCTGCTCTCATTCATAAGCGTTGCCAGGGCAACACTGCTCTGGCTCATTGATGGAATCTCGGCATTGCCGCAGCAACGGGGATGGGAAGTGGGTCTCCTAACGATTGATTTTCAACCCCTCCAAACCCCTGCATCTCCCACCCACCCACACACACATTATCCATACCTACCCCCTCACACCCTTTTCTGTCAGCAGCTATTGTGCAGCTCCTGTACGTGGTTTGTACACACTTCTCTTGCATGCAGACACATGCACACTGACCAAAGGTGTGCATCCTTTTACCAAATACAAACACAGACAGACTCACATCAAATATATGTGTCGGAGCTCACTCTGCCCACATACATACAGAGTACGATCTGGTGACAGTGACGAATGCGGCGCAGCCCAGGTAGTATGGATGACCCACTTTCTCTGCTGCTGCTGCTGTGTTGAACACTGAAATTGTTGTGCTTTACAACTTGTACACAGACACATACATCCTACATATACTCACAAACACATAGAATCAGACACTTATATCTGGGTAGTCCTTGTACAACTCTAAACCAGTCATTTAGGGCTGCTGTATAACCAGAAACTTAACTCCAATTGACTCTGATTGGTCAAATCAGTCTTACTGTCAATAATGTTTATCCATTTATCATTTAAATACAGCCAAAATACAGCTATCACTTCCATGTACTGAACTTGAAAAAGCATCTATGCATTCGTTACATCTAGGCTTAACTATAACTCCAAAGGCATAAGACAAGATCACAGTACCCCCATTTTAGCACTTTTACACTGGCTACCTGTGTGTTTTGTTGATTTTAAGATTTGCTAATAACCTTTAAGAGTTATATTTCTGAATTGTTAAACTCTTGCTTTTTGGACACTGAGACCCTTGGACAGAGCAATCCCAGCAGTTCAGAGGTCCAGACTGAGGACTTGTGTGGTGTAATTGTGCCTTTGTCATCAGGGCTCTGAGGCTTTGGAACAACTTGCCTGATGGGCAAAACTACTAAAAAAACAAAAAAAAAACAAAAAAAAGACTCAAGTTGTAATAAATTGGAGTGCATTACTACATATCTGAGGTCTCCATTTATGTGATGCCAGCTTATATGCAAACTGACAATTAACAGAGGACGGGTAGCTTGGTCACAACTAAGTGATTTACATATTAATGTTAGATGTGTAGTGGCATATATGAGCTGATATTTACTGATGATGATACTTAAAACATACATGTGATGTCATAAGCTCATACATAACATGTATGTTGTGCTGTGCCTGTGTCAAAGACCATGTGTGTGCATTCATGAGTGTGTTGTATGTAATGCTATCACAGTGTAGATTCTTTGGCAAAAATAGTAAAAACATGCATGAGACTGGGACAAGTTCCAGCCAGTGACATGTGTGTGTGTGTGTGTGTGTGTGTGTGTGTGTGTGTGTATGTGTGTACATGGTTAATGTGTGTACTGTGTGGAAATAGTGTGGGAGTGCCATGTGTCATCACAGTGTGAGCTCCTGTCCCCTTAGTGTCTCCCACTGAGCCCTAACCCCCCCCCCCCCACACACACACACACGTGATGGACAATGTTCCCGTGTGACACGGTGCACAGTAAAGGATTTTGAACAATATGTTCAAACATAGTGTAAGAAATAAACAAATGGCATCATGCATGTCGAAAACATAGGGAACAATGGTTCCATCATCGCCATGGTTATTTAGATATGTCTGCAACAAAAGTGTCAAATACATAAACGTAAATAAGTTCCCTTAGCTGACTGTCATTGACACATATTGACTTATGCTCTGGCAGTTATTAATTTGTTTTCTGTAACTGCTAAAGGTATGTCAGGGTCATGAGCTGCTGGGACCTTTCCCAGCATGCATGAAGCAGAAAGCAGAGAAACACAGGACTAACATAGATACAGGTGCCCTTGAGCAAAATAAGCCGAGTCTTTAGACTCATCTTGCAGACTTGTCTAAGTACTGTACAGTAATAGTTTACTTTCTGCCTTGTCTACAAATGTTTGCAGAGCAGATATAGTAAGGGGCAGTAAACTCCTCACAGAAACAAATCAAAGTAAGAAAACAAAATGATTTTGCTCTCCAAACCTCTCACACCAGCCCTGCTCTCCTCTTGTCTCTCTCCTATAGATACGGGACATTAAGCAGCACTTTACGACCGTTATGTCACCGCTCACCCCGACCTCCACCATCAAGGTGGTATGCCCCAATAACTTTCCCTTATTGGGAGAGGCCATTTGCTAGGTGCAGAGGGGTGTTGGGAGAGAAATCGGTGGTAGGATTGGAGGTGAAGGGGGGGGTATTGTAATGGCTCCATCACCTCAGGGACTGGGAATCTTTTCCACCAGCTTATGTCATCAGACCCCTCCCTCTCACTTCATCAAAGACAGTTTTCTCTCTTCATTCCTCTCTGCTTTTTTCAGTCCTCTTTCCATCTCCTGCTTGCTGAAGCTTTCATTGGCAGAGGCAGGATGGAAGCACTCTCATTCTGACCACATTCTCCATCCTCATCCCCCCTTCCTCTTCCTTTCCCTCTCTTCATTTTCTCGCTCTCACATTATTGCTGATCTCAGCAGAGTGCTAACACTCAGCTGATGGACTCTCTCTCTACCTCCACCCCCAACCAAACTGCCTTATTTTCCCTTCATTCCTTTCTTTCTCCTCCTGTCCGTCTCTCTCCCTCTCTTAGTGCTTCTGCCTACTTCTAATTTAACTTCATGTAGGATCAGGTGGAGGAAGGATGAGGAGAAATGAGGATGGCCGATAAGGAGGGATAGTCTTGTCCTTCCTTCTTTCTCTTTTGTCTTTACTCCATCCATCCACCCATAATCACATATATGTTTTATTAACCTTTATTTATCTAGGGAAGGTTTGCTGAGTGTGCATGCTTTTCTGCAAACACCCTCTGGCTACTGGAGTGTTTCGGAGCGTAAGTCTTTTGAACAAGATCACCTTGTTCGCTGGATTTGAAGTAGTAATGCTGATGTAGTAATGTCCTTTAATCATATCGACACTCGTCTTTCTCCTCTCTCCTGTTCACCCACGTCATTCTTTCCTGTGTCTATAATCTTCTTCCAGTTTTTCCATTCACCTCTCTCCCTCGTTCTCTCTCTCTGCCGGGCCGGCTGATTGGCCCACCTGTCCCTCCGTCTCTTGCCAGCATGACTCTTGGACCTCTCGAGGGCACGACGTCTGGACTTCTGTGTCCCTGTTTGTGTGTGTCTTTCCTCTCAGTGTGTTGGCGGGTGTGCATGACATGTTGCGTGAATGCAACATGTCATGTAGTGAATGTTTGTGTGTAAAGTATGAGTGGTTTTCTGTCTTCTCTAATCAACCTTGTTGCCAGCTGCAGCTGTTCTGGTTAGCGACTAGCTAATCTCTATAAGAATGCAGAATCTATAGGTAAGGTACAAGATTTTGGTATCGGAAGCATTCTGGTTTCCATATGTAGTGCAGAACGCACTGGCCGAAATTCAAGGCAATATTGGCAATATCGGACTGTAAACAATGACCAGTGAACGGAAGAGGAAGTTTTGGCCTGGATATCTGTTATTCAGATATCCGCTGGCTACACCGGAAGCCCCAAAACATTGGGCGTTGCACCCAGAGGCTAAATCGTCATCACACAATAGCCGATGGGTTCCCAGATTGACAACTAGCTGGTGAAGAAAATGTCTAGCAGCTGAAGAGGCAGATATTTTTCTAATAAGTTGGTGCAGACCAAAAAAGAGGGACAAGTGTAATGATTATTGGACTTTCATCGGGTGGCCAGAAATACGACTCCAATGCAGCTTAACTATTATGAAAATTCAGTATTAGTAAGGGTTACTTGACCGGATACTATAGTCTGCTAGCAATACATTTATTACTGTATCAGTGGTGAAATGATCACTTCCCAGACAGAAACTGACCAAATCACTATGCTTACAAAACAATCAGTCGTTAAATCTATTGACCCCCTGAAGGAGAAACCCTTATTATTTATGGTTTAATTTTCCTTCCCTGCCAGAGGGGTCAGAGGTCAGAGTCAGGTAGAGAGCAGCTGGTAAAGATTAGGCATCTTGCTAAAGGACCCATCAGCAGGACAAATGCTTGTCAACACTGTGGGTGTGATGATGAACTGGTTTAATGCCTAACTTTACCACCCCGCTGCCCTCACATTGTGTGTCAGTAGATGTGTGTTTGTGTCTGTGACTCTATTTCTGTTCACAAGTGTGTGTGGGTGTGCACAAAGCACCACACACTGAATCAGGCTTTCAGCGAAAATTATTTTGTTCAAAGGGACATGTCGCTGACTTAACTTCATAAGTTTTGTTTTACAATGGCTGGTTGTTCTGTTGTGACAAACGGAGGTTAGTTTTTCTCTAACCACAAAAACAGTTTTAATACAGCAAGTGTATCAGCCAATAATCCCCATCCTCATATACCAAATTATTCACAAACTAAACTCCTCAAGGTAAACCAGAAACTCTATTATGTCTCTAAAGACAGTAATAACACTTAACATGAGACCAGTTTTTAAAAAAACATTGACAAACTGCTATACAACCATTATAGCTATAGGTAGCTACTAACTAGCTCCCTAAGCCACATTCGAGCGGGCTTTCGTTGCCTGTAGGTAAACAGTCTGTGTGGAGCGCAAAAGAGGCGGAACGCATTGACTGAAATGCAATCTCGGAACCCATAGCCAATGGCTAAAACCATAAAACAGGACACCTATGGTCTGAAGTAGGAGCTGAAAAAGTTCCTCAAAACGGCGTTCTAAGACCTACAATCGTTCCCAGTTCTTGCAGTGGGAACACAATAAAAAAGTGCAGGGGTCATCCAACTGCTCTTAGAACTATGAAAAGGTTCCTACCGTCTGAAAATGCCTTATGTTTTAAACTGACTACAACTAAACTACAAAACTGGGTGTCTATTCAAACACAGCCGACCTTTTTTCCCTATGTAAACAACTGTGGTGTAAGCTTGAAATTACACTTTGAGGTGTCCTGATACAGAAGTTAATGCATCTGACAGAGGACACACCACCCCTCTTCACATTCTGGCGATCTTCACCTCCACCTTGTCTTATTACTTTTGTATATGAGAACAGCTCATTGACTATTATCAAACAAACGGCCATTACAATGCTTGTGCAACCTAACACCCTTTACGTGAGTGTGTGTGTTCATATGATGCAGATTGCCTGCAGGGCGCAGAGTTGGAGGGTATAGGAGAACATATAAGAGAGTGATGAGCCTGTAAATGACTGCAGAGCAATAATGATAATGGAAGTGATGGCAAAGGGACAATTTTCAGCCAGGCACTCTCCCTCTCTCTCTCTGTGTGACCTAATTTTTCCCTCCCTGCTGGACTTCATTTCCTCACTCAATGTTCATATGGTATTTTCTCAGAGGAGGTACTGTACTTACTGTAACACCTGTGTGTACCAACTCCCAATCTTAAATTAAATTTCGGAGAGTTGGAGAGTGACCTGATTCACACCAAAGTTAGTTGATGTTTCTTTCACAGTCAGGAGCTTTTGAGGCTAAATGTGTTTTGTCTTCAACTGTTTTTTAACCCTGACGGTCTGAGTCGATACAGCTGTTCTGGATAAATATCTTTATGAAGACCTGTTTTATCTAATCTGTCCTGTTTCTGACGCAAAACTCAGCTGTGAGTCGTCCCAGCAGTGAGTCAGAGGTTCCTGTTTCCCTCTCTGTTGAGGTCTGATGTCATTTGGTATCTTTGCCAGATACTCTAGTGACTCAGTATGCCATCTTTTTCCCCCCGAGATGAGGCGAGATGTTTTTCTAAGCCTCTTGGGGTTCCTCTGTCTCACCTGCACACCTGTTTGTTCCTTCTCTCCTCTAAGAGACAAAAAAGACAGTTTCAATCTAATGCATGTACATAAACAGGCAATGACCGCTTTGATTTCAATAGGACTGTTTCTGTCCATCTTGGTGCCCAAGGCCAGACGTCCATTGTCGACCCTGAGTTCATGTAGTTTCATAGCCAAATAACTTAATGATGTTTTAGTTTAATTCCAATTTATTCAACTCTGTGTCATCATCAACATGTAGTCTGTCAATGTTTACATGCACAGTAGATCCCTTAGAGTCTCATGGTTCAGATCATATTTGGGATATGATGTTTACATTGCACATGCTAGGTCATTCAACTCCCTATGTTATGGTAGTGGTATGCTAGCATTATCTTAACATTCGAGTCATGAAGCTAAGCATTTCTCTGAAAGATAAATCTATGACAACCCCAGAAGGTTCTTTAAACAACACTTACTGCTGTTTTGAAGGTGTTTCTAGAATCCAAAGACTCCTACCTCAAAAACTGAGAGAGATTTAACTTTCAGTCTCCATAAAGGTCCCAGAGAGTCTTTTTTTCTTTACAGTATAAGGTACAGGTATTAAAACTAGTCAAGCAGTTTAGATGCAGTATGTTTGCATGTCTGCCAACAACAGCCACTACCGTCCAAGAAAGAGCAAACTACAGACTTTCTACAGCCACCTTTCAAGTCTACAAGAAGTGAGTGCTTGATACTCAAAATAAATACTTTCGGTGGAATGTTCCTTTACTAGACAGAACCACCCATCCTGGAAAGTATACAGTATACAGTTTAAAAATATATCCTTTGTATGTGTAAAATGAGAGAGGTCTATTTTTGAACACTGTCTCTGTGAACATCCATTAGAAGAGTCGTAGGGACGTCTACGGTGTCCTCTCATTGACTGACTGGCCCAGAGTCTACCGTAAATGATTAGATTACTGTGTGACGTCACAGCATGGCACTGAAAATCAATGGACTGTCATCCCTGAATACTAAACACACTCTGAGTGTGTGTGTGTGTGTGTCCTCTCCTCTTTTTCCCCCCTCTCTCATTAATTCTTGTCCTCATCAAGTATCTCTCTCTCCAGTGTGTTTGCCAAGAATGAAGTCAGCACACATGCATGCACAAATACATGCACACTTCACAACGCTGTGGCAGAAGCCTTCTCAGTCACGACTCGCACAGCACAAGCCCGAACTCTCCCAGAACCCAAGAGAGGAGAGAGAAAGTGAGAAAGAGAGAGCCAGACACGATGAACACGTAAAAATCAAACTAAACTAAAAGTCTGAAGCCCTTGTAGCGGATGCTCGATGCTGCAATGTTTGTTACATACCACAATATGAAAGTGCTGGACCAAATAATTATGGTTTAGCTATTCTTACCAGTAGTGGGGCTACAAATACAGTTTGTCCTGAAGGTGGCACTACAGGAAAGGTCACGGGGTCATTAAAATCATAAGAGATTATCACACTGGGATTATCACACATTTAATGGGAATCTACTTCAATTTGGAGGCATCTTCTGTGCAAAGTGTAGATGTAGTAACACTGAGGTCACTTATAGCACAAAGACCATGAGTATCCACTGGACATTTCTTGAAAATACAGCCAATTTTTATGTTAAAAGGGACATTTTTACCTGTGGTGCACATGGATGGCATTTGGTTATGGTGTCATAGAGTCGGCTTTGCTGCCAATTTATCCCAGTGGCCGACCACGGAACTGCAGGGAAAAATATCCCCCAGGGCAGAAAAAACATTTTTCCCACTGACTGCCATCAAAAGGAGTCATTTGTAAAACTGTTGATGGGAAACCTTAAACAACATCGCGTTCGACTCTGTACATGATGAAGAGCCAACCTGTGCTCGAAATGCTGTAGTCTTGTTAAATGAATGAAGAACTGTTTTTGAAAAGGATCATTCTACAGGGTTGTGAGTCCTTGTGAAACAGATTCTATCTTGAACAAAAAAAGATGTGCGCATGTTTTACACACTGATTGCTAAACCTTGAACGTCACACACGGTCAATTATTACTGTATTATATTATTGTATTGTATTGTGAATTTTTAATACATGAAAATTTGACATTTGCAACAACTTTCTCAGAGCCTAAAATAGCTTTTTCTCAAGTGTCTGACATAATTTGATAAACAAAACAGAAAGAGAACAAACTATTCTGGTGCACGCATTGGTTGAGCAACTTTCATTGAAATGAAAGAGTGCCATCTTGGAGTCTAGGATCCAGTTCTCATAATACATTTAATGGGACTCAACCAGTAGTTATCATGATGTGTAGCGTTGGGTGGATGAACAGACTGGCTGATTGACATCACCATCTTCAGGCAACCAGCAGGTACATATCAGTATGTGTGGGTGTATATGTGTGTGTGTGTGAGTGTCTATGCACCACAAGGTAACAGCAGAGTGTGTGTTATATAGGCTGTGCTGAGTGATTGATCATAGGGAGCAGGGAAAAGCAGGTTACTGCAGCGCTCGCTCACACACACACACACACACACACACACACACACACACACACACACACACACACACACACACACACACACATTCCCTCTCTGAGCGTGCTCCTTTCTGCGTTTGCTCTTTCTCATTTCCCTCTCTGTCCCTTCCCCCCATCTTCCATCTTCATCTTTGCCTTCCCTCCTTCTCCCATCCTTCCTCCAAATCTCTCTCTGTGTCTCTCTCTTTCTCTCTCTCCCTCTCCATACATCACTCTCACCTCTCCTGTCTCCCCACCCATCACTCTTCCTTCCTTCCCGTGGTCTTCCTCCTCCAGCTCTACCTCCTCTCTGCTCTCCATCCCCTCTCACACCTTCTTTAACAGCCAAACCCATCTTGTATTCCCCCTCTCTCTCTCTCTGTCCTGTTATCCAGAGCCCAGGGGAACAGAGAGACATCGTCACGTGTCCTCTTCTTCCACCTCCTCCTCCTTTTTCCTCCCTCTGTTATCTAGCTGCAGTAATACAGCTCTACTCTACTGCTGCTCTGGAAGGGGGAGGTTTCATCTCTCACAGGGCTCCTTCTGTCTATTTATCTATGTATCCATACCAACTGAATATATCTATCCATCTATCCATCTATTTGCAAATGGGCAACACATAAAAGGAGAAACCAACATAAAGACTCTCACTATAAGTCTGTGGTACTCTATTGGAGGGATGAAGAAATAAGATGATGGTGGTGGAGAGCGCTGTCTAACACATCGCTCCAAAATCTCCTATGGTTGTGACTATGAAGGCCATAGCAGATGACTGTCGTTGCTTTCATTCTCATTACCTCCACTTCCCTTTCTACCTACTGTACCTAAGATGCTGTGAGAACTGCAGCAAGGGTTGAGTTTTATTGGCAGTACAGCGGCCGAAAAAAAGTTGAAGCAATTGGAAATAATTAGTAAATCAGCAGCAGATTGGTGAGTATGACATGACTGTTCTACTGATGGAATTAGTAGAATGTGTGTGTTTATTAGCTAGCGACCGGCCTTAGTTTGTTCCATTGATATGGAAAACTTGATTCAGCATTCCAAGATGGAGCCCCAAAGTTGCTCACTGATTGCATACACCGAAAGGTTTTTCAGGTTTCCGCAGGCTTCAGTATTTTTGGGCCTATAGAGCACGCCCACCTGCTGGCTGCCCGCACACATAAAGTGGAATGAAATAATTTACTGATAGAGCTCGTCTAAAAATTACGATATTATACAGAGTCATTATGGTGTGTTTCTGGTGCTCAAAATTTTTTTTTTATTGTTTTATAGCCGACGATTGTGTATGGGAAAAAGTATTTTTAGAGCCAGTGTGCTCCATGTGGTTTCATAAAGCTCCTTGTATTCACTCACAAAACTAATCTCTCAACACGTACTCGAGCCTAATCAATTGGTTGACTGGCAATTTATAACCAATTTTTAAGTTTGGATGCAAGATGGTCCAATGGCAGACCTCCCTTCTAGGGACTTCCAGGAGTGGGAGCCAATGGGAAGACTGTAGGGGACTTAAATTAACAACATTTAGAGAATCCAAGATCGGCTTACTGGATTTCTTTGGGGGCTTTTGATCACATGTGAAAGCTGAAAGCTCTGGAATAAATCAAGTAAACAGACCTTAAGTTAAGAAGTTTTTTTTTGTCGTATATTTCCAAGTTCAGGAATGAACCTTCAAGCTCAACATTCAGAGCGTTTTTCCATACATCAGTTTAAGTAGTGTTAAGATAATGTAGTAGAGCACCACATGTGCATTTCCCATGAGAAACAATGGAGAAAACTCTGCTACCACTATCTCTATTGCTATTGCCATAACAACACACCCGCTCCCCCATCTCTGGGAGAAGTGACATTTCACTTTGCTCTGGTTGCTGCTCCCTGCAGTGATGCTCTGATCCAGCCTCTGTGTGTGTGTGTGTTTGTCCTCATTAAAGGAGGCCTGCGACTGTGGTCCTGATCACACACACACACGCACACCTTGTCAAACCAGACCTCTGCTGTGTCTGTGCGAGTGTGTTTGAGATCAGAAAAGAGAGGGAGTCATGCTACTATACGATGCATAAACACACACACACACACACACACACACAGATTCAGAGTAAGGATTAAATGTAAAAACAGAGATCTGTTATCTTCACGCTTTTGTAATATTGTTATCAAAATCAACGCTAATAAGACACCTTTTGAATGGATTCACTGAAATGATTGTGTGTGTGTGTCTTGTATATGTCTGTCTGTCTGTATTTCAGTCTTCCCCCTTGACAAACACTATATCTTGTTACCATCTCCACCCATCCCCCCTCTCTCGCTCAGGCAGCCATATTTAGATCATATAACAAACAAACAAACACACACACACACACACACACACACACACACACACACACACACACACACACACACACTCAAAATTAAGTAGTAAGTGAGTAGGTAATACACTTTATTTTCAGTGTGTACAGATTTAATTAAAAAAAAAAACTGATTTTTTTGAAAGGATCTGTTTCACCCAGATTTGAGTTCCCATACATTACATTTCTAATGTATTCCATACATTACGTCTGTGTCTTGCTGCCAGGAGTCTCTGATCAGCACTGGTTACAGTAGACAGAGTCCTCTCATGGTGAGGACAACTCATATCAATGCTTTTGGTAATAGCAAGTGAAGAACAAAAATGGGAAGAAAAGGAAAAAAAGAGATGCTGGCTATGCAAAAGATCAACCAGAGTGCCTCTAAGTAATAACAAATAACAGACACACTAACTGAATGGGTTTTTGCATTATTGCTTGTTTCTTATTGTCCTGCATTTAGTAAAAGCAGATAACTTCCCAAAATGTTTTTAACACGTTAAAACAGAAAATAAAATGAAGATAACAATCGATGAATGTGAGAATATGAGTAAAAAATGCAAAGGATATTTAATGTTTTCAAGGTCATAAGAAAGAAAGAGAAATATATCAGTCAGCCACTTTAAACTTGGAAATACACACACGAATGCACACACACAACACACACACACTATATTAAGTAGAGTAACCAGCAGAGCAGAAGTTTTTGCTTCTCCATATTAACAGTGATCCTTTTACTCGGTGGGCTTAAATGCACTTAAATCATCTGATCACAGTCCGCTTTTAGCAGAAACCTGAATTCAGAAATGTCTAAACAAACTGGAAGCGTTCCTCCATCAGATTAAAGGACGCAGAGAAACATGTTTGAACCCTTTTGCTGTGTCATGGAAAGAAGGACTGTAGCAGAAGAAAAGTTCACTTCTGGTTGTATATAGCTGCGTGATGTATTTTAAAAAAGCCTCGACCTGAATTGCCCCAACTGACCCAGCGCTAGAGTGGAGAAGGTAGCCATGGAAACACATTTCAGTATCCAGAGATACACATTAGGCACCATGTGGACAACATTAAGTAAAAACAAAGAAATAAAACATAAAACTAGTGTGAATAACATAGATATAAAATACTAAACAGAAAAAAGCAACAGAAAAAAGTTAAGTTGAAATAAAAGTAAAATTAGTTGTAAGGTTGGAAGAGGTATTACTGTGAACTCACCCGGTGAGCACGACCACGAAGTCCATGACGTTCCAGCCGTTCCTCAGGTAGGAGCCTTTATGTAACGCAAAACCCAGAGCCAGGATCTTTATCCCCGACTCAAAACAGAAGATGGCTATGAAGTAGGGCTCCGTCTCCTCCTGCAGGGGGAGAGGAGAGGAGAGGAGAGGAGAGGAGAGGAGAGGAGAGGAGAGGAGGCGAGAGGAGAGGAGAGGAGAGGAGCAAGGGGGTAAAAAAAAAAGAGGATGGAAAGAGAGAAAACAGGAGAAGGGATAAAAAAAGGAGTATGGGGTAGATTAGGTGAGGAAAGAGAAGAGGAATGTCAAGAGGAAGGGAGGTGAGAAAAGACAAAAAGGTTTCTTTAGGATATGATACAAAATTGGCAGTTTTTGTAGGACAAGATTTCAACCAATGTGAGAATGTATTGTCATTTTCTCAGTGTGATTGTGTGCTGTGTGTTTATTTGTGCTGTGTGTGCTCGGTGTATGTCTGCCTATGTATTCATCTGTGTATCTACTGTAAGTCATTTGTCTCTGCGTGTTTGCAAGCCTTTGTGTATATTTCTATCCGTACACATACTGCCTGTGTGTACATGTTTGTATATATTGATTTGCTCTGTCTGTGTGTGTCTGTGTGTGTGTGTGTGTGTGTGTGTGTGTTACCAGTCGTTCGGACAGAGGCGTCTTGTCTCCATCAGGAAGATGCTGTTCCAGAGCCAGGACGATGCAGTTTGCAATGATGGTGGTGAGGATCATCCATTCAAACGGAGTGCAGCTGGAGTTAAGGCCAACATCACCGACAAGTAGCGCAAAACCCACACCCACACCCACACACACACACATCTCAAATACATGTACATTGTAATCATTCACACTGGAGAGATCAAGCCACTGCTTATTAAGGTATGCATGTACTATATACTAACACTATTGTAGTATACTATATTCTAGCCTTTTTCTTTTTGGGACGGTTGGGTGGGTAGGTGGGCTTAGGGTCCTTGTTTTTTTTCTTTTTTTCTTGTATGTGTAATTTGCATATTGGAAAAACTCAAAATAAAATATATATATAAAAAACCCAAAAAAAACCAACCTTTGTGACATTTTCCTCTCTCTTGCTCTCACTCTCTCCATATATTCCGTATGCTCTCTAATGTCAAACTGTCCAATAAAGGTGAAATTGCATTTTTTTTTAAATGACTGCTACTTGATCGAGTTATGACATTTTCAAAATTGCATTAAACAATTTGTCCAGCATTCTCTTAGACCCAAAAAGTCCATTTGATTCTCTTGTGTTAAAGTTCAAACCACAATGATGGATGGATCTAAACACAATAATTACAAATTTCTTTTGGCAGACACATAAAGGACAGGAAACAGGATGTACTAAGACTATTAGTTGGTCTTGTTCTTTTTGTTTTATGTGTTTTTGCATCTCTGGTTTTCCTGCAGAGAACTTTGTGACTCATCTGTTTGTTTGAAGGTCTTTGTAAATACACTTAACTCCGCTTGAACTTTGATTTTACACTGTATGTAAAGCCTTGTTGTCCCTTTTCGTGCATGTCACTGCTGTATGTGGCAATCAGTTCACTGGAAATTCCTCAATGTTCAATTTTTCAGACTCAGACATCAGTTTCCTAAAACACAGACAACCAAACAAGCTTGAGGGAAGACTGGTCAGCTATGTGAGCACACTCACATATTACCTGTTTCTTCTTCTGCACTCCTGCAGCCTGAAAATCAGGCGCAACAGCAAGTGCAGCAATGACTGACATTATTACATTTAAACTGAAAACAGTTAGTTTACACACACAAACACACACACACACACACACACGCACACACACACACAGGCTGACTCACAGAGGTCGCCTGGTGGAGCAGCCAGCTTTTCACAGCGCTCCATCCAGTCAAGTGTATTTGTATGTGTTGTGTGTGTGTGTGTGTGTGTGTGTGTGTGTCCATGCCTGAGTAATGGCCACTGGAGGGGCTAAGATGACTGGATACATCTAGACAGATCAAGCCTGTGCCTAATTGGCCAGTCATTATCCTGTTAGCCTGTATGTGTGTGTCTGTCTGTGTGTGTGTGTGTGTGTGTGTGTGTGTGTGTGTGTGTGTGTGTGTGTGTGTGTGGTGGGAGTACGTGTCTATTGTCGTGTTTACCAGATGCAACGTTGACATTGACACTATGGCCGGAGGACGGCCTCCGTGTGTGTGTGTGTGTGTGTGTGTGAGGGATAAGAGGCTGCTGGTTGATGTGAGAGGATCAGACAGGTCGGTCTGAGTAGTACACACTAACAAGATGACGCTGAACTACACTGCACATGCTGGCTGGCAGACACAACGCACACACCTACTTGTGGAAGATGGTGGCAACAACCTGAACGTCATTTAGGAGCCAAACCTGGGACAAAAATATATATTATTGGTAAAAACTGTGTTATGTAGCTATTTTACACCATTTACAAGTGTGTTCTTAAAATTATGTATAATTTCTTGTGTTGAATGCACCCGAAACCTACAATTAAAAGGCCTGGTAAGGCAGTCTTCTGCTATTCAGTTCACAAAAGAGCAATCTGTCAGTATGTTTGTATGTTTGTCAGAGTCACGTAGGTGGGAATCTCTCAAAAACCTCAATTTTTACACTCAAGTAACTGTTGGCAGATGAGGAGAGAGAGATGAGGTGCAGACACAGGGACTATAGAAGCAAAATACAAAAAAAACAAAACAATAAAAAACAGTTGCACACTGAAGGATTCCATACAGTTAAACCAACCTGGCTTCAAGATAAGCTGGCTTCAGGGTTTCTAACAGGACACATGCACACAAGGCTTATATAAATGCCATGTTGTGCCATGTCAGCATCCTGAAAGACCCGCATCTTCCTCGTCTCTCATGTTGCTCATGAAGATTGTGTCTTGACAGGACAGATCGACAGTAGCCCTGTGTGAAACTTGTTCGTTTGAATGGAGCCGGCCGTTGATGCAGCAGGGGTGCCAAAGCAGGGGGCTCAGGCGAAAAAGTTGAATAAGGCTCACCTTTTGCTGCAACGCAATGTCATCCCGAAAGGTGTTGCATTGGCCAATCACATATATGCAAGTGTGCATTCCTGGTAGATTACTTTGTAACGTGACTGGAGTATTTCTGCAGTTTACCTCACGTTCGTTGTGACAAATGTTTTGGAGTCCAATAAACCTTTTAAACGCATTAATCTGTTACTCAAACTGGACTTCCCAGATCGTATTTCAAGTCTCACCGGTACAACACGTCCACACCAACGCAGCCCCCTGCACTGTTTGGTTTTAGCGCAGGGATGTTCTCGGTCTGAATCCCCACTCAAGGACTTGAGGCTCAACTTTGACTTACCCCCAAAACAGCTGTGATTCTAGCTAGGCTGCAGGTTGTTATCAATCCTGACATCAACAAATGTGCAGTGGCTGATCTACTTAGCCATCTTCTTTCTCTGTCTGTCATGGTAATATACTGCAAACATCAGACAACTCTGTTCCCTCTGGAGTTCACCTCTCCTCCATACTGTTTACTGTAAAGAAAAAGCCACTCTGTCTTTTCTTTTAACATTTAAGAGATACTTCCTCATGCATCTTTTCAGCTTAAAAAAAACAAAGGTATTAACGGGGTTGAGGATACAAGAGGAAAGAGGGAGCTGAATATTCACTGTCATCAGCTAGGTCTTTAGCTCTTGACAGATTTCTTTTTTTAGTAGCTCTAATTGTAAAAAGGTTTGAGACCCATAAAACTTAAAGTTAAGTAAAGCCTATACAAAGTTGGAATAGATATTCAGTAAATTTTACATTTTTAGTACATTTTCTGTAATATCTGGCAGGCAATGCACAGCTAGCACATTGCTAACGTGCTGTCATCCTGTGGGCAGACTCATTGTGAACAGTTTGTGGTTATTATTTCATTTCTTTCTTTTTTTTCCCCCCTCAAATGATTAGAAGTAACCATGGTACGAACAACTTGCTGGATTTTGTTGCAAATCAATTTACACTAACCTTATGCAGCCCACAGATGCTGTGTGTGTGTGTCTACATGCTACCCTGCTACACCATCTATTATTCAGCAGACACACACTCTGCTGGCCTAACAACCTGCTGAAAGCAGGAGGTAACACTGTGTGTGTGTGTGTGTGTGTGTGTGTGTGTGTGTGTTTCCTCCCATTTCTTCACCTCCCTGCAGTCTCTCCCTCTATCTGTTGAGATCTTTCGCTCTTTCACCGTTTTGTTTTCCTTTCTCTGTTTGTCTTCTCCTACTTCTCCTTATCTTTATTGATGTTTCTTTCTTCCTCTCACACTTTTCTCTCTCAATTTCTTTCTTTTTGTATTTTTCTTTTTCATACCGCCCCTCTTTCTCTTACTCCTTGTCTTATCCCTTTCTTCCTCCAGCTGACTGTATGTCCTTCCATCCCTAACTGGCCTCCTCCAAATTGTATCTTCCCCTATTTTTATCCTCACTTCCTGTCTCCCACTTCACCCTCTTCCTTCTTTCTGAGAAAGAAAGAAAGATTAGTTGAATCGGAAGCAATTAGAGAGCAGAAATTTTTGGCAACACTATTATTGGTGAGCACTGCAAAAATGCGTGTGTTCCTCTCTCGTTAATTAAAATGGCTTTCTGATGGCCACAAACAAGCCCTACCCTGCCAAATACACTGACCTCACACACACACACACACACAAACACACACACACACACACACACACACACACACACACACACACACACACACACACACACACACACACACACACAGTCTCTCCTCCTTTTACTCTTTATCTCTTCTTTCCACTGCAGGCTGCTACTCAAAGCAAACAATTAAACACACACACACACACACAAACAAAAGCATGTATGCAAACAGAATGAACACATAAAAATGCACGCACACACACACATTATTAAATTAACTAGTGCATTGACATGCACAGGTAATGCTTTGGTACACAAATACACACATGCAGGGAGAAAGGTAATACCCACATCAGCAATATTTTGTTGCTCCATTGCCTATTATTGTGTACACACACACTCACACACACACTATGATTCTGCCAGCAAGTGTATTAACTTATTACAGAGAGAGAGAGATGATTGGTGTTTATGCACATACTCCATTTTTTTTCAGGCAACATTTCAAAATGGCTGCATACCACGAGGAGGAAGTGATGAAATACAGTGATTTTGTGATTATGGTGAACTGACCTTTTACAGTAAGCATTAAGGCTCTGTCCTTGTAAAACTAAAACCTCAGTTATACAGGCTCAAACAATCTGCGGCCCCGGGGATTTGGGATTAGCGAGGTCCGAGCTGAAACGTCTTTGCATCAGTCCCCTGGAGTCCAGTTTGGCCCCAGGACTGGGTCACGGGATTGTTTCTGCCTGTTTTGGAAGTTTCCTTCATGCCTGAACGCTTTAGCACTGGCAATGCATTGCTCTATTATGGAGCTTATATTTTTTCATATACACTTGTACTTTAATACCCTTTAATACACTATAACCCCCATGTGCACCTTATGACTATTTCAATCTTAACACAACAAACTCCCACACACACTTAAATATCTTTACTATTACCCTGTACAGTACACCTTACACCCCACCAAGCAAATTGTCCCAAAATGGAAAAAAAGTGCTTATGTATAGCACTTAAATAGACAATTCCTTGGTCAGAATATTAATCTGTGAAAATTTTAAGTCATTTTTGAAAGCAAAAATTCCAAACATTCAGTGGTTCCAGCTTCTCAAAAGTGAATATTTGCTGGATTTCTTCTTTGATGGTAAATTGAATCTCTTTGGGTTTTGAACTGTTGGTCAGACACAAGAAGCAATTTGAAAGATGTATTTTACACTTCTTTAAGAGGCCCAATATGAAATGAATTTAAGGAAAACTACAATATAAACATGCGCTTATGTAAAATTGGCTGGGACAAAAAACATTTTAATGTCCACAGACCACTAACCAGTCCAGTGCATCATACATTTGATTACTGTATTCTAATAGCTTTACCTTTTCAAGATATGTATTCATTTTCCTCCCAGTATTGCAGTACTGCCCTAACACAGAAAGCAGAGAGGGTTCATTTGGCACTCATATGCTCACTTTACACAACTACCTCCACACCTATACAAATCTGCTCCTACACCCTTACAGGACTACCTGACCCAGGTTCCCAGCTTAATGTTGCGTGTGTGCACCCACTGTGGTGAAGACTTTCCTCCATGAAGACAATAAAATAAGTACCTATTAAAAATTCCTCCTGTCTACACACTACAAGCCCAAACCTCCACAAAACTACCCACACCTATTGAAATATGCCTCAGTCTAAGTCATCCTGTGAAAAATGTCCTTGTGTACCAGTTTGCTTGTCGGTGTGTGTGTGTGTGTGTGTGTGTGTGTGTGTTTGTGTGAGTGTATATGCAGGCTGTGTGTGTGTGTGTGTGTTCACCCGAGTGTGTTTGTGTGTGTGTTTTCAGCTGATGAGGCATTTTGGCGTGGCGCTGAGGCTGTGCTTTAGGGGAGCCGAGCCTGATGAGGGGGAGATTTTAAATCACACCAAATGAAGCTTTATCAAATAAATGAAACTGTGTAGCACTCGACTCAGCAAGAGTCAGTTCCTTTATGGGAGTGACGCAAGCACTCGCTCTTTCTCTCTCCCTCTCTCTCACTCCATCCTCCTTCACAAACATGCAGAGCTTAGAAATAGCAGGAAACAGGTATATACGCAGTCAAATATCGGCCAGATTAGAACTCCAATTAAGGTTTAAGAGTCTAAAGGCATTCTGTAGATTCACTCACTCGCATTTTCTTCACTCACAATTTTAAAGTGTGTTGAGACTAAAATCAAAGTGACTATCAGACAAGACACAAATGCATATAAGGTCAATGTAAAAAGTCAAACAGACATAAACAGATCCAGATTCAGTGCGAGATGAGGCGAAGACGCAGCCGTGTGAGTTAACAAGTGTCTACACACAGTCTAATTATTCTGCTTGTGCTGCCATCTACGTGTAGCAGGCGCTGAATGCTCTGCAACACCCTGTGTCCTACAGCACTTCACATTGTGTTTTAGTGCAATGCTACATCACAGCTGGGTGTGGTCACAAGTACAACATCACCACACCTGACCACAGCCATCTGTGATTTGGGGTGTGGTAACAAGTACAAGTACAACAGACCTGTAGAGGTCACTGCGGAAATACTTTTCGTCCACACAAGATCAAGTGTGGAGCTGCTCTTCAAAATATTTCAGCTTGGGCAAAAAAAACAGCAAATGTCTGTAGTGTCACGTTAACTGGCTGTTCATGATCCATATTTAAAGATTACAGTATATATGTAGGATTATGGCAAATATCCAAAAGTGGCAACATTCATCTTGAACAAGAACATTGAAAAGAACACCATGGCTGAATGTAGAAGACAATAACTACTAAATATAGGTATTCACGGGTTCTTTCACTTCCCAGTATCCGCAACCCAACCCTGGACCTGAGTCAGACTGGGTCCAAATTATATTCTATAGTTTTTTTACAGTCTAATTAGATTTCAGTTAGGTGCCCTTTGGATCAGGCCTCTTTTTTTGAAAGTGAATTTATGCGCATCAAGTTTGGGTGGGATTTCTGTGGGTCTGTTTTGAATTGGGTCAAAATTTTTGAACCTGTGATGACCTCTACTATTAGATGCTGCCTCAAAGAAAACTATGAAAGTACTGAAGTGAGTGGGAAAACACCCAACTTCTTTCTTTGTCAACAATCTTTTTCTGCAACATGTTCTCAATAACTAATATTAACATTTCTTTTCATGAAACTATATATATATATATATATATATATATATATATATATATATATATATTGTCTTCTCATAAATCCTCATAAATTCATCATCCTAATTCAAAAACATTTTATATTTTATATTTATACTTATATCAAGCAAGTGTAAATGGTTATACAGTTTTATATTTTCATGTTGTATCCTGCAGCTTTTGGAGCTGTGGCAACAACCTAGTTTCCCCCACATGCTTAAAGTTTCATCTTCTCCTCTTCTTCCCCTCTCACTGTCCTTCTATCTCCCTCTACTGTCCATCCCTCCATCTGCCTCCTCCTTCTCTCTGGTCCTCCGTTTCTCAGCAGGTTTCTCTCTCTCTTTCAGGTCCTAAAAATCACTGAAAATCACTCTGCATCTTTCCTTCTTCTCCGCTCTTATGCAGCCATCTTGCCTTCTCTCCACCCTCTCCTCCACTTCCCCTCCTCCCTCCTATCCTGCTCCACTCTTCTCCTTCATGAACCGCTATATATAGACATGTATAAGATAAAAGGGTGCGTCTCTCTCTCTCTCTCTTTCCCCTGACCCCAGCTCTTTTTGATTTGTGGAAGAAGCTTGTTTTTTTGCCGAATATCTGCTGTGCCACTTTGCAGGCTGGTAATGAGAACTGCATAGATTCTCTCTCTCTCGCCCTCTATAGGACCCACACACCCACACCCACAGCCGTCCATCACTCTCTCCTTTCTCACTGGGCTGAGCTGAGCCATTGTATCCACCATTTTCAAACTGAATGGAAACCACACACAAACATGCCTACAGACACACAATTAAAAAGTCATGCACACACACACACGCGCATGCATAAGTACACAGACAAATCAACACACACACACACACACACACACACACACACACACACACACACACACACACACACACACACACACACACACACACACATACAAACACACAGTAACACTTGCAGCATCTTCCATGATGCAACTCAAGGAAAGAGTCATCTCTAAGGTGTGACAGCTGTGTACACACACACACACACACACACACACACACACGTACTATAGTAGATACTGTATAACTGCTGAACCAGCTCAGATCATGGCTTCAGCTGAGCTTCTGGTAAAAACCGCCCAGTTCAAAATGACAAGATGCCACAACAGCGTTTATTGAAATTTCATCTTAATCCAGTAGAGAAAACACTGAAGTCATCCTGGACATGTTTTCTCCTCCGTTTAGTTTACTTTAATTCACTGTCTACAAGGGCAAGGCCAGAAATTACATTAGATGAGATTAGATTAGATTAGAGTAGATCAGATTTTAATTATCGCCATGGGAATTGGGTCTTTTGGGCAGCAAAGAAACGTTACTGCAAAAGAAAAAGCTAAGATAACAAATATATCTCTTAAGCATATGACTAAACTATGAATATGCAATAGATTCATATAAATGAATGAAAAATCAAAAAATATAAAAACTGTGCAGTATGTAACAAAAGACATGAAAATATCAGGTGTGATGCAAATGTATTAACACAAAAAGTGCCAGTTAGTGATTAAAAAACCCTGCTAATCTCCCTTTTCAATTTACATATGAAACTTCCAGCAGCCACCACTGCTATGCTGACTTTAACTCTGGCAGGTAACTGTGCTTGAGCAGCTTCTTTTGTAGGTCAGGCGTCATCTGGAGTCCTGTTCTATTTTAACAATCTAGTCGTCTTCTGAATTATTAAATCTTGTGGCTGGTAAATTTACCGGCTGCAGAGGACAAAAAGTTTGGTTTCTTATTTTGACTTTATCCAGTCTACTTGTTTATTTCTCTCAAAACCGGTCATGTACTGAATCATATTTTTGGCATTCGTTGTGCTATTACCCAAAAATGGCCTTAGGGCATTGAAGCATTTCCACTAAAATCACGACGCAGCTTTAACAATCCAACAAAGTGCAATAAAAAAGCCAAGAATAACAAAAAAATCGGTTGCAGAGTTGCAGCGTCTTAACAATGTAGCACTGAGGTCTTTCAAACGCCAGCACCAAAATGAGCTGATGGACAGTTTTGGTTGAAAAGCAAACAGAGGTTTGTTGCACAGTAAGGAACAAATTGACTATTAGATTAAACAATGAAGAGCAAGAAGCCACCAGAAATAACAAATCGACAACCAGTGATATTGTAAAGGTGAGACAATGTGATCTCTAGTTGATATAATCATAAACAACCACTAAAAGAAGTAGGCTTTATTTATTTAAATTATTATTGTCATTATTTAACATTTTGAACATCAGATCTTAAATCCAACAAAATCTCTCATTTTTCAAAATCCCCCAAATCCATCCTTCATTTAAAAAAAAAAAAATCTCCAGCAGCTTTTACTTCTATCTATTTCTCTTATCCAGCCAAAGGCATCACATCTCTCCACCATCTTTCTCTCTTAATCTTCCCTCCCCTCTCTTTCTCATGCTATCCTGAGTCGAGGCCTCTTTCTCCTTCCTCTTAATCTGGATTACTTGTGCCGGAAGATACTCTTCTGCTGTTCCTTTCCATCGCTACTTCCTTTCTTTCTGTCTCTCTCACTCCCTCGATCATACAGTCTTAACTCAACCAGGCCGACGACTGCGGCATCAGCTTCTCCTCACCAGGATGGGAAGAAGTGAGAGGAAGAGTGAAGAGATTAAAAAAAGAGTGAGTGAAAGACAAAAAAGAGGAAAAGAGGTAGAAATTAGAAGAGGGAGGAATCAGAATTAAAGAAAAAGAGATGGGTAAAGAGTTAAGTATAGAATAGAGAAGTGATGGAGGGGGGGAAGCAAGTGAAAAGAAAAGGAGAAAAGAAAAAAGTAGGGAAGGGGGAGGAAAAGAGGAGGGGAAAAGGGAGGAAAAGAGAAGGGAAGTAAGAAAAGCATCAAAAAGGGAAGAAGAAAAGAGATCATGAATGAGGAAAGAAGCGGAGAAAGAGGGGAGGAAAGTGAAGTAAGGAGGGCAATAAAAGGTAAAGTATGAAGTGAATATTGAAAAAAGAAGAATGGTAAGAAGAAAGCAAAGAAGGAATGATGAATGAAGAGATGAAAGGTAGCGGAGGATATACAGAGATAAGGAGAAATGAAAGTAAAGGGGGGGGGGAATAATGGACATAAGAGTAAATACAGACAGAAGGGAAGAAGACGACAAAGTGTAAGATGGAGGTTAAGATGAGGGAAAGATGGAGAGATGCAGGAAGAGACTGAGAAAAAGGGAGAAATGGGGATGTAAAGAGGGAGAGATGGAGGGAGTGATGGGGTAGAGGAGAGGAGGGGAGGATAAGCGAGGTGGAGATGGGTGGAAGAGGAGATGGAAGTAAAGATAGACAGAGAGAAGGAGGAAGAAGAGAGAGAATTGCAGTATTTTTATCATTCTGAGTGAGTGGGCTCCATAAAAGTAGGTTACTGTCAGCAGACAAGGAGAGGCTCAGACACACACACACACATGTACCATCTCCATTTTAGTTCTGCTGAAGCAGCTGCAGTATGTGTGTGCATATATATGTGTGTGTGAGAGAGAGAAAGAGAGCCTCGAGCATGCTCAGTGAACCACCAGCTAAACTGTTGGTTCCAGCATGAAAATACCAAGTGGACTGTCTAAATGGCAGTGGTGGATGTTTCAGCAGGAACAACGGAAAGGAGCAGTGGCACTTTCAAAAAATACTTGGCAGGTGATTGGATGAATCATCTGTCTATCACGTCTATCAGGGGTTACCTTCAACCAATCAGATCAGCCTGCCATATGACGGGAAAAAAGCAAAAACATTGTTTCTGTCGAGAAAAGCCTTCAGTGCCGTTCTTTGCTCTTCTTTGAAGAAATACTAATAAATAATATTGCTGTTTTCAAACTTACAGTTGCAGTCGTCACACCTAAACCACGCCTGTAGCTGCCTGTAGTTCTTCATAGGACACTGACAAAGGAATGGTTGGATATGATCAATTTGTCATTTTCAAGGTATTCAATGAGTTATTCAGCGATACAATCTTGTCTACCTCTCCTAAAATTGTGATATCCTATATTTCCTATAATGCCTTTCAACAAACCCAACATATAATCAATTAGCCTTGATGGGAATGATAGGAACACTGGTTCCCTTCTGCTTAAAGAACCAAGCAGATTGACAATCTTCTTATTTCTGCTTACAGCAACTGACGCTCAGACAGTTGATGGTGAAGAGTTTTGGGAGTTTGGGGGGGAAATGTGTTTTTTCCTCCTGAGTCTTCCATCTTCATAAAAAAAAAAACCTTCTCTATCTCTGAGAATATGCTCAGACAAGATGCTACTTCCAGCAATAGTAGTAGATTAGGAGTAGATTTTTTTGACCATGAAAGCTGTGTGGTTCTGTGAACGTGCAAGGAGAAAACATTGTATGCATGTTATGGGATGACATGTTTTATGGTCAACGATGTCCAGTCATTACAACCCCATAACACATGTGTAGCAGGTCTTTTTCTGCTGGCACTACAATAAGTTAGCAAACATGCGTGCGTGTCGTGGTGGTACATTATAGCTTTGCTCAGCCTTTGTTGTTGTAACTGCTGCATATCAGTGCATATCAGACGTTGCATGTAATTGATTTCCTGAAGAACTGTTGCTGCTGAGCACAGTATCACAGAGGAACTACAATGGTATAAGAAGTGGAATGAGACATGATGCTGACATAGCACATGAGTGTTAGCTGTAGGGTCTAAGTGTATTCTGGCTTTATTGCATTCTGGCTACTGCAGGTAGAAAAGTTCGTCTTTGTACCTGGTCGACAACCAATCCTAATATGTCTGATAAACTTTGGTGGACAATAGTACTGAAATAAACCTTTGCTCTTCTTTTTTCTAAGGGATTTAAACCAAAAAATGAGGTTTACCAATGATGTTTGAGAGCGATTGAAAAAAAATCCTTCCTGCTTCATAATTAGATGGGTTGAGATTGAGAGATGCATATTCATCCCTTCAGCTACAGCTCCCTTTCATGACTCAGGTAAGATTCAGTTCCTGGCCACATCCACATTATAACATCATGTACAAACACTGTACTGACACACACACACACATACAGTACATGTGAACATGTTCAGGCCTACAGGTCCACCAGGCAGAGTCAAAGTCAATGAGATCCAGTGGAATGTCAATGGAGGCGCAGTCTGAGGAATCGGCACCCAGCACAGTCAAGTACACACACACACACACACACAGGCACATACAGTACTCATGCACACACTCACACACACATACACAGGTCTGATGTGTGAAGAGGTGGGCTAACTAACATCCCACAGCATCCTGCTAGCTCAGCAGCCGTAAAACTGTCAAGAGAATTGATGACTGAGTATTCTCTCTTCTCACACAGACACACACACACACACACACACAAACCAACTCACACAACATTCACCTTAGCCACAAATCTCTGAACATCCCCTCCTCTCCTGTCACTTGCTGCACACACGTACACACTCATACACACACACACACACACACACACAAATATGCACTTACACATGCTCACACGTTTTGCGTAAACTCTGCAGAAGATGATGCACACTCTGAGGGCAGAGCTGATGTTCCCTGAATGATACACCTCTTCACCAGCAGAGAACACACAGACCAATGAAGCTTCAAAGTCTGATTATCCAGTCCGGGACAATAAACAATGTTTATGATACTGATTAGCAAAACTTGCTATATTAATTGTGTCATATTGCTGACCATTTCCTCTGTTTTAAGCTACAAACTGATCTATTAAGCTGCGTGATGATTATAGGTGGATAGCAGCAGACTGTGGTGTACAGTACAGGCTGGTAGGATCAGAGGTAGCCGGGAGTCGCATCGAGAACATCGGAGAACATCGACATAGCGGGGCGGCAACTGCTCGCTGTCTGAAAGCACCTTAAAGGTTTGCTTTTAAGCAGCCAACACTAAAATCTCCGATTTTGGACAGTCCTTGAATGCACCAACCAAGCAATAGCATAACTTTGTGCAAAAAGAAAAGAATAGATTATAGGGAAGAATTGTTCACTGTGATGGATATGTATGCTCACCAAAAGCTGAAGCTAACACGGAAGTGACTATAGTACCACTGTTGGCCACTAGATGCTGGCTCCTGAAAAACATCAGTATTGAAATCCATTTAAAATGGCCAAATGGCTCTCTGGTCTCAATGGCTAATTTCACATCCTCTAAAACACTACAGTAGGTCTTAGTGGCAATACAATTTTTCTTTCGGCCTATCACACTCAGGTGTGAATGTTGCCACTTTCCTGCCCATCAAGGCCCGCTATGTACCTATTTTATTTCTTTACTTTTCTAGCCACAGAAACTGTGAGGAAACAACCCATTCTCATTCAGAATAATGTTCCCGTTGGACATGTGAACGCAGTCCACAACTTGCACCAAATGCCAACACAAAAAGTGAGGGTGTGAAAGTTGGGGTGGTGGATGGGAACGTAACACATTTTCCTTTGATGCCTCGGGTTTGTGTCCCATCTCACACCAGCTGTTCATGTTCTTTTCAAGTTTTTGTTGCTCTAAATGTACCTTCTTCTTGAATAATTAATCAAGCATCAATGTTGTCACTGATCATATAGCGTTTGCAGAATAGCCCAATATCAACGTTCTGTTTGGTGAGTCAGTTGTTGAAATCTCTCTCCAGAAAACTGCATGTAATCAGCTATATGTGTTTGTAGAATATAATGGTAGGACATCAAACTAAAACTTCTGTTTTACTGTTTTAGACAATTTGGAGTTATTGGGCTAAAACATGCTGAATGAAGACTGAGAGACTGATGTCGTTACATAACATGTAACGGTCATCTTCAGACATTCATCAGGCTGTGCTCTGTAGCATATACGTGGAGAATATGAATGGAACAGTATAACTAAACCATGTAACCCTTTTTTTTTAGAATCAGGTAAAAAGTCAGATTATAGGAGTCCATGTAAACACAGTCAGTGGTGGGGATGGGACGCTCTTCGCTCTGCAGCTTTGGCTGATAAAGTGTATTTCTGCAGAACAATCCTGCCTTTTAGCACTTTTACTTGATGCAAACTCTATCCGACTACACATGTAACCTGCTGCTTGTTGCAGGATCCATGTGTGTCTGATGCTCCGATCAATATGATCCAGTTACACTCAGCTGTCTGAGGCAGGAGCAGGTTACACAACGTGGATACATGTTACTAGTAGTACTACTGTTACTAGTTTGATTTCACACATTCTCAGTCACTTTCTTGTATGCTGCTTTGTTGAATCACACATCTATCTTTTGATTTCTCCTTCCTTTCTCCCTTGCTTCCTTTCCTCTGTACATCTTTCTGCCCCTCCTCAGTCCACACAGAACCTTAAATGAAAGCAACTTGTCATGATATGTCAATAGCTTATAACCTGTGTATTGTATTGCCTGCATCTTGGAGCTGGTATAATGCAAGTGTACACATGCTCGTGTGCGTGTGTGTGTGCGTGAGCGTGCAAAGTGATTGGCTGATAAATGATGAATGTCCAGGAAATGAGGAGTTCAGCAGCGAGGAGAAGCAAACACATGACATCAGCAGCTTCTACATTAGTCACCAAATCACATCTGCAGAACGGAGCACTATCCCATTATTTAACACACTCACACAAAGCGCACACACTCACACACGCACAGTACCTATATATATACAAGCAAGCGCACACTAAAACGTCACATACATGTACAGTTGGAAACAAACACAGACAGCCATAACTACAGGGTGCTAAATATGTATGTGTGCACGTGCGTGTGCGTGTGTGCGTGTGTGCGCATGTGTTAGGGGGGTGTATTGGAAGACAAGGCTGGTTGTACCCGTGCTGCTGTGGTGACTCATCAACCCAGTGAATCACACAGAGATCTGATTTAGAAACAGACTGCATCCACCTGACTGCTGCTTCCACTTGCAAACACACACACATAGATATACACACACCTACACACTCACAATCAGACGTGTAAAAATACACCCACAGACACTTAACACCACACGCACTGATGAAGACAGATATTTGATGTTTACTAGACTGAAATCATCTTTGTTCTGCATCTAATATTCAATATCTTCACACAAATGTTATATTTTTCATCAAAGCTGTATTTCACTCCAATCATTTAAACAGTGATCATACAGTTACAGGACACTAAAACACTCTAGTGAAACCAAAACTAATGATGTTCTCTTATCTTAGTTGCCCCCCCCCAAAAGAGTCTACTTGTGTAAAATATAATTGAGCAAGTAAAACAATAAATGCAATGTGTGAAATGAAATTTCATTGTACGTTTTACAAGCTGATGTCAATTTGACATTGCAAAATGGGGAAATATATATAAAATTATGCGAAACATATCTATTCAAGGTTATATGTGCAGCCAAACAGAAACAGACGTCTTGTGCTGCAATATTTCCTTTAAAATCCAAAATTTACAAGTGATGTTTTAACTAGTGTCTCTATGAAACTACATTTACCTGCATTAAGCAATATTTTTCACATTACCAATAAATCAAACGCCTGTAAAGAGAAAGGGTCTCTCATTGTACTGTACCCACTGAAAATCAGGTTTTAGCATCTTTAAGCTCATTGTTTCGGTTCTCTGGCTGCACATGGTCTGCGTGGTTGAGTCTTATGGCTCTCACCAAGCCTTCATACAAATTAGCAGTCGTGTCAAGCAAACAAATAACAATACAAATATTGTTCTAATAAGTCATCAAGTGGCTGGCAAAGAAGGAGGAACATCCAGCAGCTGAAGATGTTTTTCTGTGTTGTTCTGCGTCTGCTGGGATTGGAAGCCAGTTTTCTAACACGTTAGCCGAGCCGATGTGTTTTGAGGTTTTCTGACCCCCAGTCATCAAATGATCTCTTGCAAAGCAACTTTAATCGTTCAACACCTTAGCCTAAAAGTGGCCATTTAAGCTAATCTCTAGGGTTCCGAGATTGATAAAAAGCCAAATCGTCGCCAAATGATAGCTGATGGGTTTCGAGATTGCATTTTGTTTTGTCTCTTTTGCTCAACAAACTGTTTACCTGCATGCAACCAAAGCCCGCTCAAACGTGATTGGTCAATACTACTCGGACTACAAACGGAAACGATTCCGGTACCAAAATCTTGTCCCTTGCCTACAGATTCTGCATTCACATGCAGATATCTGTTTATAGAGATAACATTTAGTAGTTAAAACTCAGAAAATTAGTGGAATATTGGAAACATAAAGGTATGAGACTAACAAAAGCCCGATACCAGCCTAACTTTTATTTTACAAACACACCATAGGCCGGTTCAGTAGTGACAAATCCGTCGACTAACTTTACGCTGGTGGCTAATTCAGGTAATATTTGTATGAATTTTGCACTTTAATTTTGTCACTATAATATCAGACTATTAAGAGATTCCTCATTTGCTCTTGTCATTTAGTTTATATGGTAAATAGGGTAATATAATTGCTTGCTTGTAATGGTGTCTGTTTTTGTTATCTGGTAGTACTATGTTTTTATATTGTATTTCTATTGTAAACTCCTAATGCAAACAAAATCCCTCTTAGGATTTGACCATGTTAAAACTGAGCTGAATTGTGCCCGCAGATAAAGTCGGGAAGCCTTAAAAACCTTTAATAAGGAGATGACAGCTGGTTATTCTGCCTCCTTGTCCTCCTTTAAATCCGTATTACACTGTGGATAAGTCTGCAGCAGAAAAGAAGCCTAACTTTAGCTCGCTCGCCGTCCCCCCGATGATTTTGACTTCAGCTTCAAGGGATTTCGGAGCGAACTGATCTCCACGCAAAACCTTTCAATTACCAGGTGAGCTCAAAGTGAGGAATACCTGTCTACCTGTCTGCCTCTCTGAAAGCGTTTCAGAGGAGGAGACGAGGGCAGGGATGTGTGGTTCAAATAATTAGCCCAATACCAGAATCCCCTGTCGCCAAATAGTTAATTAAAAGCTCGCCCAGTGTGTGTATGCGAGTGTGTGTGTGTGTGTGTGTGTGTCCAGAGGATTAAAGACTGTAATTATAATTATGTCCTCTCCTCTCTGTCTCTTTTTTCCACCTTCTCCTTCTCTCCACACACACATACTGTATACACACACTTCCCCACTCCGGACCACCAAGGCTGAAATCAGCAGTGGTTTTCTTCCAATTCTTCACGCCAGATTCTAAATAGTCACATTAACAGAAGGCGAGGTCTCCCCGTGTCTGCAGCGTTTTACTGCTCGTGTTCCCAGTCGACTTTCTTGATCATCTGAAAATGTATCACTGGTTGAATTAAAGACAAAGAAGTGTTGACAGATGACAATGATATTGATTTACACACCGTGATATAGTCTATGCTGTGTTTTTTTGCACTAAGATTTACCAGATATAATCTAACTTTTAAGTTATCAGAATTCTTTAAATCTCTCAATTGACTACGTTTCACACTAATTTTCCACTATTATTCCTAATATGACAATATTCCAAATTTGATACGGGTCATGTAAACCGGATATTCCATTTGGATATTCCGTATATAGCGTTTTCCAAATAAGACGTGGAATATAACAACATTATTCAGGTTTTAGGAGCATTCATTGGACATGTATACAGCTCATTCAGAATATGCGTCTCAGTTTGCGACACACGGCCTCTTGCCTGTTTACGCTCAGCTCTGTGCGTTGTAAACCAGCTAGGTAACAGTTTGCAAGGCTGGGGTAGAGATGCATGCACAAAAGAAACAGGTTTTTGGACACGTGCAAATATCGCAACGCCAGCCTTTTCAAGAACGGAAGTGGTACTAAATGAAGAGCTGTTTTCTCGTCTACATTTCTCCCCTTTGTGACTTCAGTTTGCAAAATACGTCCTCAGTCATGTCCGTCTACCTCTCCATCAGTCCTCTCTACTGTACCACCCCGAGCACACAGCAGCTCTGTGATTGGAGGAGCCCTGGGAGACTTAATGACATCGACGTCTTGTCCCCTCTGGTTCAAACAGACGACCTTTAACCCAGAGATCTGAGGCTGTATTGACGTAGCGACCCCGGCTAATATAGCAGGCCCGCTGATAGACTGAGATAAGACTCTGTGTGCAGACACAGCTGAGAGAATCCAGTCCACCAGACTGATGCTGCGGAGTTCAATTAGGTATCACTAACAAAATTCTCACACAGAACTTCTTTACGAGGAACATAGTGACAGACTATTTCCTCTGACGTGACATTACAGATGCCCCACAATAGGGTTTGTAAGACTGAATTTGCTATGTTTTACAATCTTGTCCAAAGTTGTGCACACTCTTATGCTGCAGGTTGTCTTGTGTATTTATTTTGTTGGTTTTCAGCATTTTCAGACATAAAGCAAGAAATTATTTCAGTTTAAAATGTTAAATATATATTTATTTTCTTCTTCTGTCATTTCACAGTTTATGCCTTCTTAATTTGATATTTTCTTCTATAGAAATAAATTGCTACTGTTGTTCTGGAGCTTGAATTTAACTTTAAAGTAACTGATCATACAGGCACTTTGCCACACTCAAGCGGATGGCTTACCACCACAAGCTGTACTAGAAGAATTCATTTAGAAATTGCAGTATATTGAAAAAAGCATTAGCTTTAGGTTCACATTCAATATTTCTTACTGTGCAGAGTGACCAATCTGTGGCTGATGAACCAGGACTTGAGTTACGTGCTGTCTTTTAAAAATCAGATTTTGCTCTGTTGTGTGTCACAACGTGTCTCATTTATAAATTAGACCTATTCTGAGCTGATGAAGAAGAACACAGAGCTTCTGTTGATAAACTGAAATCTTGCTTTGTGTTGCGGCTGACGAGGGGCGAGGTCAGATGGACATTTGCCCGACCTCTCCTTCCCCTCCTGGACAACTGCAGAGGTCACCATGTGGGGGTCAGGAGCTGACAAACAGCTGCTGATGCTGAACACACCTCCTCCTCTTCCTCTTCCTCCTCCTTTGTCTCTTTCAGGGTCCCTCCCACTTGTGACCGGACAGATAGAGATAAATTACAGAACAACCCTTGTGTAACACATCAATGAATTTACACACTATGGGTAAATGTCAGATTTCAGCACTTTACAAAAACTTTAGAGCTGCAACTAAAAATCTTTTTAGTATCAGCTACCTATTGATTATTTTTCCTTCACAAGTTTCCAGACTCCAAACTGAAGTTCAAATTGCTCGTTTTGTCCAATCAGAAGCCCAAAACAAAAGCATTTTTTGACCAATAAAGAAATCTTCTTACTAGCTTTTTCCGGTCCTTCCAGTCACATCTCACTGTACTCACACTAATCAGTGGATGGAGTCTGCTCAGATATCATGGAGCTCTGGAAAAGGCTAGTAAGCGGACCTTAAGTTGCACACTCAATTTTCTGTTGTTTTTGATGGAAACTGATGAATTAGCAATTATCAAAATGGTTTATTATTTATCTGTTGATCGACAAAATGATTCATCCAGTAATTGTTTCAGCACTAAAAGGCATATTGGGATGATTACATGAATAATTAAGGTCTGTAAAAAAACACATTATTCAGTTTCAGGTTTTACAGCTGTGGTCAGAGAGAAACACCAACACTGCCCAGTATTTAACTAAAAGCCTAAATCAGCCCACTATATTGGCAAACCATTATATTGGTCTAACCCCATCACACTCCATAAAATCCACCCTGAAAGCTCTCACTACCCTTTACCTAATTAAAGTGTCACTTATCCATCGTCCCTCTCCTTTGTCACAGCAGGACTCTCCTCCTCTCAGTTATCCACTCATCCTCCTCAGCATCTTTGCCTCGGGGCCTGCTGATTGACAGCCGTGCTGACCCCAGGGCCCACCCTCTCCGAGTGACAGGACCAATCCCCTGGTTTGGCCAAGTGACACATTAACGTGGCAGACTGGCTGTCAGGCTGATTGGCAGGCTGTTGATGCTGCAGTGTCCCAGTCAGCTCGACTGGACTCTCAGCTGGCGCTCTGTTTAGTTTGCACAACGCTGACCAAACATCTGCTCTAACCGAAAGAGGAGGACTTTTTTTTTCCACGTTCTCAAGATTAAAGGTTAATGAGAAGAAGGACTTTTTCTCAGTTTTACTACTTGTGCAGTAAAACATCAAGGGGGCAAAACTGCAAGGAGGTTATATTCAAACCCTCACTGCTTATCTGTTTATTTGCAAGATCTCACAAAGGTATAGATTTGGCAGAAATTTAGTGGACCGCCATTGGCCCAAGGATCAATTGATGTGCTTTTGGTGATGTTCTTGCCGTGAGATTCCCATCATCATCGGGGGATTTTTGCTTTTTTTAATCATGATTATTAAACTCCCTTCATGCGATGATGCAAGATATTTTCATGAGGTGTTTTTGGATCACACTTCTGGGGAGCTCCCCCGAGAACTACATACCTTCAAGGGCTTTTTTTTAAATTTGCATTCGCACCACCAATAGGAACGCTGAAGTGGTGTCACGCGCAAGATTTGTATAATTTGCATTGACGAGTCAAAGTCGCGTTGAATTTCCCATCGCATATATGCCCAATAAAGCCTGGACTTCACTGTCGGTCCATTTGTTCGTGTTTTGATACATTTTTAAGGCTACCGTTATGAGCTGTGTTCGACCAATCAACGTACACTTCACTCAAGGTTCCTCTTGTGATGGGAGAGTAGCTACTCTGAAGTAGGAGCTAAAAAAGTCCCTCAAAACAGTGTTGTAAGAACTACAGTCGTTCTCAGTTCTTGCAGTGCTAACACAACAAAAAAGGTCCTCCAACTGTTCTTAGAACTATAAAAAAGTTCCTCCAGTCCGAAAACACCTATGGACATTACTTCCAGTACTTATATCCTAAATGCACAATGTTTAATATCAAATCTTAGAAAAAAAAAACCCTAAATGCAGCAAAATGTTTTAGCTCCAATGAATGTCTTCAGTTATCAACAAGACCTGTCCTTTCTCTCTTCAGATTATCTAATGACTTTTAAAAGGGCTTCATCCAATCATTGCAGAATTTTCTCCACCTCACTGACAACAAACTAGAGATAATCAGAGATAATGTCGAAAATTGCTATTGTAAAGTCAAATGTTGTTGACAAGTTCTTTTAACAATTACCAGTAAATGAAATGAAGTAGATATTGCCCACTGTTAAATTGGCATAATAGGTTGCATTAACAACAATATAACTGATTATTTTGATGTATTTTTATTATGGCTTTCTATTATTTGTTGACCCTGAGGATAAAGCAACAAGTCCTCCAACCTGACTCCCAAAACCACATATATAAAAGCGTACCGAACCTTTGTCATCATGGTAACAATAATAAACATGTGGTTAACGCTGTGAAGTGGTTGCAGTTTGGTTAGGTTTAGGCACCAAACTACTTGGTTAGGTTTAAGAAAAGATCGTGGTTTGGGTTAAAATAAGTACGTTTGTTACGTAAGGAACTTAACTAATGTACGCAAGTTAAAATAAGTCAACACTGACTTTTGGTTTCACACGGGACACAAACAGCGGATGAAAGTTCTGTGTTGTTTGACCCAAACATCCACCCCAGCCTCCTCACTATGCGGACTTTATAGGTCATCATAATAAGCTCCGTGCACAGCCGACCTATACGGTCGTATTTTTGGGGAGGACAGTCTCAAATGAAGACACGGTTGCTTTTTATCCTGGTTGTAATAAAAAACTTTTTTTTTAACCACAACATTTATAATGGGTGCTAATGGTGCTTTACTTTAGGTAAGGAGCACACAATCACACTCCCATTCCACTGGTTAGCCACAGCAAGGGATGTTGGGTAATGGAAAGAATAGCCTATAGCAGCTGGGGACGCTACTGCAAAACAAAACCAAGCTTCAAATTAGCTTTTGATATACACTCGCTTGCCAAGCTCTCTTTCTCACACACACACAAACGCATACATTACACTCGCAGAAACACACACACAAATGGCAAGAACACACGAGAGGAGCAATCACACCTACGCACACTTGCCCACACGGACTGTAGTGTAGACACACACACACACTCACACACACATTCAGATGCCTGCACTTGGCCCTGTTTCTGGGGAGAGGCGCCCTGGGCTGCAGGGGGGGAGGCAACCAGCTCAGATCAAACACACACTGAGTCTGTCACTACTCTTTCATTCCCCTCTCTTTCTCTTTTTTTCTCCTCCACCGCATATTCCTCTCTTTCTCTCTGCGTATCTCTTTCCCTGCCTCCCTCTGCTCCGATCTGCTCTCCACACTGCAGTCGACAGCAGCCAGAGTAAAATGGAGGGAGGGGTGGTGGGAGAGGGAAGTGAGGAGAGCAAAACAGAAGCGAGCTGAGAGGGGTGTAAGAAGAGGAAGAGGTGGAGGAGGAGGGAGGGGAGAACAGCTCAGTCAGGAAGAGCTGGAGAGGAAAAGAGGAGATAAATGGGATGAAGATGAGCAGCTAAGAGCATCGATAGTCCTCGTTTTTTACGTCTTCTCCTCCTGTCCTTACTCAACCCTACACACCCCTCACATCAAAAACACACACCACTCCTCTCCTTATCCATCTGACACCTCGAATAATGTTCTATTGCAGCTCAATTACAATAATTACGATCATTAAGGTGATCATTTCCCGACACCACCATTCATTACTTTGGCAAAATAACTATTAGAAGCAGACTGGCAGGGCATGGAGGGGAGGACCTCGTTTTCCTCCCTGCAACAGAAATTCACCACCCTCCCCCGATTCCTTACACCGCGTCAGCATTGTAACTGCAAGGTCGCTGGTTCAAATCCCACTCTGTTGGGTTTAAAAATGTACCTGCAGTTTCACTTTGCTTTGAAACAAAGTCAAAATTTGCACAATTTCCATGCCTGCCAACATTTAGGTTTCAAAATATGGGAGGGTTTTTCAGGGTTGGATAGATTATTACAGTATTCAGATTTTTTAGGTGGAACGCCGTCCCGCCCTGACATTTTGACAGCTAACGTTAGGTTAGCTGGCCCATCTGCCTGCACAGAGCCCTTGAATCGGGTTGTGGGTTGCCAGGTTGTGTGGCTTGTGTGTGTAGATTGTGTTTCATAGACATCTGGCAACTTGGGTCACGTCAGACAAAACATAAAAAACGTATGGATCCGTGTATGATGATTATTTATAATAAAGTTTGAGGGCCGAGGGCGCTGGGAGACGGCCTTGAAATACGGGAGAAACACGGGAAAAAACGGGAGTTCTGAAACTAGGGCTGCAACTAACGACTAGTACGTAAATGACCAAATTAAATTTTGTCAGTGCAAAAACAACAGTAGTCAGTCACCAACCATAACAATGTCACACTCCTTCTGCCTTTGCTTCTGTAAGATGACAATCATTGTTTGCATGACCGCAGCAGACCACTTGTTAGGAAAACATTTTACATGTTTGAACAAATGTCCAACGCCGTAGTTTCTCAGGTGAGGACAGGTCAGTAGGAGGTGAAGGCGACATAAATACATTTTACGCTTTGGGTATTGATTAAAGAAAAAATTCAAAATTGTTTTTCTATTGGATCATTACAATGAGCTGTAACCTGGCTACCGAGAGAGAAGTAGAAGAGAAGAGCACTTCATACATTTGAAATAAGCACTTGAATTAACAATAATAGACTGTTGAGCGTCAGTTATCTTTGGCTGAACTGTGGAGGGCTTCAAAATGATAGAATTGTTCTCCATATTGTGGATGGGAATCTCCAGCTGTGTGTCCACAATGCAGGACAGGTTGTATTCTACCTGTAGGAACCACATTATTGTAACATACATGAGAGAGTGTAAAGAAATTACAAACTATTTCTGTAAATGAGATTTGAAAAAAAAATCTCTGAAAATTCTCTCCCAACAGAAACCCTTGTTTCATCAAAGCCAGTTTTGGTGTCAAACTACTTCCTGTTTATATTTGTATGTCCTCCACCTGACCCTCTCCTGCTGTGCAAATGGACTTCTCCCAGTTTTTGTTCATGGAGCACATAAATAAACATTTTAGGACATCATGTACTTTTCAGCTCGATTTCATAACTCTCTCTTCTTTCCATTTCTCGTGTTTCTCTCCACTACAGGCCATCCAGGATATTAATAAAATTCAAAGTTTTGCATGTTCCATGATCCACCACGGTGCTTATGAGCAAGGTAGGGCAAAGGTCATGTTTACCCAAACCACTAACTGACCATCATTTCTAACTGTCTAACACACATTTGAGTCTAAATATGAAATCATGCATTTTGACTAAGGAGAAGATGACTAAGACATCTTTTGGACACTGGGGTGCAGACAAGTGTGCAGGAGATGAGACAGTCTGCAAATATAGAAACCCACCCACACACAGAAACAATGCCTACTAATAACATCTATTTTCTGATGTGCAAGTTCAGACATTGTGCAGGTGCACTGAAGAAATGCTGAATCCAAAGTTTCAGAAAATGCCAAAATGCACAAACTGATATATATACAAATACAGTAAATGCATGTTTGTGTGTGTGTGTGTGTGTGTGTGTGTGTGTGTATGGGCTGTACACATGCATGTGTGCATCAATCTGTCCCATTTTCCCTATTGTACCTCTCCCTCCCTTCTCTATCAATAGAATAAAAAAGTAAAAAAAACTCCACCACTGTGCTTTTCAGCAAAATCATCTCAGCACTAACACACACACACACACACACACACACACACACACACACACACAGAGGCTCTGGCTAAAGGCCAATCAATAATTCACATAGTGCAGATTGAATGTAGATCAGTGACTCAACATGGGGGGAAAACACTATGGCTCTCCACCTCTATCGCTCTCTAATTCTCCTCCTTTCTCCACATTTCTGTCTCTGTCTCTCTCCAGCTCTGTCTTTCTCTCTTCACTGCTCTCTATCTTTCTCTACTTTTCCCCACCTTGTCTTTGCTCTCTTTTCCAACCTCTGTCTTTTTCTGTTGCCCTCTTCCATTCTCAACCTCTTTTATATATATATATATATATATATATATATATATATATATATATATATATATATTTCTTGACCTCTATCCATTTCTCTGTTCTTTTCTTCACCTTTTTCTTTCTAAACCTCATTAACCTTTTTTTTTTTACTCTATAACCCATCTCATCTCTGGGTTGGGTTCTGGTTAACCAGTTTTGTTTTGGATCCAGTTCCAGGTTGATAAAATCTTCACAGCTAACAGACCTCTTGGTGAATCTTTTACCTCTCCTCAATCTTTTCTGCTATGTTATTTTTAGCCAACGCTGACCATCATTTTCACCAGTTAAAATGACAAACTTTGCTGGTGGCAAATAATATCAGCTGTAGCTAATAAACATTAATTCTCTAAGTAACTTGACTAAAAGGCCAAAATGAAACATGGCTGGAGTCTAGTTCAAGTGTCCTTTGCAAGATGGTTGTCTTCATTGTTTGTTAGAGAAAGACACTACAATTACAAGTGAACTGTGTGTTTTTGCGGTTCAACAAGACCAACAGAGTGGTCGACGTGATCTCATGGGACAAGCTTTAACGCGCACTTTATGAGTTTTGGACATGCAGGAAAGGACGAAGTCAGGTGACCTTTGTCGTCATGGTCAGGTTACGTACATGACATAAGTTAAAGACGTTACGTAAGTTAAAATATGTCAGCACTGACTTTTGGTTTCGCACAGGACACGAACAGCGGTCTCCTGGGTCAAAGTCAGGTGTTGATTTGTGTTCATTGTCTTCATCATCTCTCCTTTTTTCTTCACCTTTCTACAACTCCCTCTAGCCCTGTCTACTTCTATCCATTTGTCTTTTTCTTCCACTTGCTTCATCTTTACCTTTCTTTCACTTCCTCTCTCCACCTGTTTCTCCCTCCATTCCTTTCGGACTTAGACTCATACTATATTTGAGTTTCTCTCCTTCTCCATCTTCTAAAAAACACTTTTTATATCTTTTTAAAATTCTTGCACAGTAAAAGAAAACATATCTTGGGGCTTTACATCCGGAAGCTAAACTTTGTTGTCCTTCTGTTAATTTCTGCA